>CM076572.1:1133601756-1134178141 GCA_034641835.2 Pinus albicaulis | reverse complement strand
ATGAAAGTATGAAAGCAAAAGCGATGTAAACAAACACTAAGAATGCAACCGTTGTTTCAAAACACTTTGTAACAAAATTCCTCAAAAGGTGACAGAACACAAAGAGAACTTCCAAAGCATGAGATCAAAACAAGGCATTCATTCCCTTTTACATCAAACAATCATAGAAAGAAGACATTCCAAACAATGAGCAATGTAATCTATGCTCATACAGAGGAAAGGCTGGAAGGGAAAGACACACTGGTGAAGGATTTAGGGAAAAAATCTCAAATTTCACACATCCTGAAATTGGCCCGACTTGTACATTGACAACTAGTGCTAACTGGCGCGACTTGTGCATTGACAACTAGCGCCAATGGCCAATTGGCGCGGGTTGCTAACTGGCAACAAGCGCCAACGCCTGAAAATGAAAAAACAAAGAATTTCTCCCAACCAAGACCAGACTTCCCACTTCAAGATGAATCTAAAACAAACCCAGAAGCAAAGTACTGACCAAAAGAAACTTCCGAACAAGGGTAACCCTACCACCTACAGGAAATGGCGCGACTGTCTGGCTGTAATCCGCGCCAGACAGGGGATGGCGCGAGTGATGAACTGTTAACATGCGCCAATTGGCGCGACTGTCAGGCTAAAAACAGCGCCAATAGAGCCAACCATGAAAAGATGAAAATTCGGAAAAACAGAGGTCAGATCTGATCCTCTGGGGCTGAACCAAAAGCCAAAACACAAAAAGAGCCAGCCCAGAAGGCCAACCAAGCAAGGAAAATCATAAAACAATCAAAGCGAGACAACACAAACGAGACAATGAAATCCGGACGATTCCCCAGTGGAGTCGCCAATTTGTTGAGGAGGTAAATCCCCTCTGCGGACGGAGGCGATCCCTACTAGCCCAGCAGGGGTCTAGCAACAATCAAACAACGTTATGACGCAAGCTCCTAGTTACGAATGGAAAGACTAGGAATAGAAGCCTACCTGGATTCCAACGCTATGATATGAAGAAGAAGCGTCCCCGTTCTCTGAAATTTCTACAGACTAACTATTTCCACGATCTCCGCTGATGAACACCGCACATGGAAGAAAGTTCTAATGATATACATAGAAACTGCGCATACGTAACTAAATATCAGTCAGAAAGGATGTTACTCGCATTAACATGATGGAAAACGGAGTGGAACCATAATCATAATCATCTATTAAATAATGAACGAAGAAAGATTACAACCAAGTTCTGACGTCGCGGTCTCCTTCGGATGGGTCTCCAGTCATTCACGTCTCGCAAAGCTCGCCAGGGAAAGGGCAAACCTCTCCAGAGTCTCTCGACAATAGTCTCCTTACTTGAGTCGGCCTTAAGGGAAAAAGAGGGCTCTTTACAGCACAAAGGCTCTTGGGAATATGGAGATTCAAAGCTAGGCACTTCCAGACTATCAGCCTTTCAGCCTCTTCATCAATGGATGAAGGCTATATTTATAGAGGAGAGGAGGAGGTTGGGATCCCTACAATAGTGGAAGGGAGGCCTTATCCCTTGGGAGGTTCCCCATAAGGTGGAAACAAGAGGTCAAAGGAGGAAGGCCATGGTTATTCAGTCGAAACCACTCCTCATGACTCATCCACGAAGTTGTTGTAATCGAAACTTCGCCTCCTTTTTAAAAAAAAACATTCATAAACAGAGGATACGGTGCAACATCAGGATGTACAATCATGCATGTCGCATAATTTTCCCCATTGGCGCGAGGACATAACGGGCTACCAACGCCAAGGCAAAAACAGGTGTTTTTAGGGGTCTGCTCAGGAAATGATCAACAGAAGGAATGTTGTCCTCATGGAAAGGGATGCAATGATGGTATTTGTAAGGCATGACACTGCTTATTGGTCACAGAAACGACCCTCCAATGGGCGAGATGGGGATTGCAGGGACGGTGACAAATTACTGTGTAACACTTACCATAAGTAAACCCCGCCTTCGTTATTCTTCTTGCGCCATCGGAGTTCCAACCGATTTCATAATTATGTGCAATCAAATCTCCAATCGATTGTCTACTCTTCTGCATTCAATTGTCTTGGTTTGTTTTGATGAACCCCTGGTTCCAATTATGCAGACTTCGCAACTAGTTCCACTATATAACTCTGCCATTCATTCAATGTAAAATTAATTGTAATCAAAACTCAAGTGCTGATATCGGTTGTGTCTTTTATAAAAGGACCAAGTCTCATTGATTATCTGCATTGTGGCTTCAACGCAAGTCGAACCTCATGATTCTTACATGGATTTATATCATCAACAAACCCCTGTTCTTATCAATTCAGTTGCAATCAGATCGAATATTCAAAAACTGAATTATATTTTAATTTAATAGTTCAACCAGTTATTTCAATTCAATGAGTATGCACTTTCAAATCTCACATAATACAATGTCATTCTTATTGTAGGTTCCTATTCACACACAACACATGGAGGCTCAAAATAACCATATAGCTCAGTAGTGAAGCATGAAATCAGAGTAATTCTCTATATTAACACATATAGAGGATCATTAAACCTCCATTTTGGTACTGAATCGAACTCACTGTTCAACCAGAATACTGCCCATCACCTTCAACTGTATTGTGGTTACATTAAAACCCCAACTGCTTGCTTTGAAATTTCCCAGTGCAGTTTCTTCAATTTCATCAACTATATATGGCAACTCTGTCTCTCATCAACTCAGTGTCCCTTTCAACCAAACAAATCTGTCTCTCCAGATCTCCAATCAGTTGGTCCTTCTACTACTACCTCTGTCTCCTTTGTGCTCCTTTTATGCTGACTCTACTACCTCTCTTTTTGCTTCCTTTGCTCCTTAATTGATGTTTCAGGTGCTCCTCCTTTGTCATCTCCTTTGACATCAATGACAACATTTCCAACAGTCTCCCCCTTTGGCATTGATGGCAACACCTCCACCAATAATCCAATGCTTCCTCCAAGTCTTCCTCTGCTTGCCTTTTGGAAGACCCTTTCTTCTGTTACTTGCTTTTCCTCCCCCTTTGACATCAATGGCAAAGGGTTGCACATCTCTCAGTGTAGATTCTATCTTTGCATTTTTTTTTATCTCTGAGTTGAGTTTAGGCCCTCTTCTTCTGACTTTGTACCATGCTGCTCCAAACTGGTATACAAGAGTTGAGAGAACACTTTAAGGATTATTGAACTCGACTATACACTGTAAATTGATACAATCCCAAGGCACAGACTCCTTTCACTTGTATAGAGTGTAGGTGATGACAACCATATATAATCAGACTTGTATAATCAGAGATGCATCATTGGATCAATACTTTAAAGATTATGAATGCTTCATGTGACATATCAAGCTTGCTTCAGCTATACTTCAGTCTATATTATAATCTTCATCTACAATGCATATCTATTGAGGAGGGTTGTATATGGAGTAAGCCTTTTTCTGCAATGCACATCTACTGTAAACATCTGTTCAATTATGATGAAGCCAATATATCTTTTATTTCTGTGGTTCACTTTTCTTGCCTGTTGGTGATGATATGAGCTAGAATGTTGATAATGATATTACACTTAATAGTTGTAGGTCTTTGTTACTGATGTGATCAATGAATCTAGTCAGAGTTTACAAATTATTGTGAGATTAGATGATATATTTCAATCTAAAAGACCAAATGACTTTACTGCTTGTATAGTGTACTTTCAAAAACAAACCCTTCAATTTATTGGTCAGTCTCACTTATCAACCATGCCGTTTGATTTATGACATAATGGGGTATGTATGTTAATAATTTATCTCTCTTTAAAGGTTAATTACCAGCAAATCCTTTCTACTGAAGTATGCTTGTGATAAATCAATAACAGACTGTTGAGCTTCAACTGTTAGGTTAACAAGGCTAGTCTTTCATACTTCCAATACTTTAACTATTATGTCATGGTGATTTCCAACAAAGGCATCTTCAAATTGTTTGATTGATATCTCATCCAACAGACTTCACACAGTCTATGAATAATCCTAAGGAAGAGGTCTTGAAGATATATATGTGCTGACTTCAGGAAGGCATTCAATTATATATAGACAAAGATATTGCTTCAATGCTTAATATAATGCTTCAAGTGTAAACAAAATACTGATCCTTTAGTACTGCTACTGACCTTTTCATGCTGAATGCAAATAATGCTGAGAATACTACCTTGATGCACTTCTGCCATAAAATTTTGATCCTGAGGACCTGTATCATACCACTGTTGCTCCATGATAACACTTGATATTTTGTTGATAGGAATGCTGCTTATACCAAGTACCAATTGATATTACCTTGATAAAATATGCAGAGATTTCTCTTTAGCTTGCACATGAACCCATAGTTTCTACTATTGATCTTTTTACTGTTCACACCAACAACCATCAATATACTGAATTAGATCTTGGCATCATTAACCTGCTACTTATTCTGTCATTCTGATTTGAACGAATGTCACTGCATGTTCCTTTCTAGGACTGCTCCAGAATCATTGCTGCTTTATATTCAATTCAATTGTTCCAACATAAAGATTTTTGGGAAGACATCTTCAATCTCTATACTATGACTCTTCATGGACTGATCACTCAGAGATTTATCACTCACTAATTTACTTTCACTCCTTCAAGAGGAATTTTTATAGATGATGTAATGATATAATGATGATAGGCACTTTGCTTACTCATTTTTCTTTAAGTGATTCATTGTTAATTCTAGCTGTATGATGCACAATGTGATCATCACTTAATGTGTTGATGTCTTCTTAGCTTACATGTTCATGGCTGAAGTTCTCTCTACTACCATGGTTGCTTGCTGGCCTTCTCTTTTTCCATCACTTTTTCAGCTATTGAATGTTTTAGATCATCTTCTTCCTCACTAGTTCTTTGTTAGAGGGATTTTCCTTTCCCTTCCTGTTCTCATGGATGTTCTCATTTCATGGAGCTCTTCTTAGACTGTTTTGTGGGGACTAGTTATGAACTGCTCTCCCCCTGAGATGTTGCTTCATATTTATCATTGGTTGGATATTAGTTTTGTTTCCTAGAGCAGTTCCCCCTGAGACTATGATGGATTCATTGTGTTATTGAGATAATAGGCTCCCCCTTTCTCTTTTCCTTCCATACTTTATTGGGTTTCATCGTAATGTCTACACTTCTCTTAGATTCATAGTTTTGTTTGATTTGCTTTGATTCCATCATCTGTCTAGAGTTCTTTAATGTATATGGAAGATTACAGTCTTTTGCTTTGTGACCAAGCTCTAGGCATACATAACATCTTACTTTGCCAAGGTATGTTTGAGCTGATGTATAATATTTCATTCCCCTTTTTGAACATAATTTACAATCAACAGATTTATGTCCAAAATTATTGCATGCATAACAATAGCCATGGAAATTAGTTGTGTACCTGGGGAAGGATTGTCTTTTCCATTTGTTTGCTTGAGGTATTCTTCTCATTTGCTGCATCTTTTGCTGGTTGAAGTTGATAGGCCTTGTCTTACATTGTGCTTCAATGTGTCCTGGTTTATGACAAGAAAAACATGTGTTATTTTTCATAGGAGGAAAGAACCTTCTTTAACATCTTCCAAATTTACTTACTTCATATTCAAGAGTGTATGAGCCTTTTTCAGCTGACTGTTTCATCCTTTCATTAAGTGTCCTTTCATGTTGCTGCTGGTTTTTGTTTGTTTCTTCACAAATCCTGTTCTTGCTGGCTTCTGCTCCTGCAGGAATCTTCTAAGCTACTTCAATTTCTTATAGTGCTTTTACAAAGATGACATTCCTGTTATCTTCAACCTTAGACATGTTGGTTTCTCCTTCATATCCTATCCCAGCCTTTATGAGAGGTGACCTTTTTGCATTTAGAATCTTGTCCAACTGTTCAGAGCTTTTCATTTGAGGAGTATTCATTAATAATTCTCTTTGGGCTTTTTCTAATTTCTTCATTAGGCTCACTACTTCTTCTTCCAATCTCTCACATTCCAGACTTTTCTCTCTCATTTGTTCCAGCAGAGTGTCTTCTACTTTCTTTGCTTCTTCAAGCTGTGCTTCAGGCCAATAATTTCTTTCTTATCTTCATATTCTTTCTCATCACATATTTGCACCAATGTCTTTAGGTCTTTGTTTTCATTCTTCAATCTTTCTATTTCAGTCAAAGCAGTGTCAAGTTTGGCTTTTTCTTCAGCTGTAATTTCTTCATGGTTCTTATCTCCATTCACACTAGAAGGTACCTCATTTGATTGAACATTTTCTTGCTGACATGAATTTTTCTTCTTCTTAATTCTCTTCTCCTTCTTGACAATGCAGTCCTTAGTGTCTACTCCATGCATGAAATGCAATCTATCCCAGATTTCTTTTGCAGAGGTTAAATCCATTATTAACTCAAGATCCTTGTTATGAAGATTATTGAATATCACACATTTTGCCTTGGAATTCCTATGTTGTTCTTGCACCTTGGGAGAGTCTGTGAAGTAACCATCACATACAAGCTTCCATACCTCAGGTTCATAATCCAAAAATATTGTTTTAACCTTATCTCTCCATTCAGGAAAGTTTGTTGTATTTAGCACAAGTACATTTTGATAGTCCATGACTCAACCAGATCTCCTTCAAGCTATTAAGCTTACACCAAAGGAACCTAGCTCTGATACCAATTATTGAACTCTTAGTTAAACTAAGAGGGGGGGTGAATCAGTTTAACACACTCATGGACTTTTAAAACTTTTTCATTAAAACTTATTCACACCTTCATTTCATGTTCAACTTAATGTGTGAGTAATCTTAGAATGTGAGCAGCAAGTATTAATATAATGTAACAACAGAGTTAATATGAAAGCAGCAAGTATTAAGCATGTGAGATAAACCATATCAATACATAAACATCATGCACAGAGACACCAGATATAAGTGGAAACCCATAAAGGGAGAAAACCACATCTTATTATTGTTGTGATGCAAAGGCAAGCTCCAACTCCCTTTCACCACTGATTTTCTGTAGGCACCAACCTACAGGAGGCTCCTACCTCAATTCTGCAAGCTAAAACTTGCAAGGAAGCTCCAACTCCCATCAATTTTCTGCAGGCACCAACCTACAGGAGGCTCCAACCTTAGTTATCTACAACTGACATTTTATCAAGCTACAACTTGATGTGGAAGCACCAACTCCCATTCATTTTCTCAGTAGCACCAACCTACAGAGGTTCTCACTGTCACTAAGAATCGACATCTGACTACTACAACTTGATAGGGAAGCTCCAATCGTTAGAAAATTAAATATTACAGAGCAATGAAACACATAAAATATGCGGAAAATACAAGCATACAAAACACATAAAACCAGAGAGACACAGATATACGTGGTTCACCCAGTTTGGGCTACGTCCACCCCGAACAGCCAGTCCTTCCTTTATATTATCCAACAAAAATGAAGAGACAAAACCTACAGTAGATCCGCTGTAATATCCTCTGTTCTCTCTCACAGTCTCCCTCTCTGTTTCTCGCTCCGAGAATACACTCATAATACACAGCCACAATACAATGCCCTCATATATACAAGGGGGTTTCCTTCTAGGGCAAAAAACCCTAATCTAAACATAACTTCTACCGTCAGATCATTTGCCTAATGAACGGCTCAGATTGACTAGAAATTACTATACTTTTACAAGGCAATTTTACATCTGTTTTTAGCTTCGGGGGCGCTGCCCCTGAACCCCCGCCAGGGGGGGGCTCCGAAAAGCGCTGCCGCCCCCCCTGGACCCCCCGCGGCAGCGATTAAATTTCGGGCGGCGTTGCCGCCCCCTTTTAAGGTACAGGGGTCCAATGATGTGATACAAAGTAAACAAGATAATCAGGCTCCACACCCAACACCAACTTCCTTACTCTTTCAAAAGAAAACACTTGTTGATTTACCTTGGATATCAGCTCTGTTCTGTACCATCTTCACTGCTGTGCATCAGTCTTCATATTTTCCTTATATCATTTATGCATCTTCTCAGATTCACTATTCGCTCCTCCTTCTTCTCTGCTCAACTCCTCCTTCTTCTCTGCCTCACTGCTTTATTTCTGCATTCTCTAACTTTTCACAACATCTCGTTCTGCTCCTCCTTCTTCTTATCTTTTTTGCCTCAATTCCGCATTGTCCAACCTCTCTCACCCCTATATGCATATGAAGGTGATATCATTTGTAGAGATTTCCTTATGACTGTTAGCATTCCTCAGGAATTTGAAATGGACAGCCATGCCTCTTTACCTTCTGCCTTCTCATTTCTTTTACCAGCTCATTTAGAAAAAAATATAACAATATGTACTAATTTCAATATTATAGTGGGATTTTTGTTTTCCTCCGAAGACTTGCCAATGCATCACAAACAATATAAAGTCAATTTAAAACCTTTACATTCACAATTTCAGTTACACACATTAATTTCACTCAGTCCCTTTTCTGGCTTTTGGCTTTGCTGGTTTTGTCTTTTTTGCTGCTGTTAAGTAACTGTTCTGCATACTTTGGTTCACCATGCCTGTAAAATGCCCTGTGACTTTTTTCAGTTTCTGCATACTCTGTTTACCTCTGTAAGGCCCACTTTTTCTCTCTCTCTATGCATATAAAACGCATACAGCTAATTTTCATTTAATACAACTGTCGATCTGGGAAATTTCAATACTTTTTAATTTCTGCACTGGAAATTTGAATCAATGTTGAAGCTGCTCCATCAGAGGTTAAAATCATTGTTGTAACCCAATTAATTTTATATCTGGGCAGAATCTTTTCATTGCAAAAGCTCCTTGATGCCCGGGCTACCCTCACTCTTCTGTTATATTGCACATTTAAAACACTCATCCAAAATTTTCAATAACTTTAAAATCCATACAACACATATACAGTGTTCACTATATAACCCAAATAACTCTCATAGCCAAGGGTTCCCTTTAATTTAACGATAGTCAACCTTTCCAAAGTCCTGCCATAAATCTTTGGGCTTAAATGACTCTCATTATATAACTAACCCTCATAACATATATTATAACTCAGGGTTCATGAAATAACACTCGGGCCACACACTCATTCTTATCTTATAGTTATGGAACTATATTCCAAACCCACTTTAAGAATGCGAGACACTTATATTAAACCTTGGGGTTAATATCACATATATATATGCACTGTGCTTTTACATTTCTCTTGGTTAAAACCCATATGCTAAAGCCATAACATATCTCAAGGGATCTTTACCTTTAATATATGGTCATGAAACCATACATATCCTAGGCCCATGCTTCATTCACCGCTTATCAACATTCAATAGGGCTTAACGCATCAAGTGTATTGGCACATATCAACCCAACAATAGACCTTCGGTCTTCAATTATGGACATACACATATATTTAGGTTTTGATTCGAGCCACAACTTATTAAAACTTCATATCATATAACCCTTGATTCGAGCCACAACTTATTGAAACTTTAAGCCATTGCATCAATTTAGATGGACCCCTTTAATACATGACAGGACGACAATAATATCGAACCTTGACTCAAGTCCCAAGTATTCACCATATTACAATATAAAAGGTCGAACTTGGTAATTTAAAATCAATGCGTATTTATTTTATACATCCTGACATCAAATGACGTTGTATGAAATCGTTACGGCAATAATCAAACCGCCCCGTCAACACATAACAATACTCAGACTATGGTTAGAACATAATGCCAGCATAACATTTGGGCCCACACCACATTGTTCTGTACTAATTGTCGAATTGATCCAACGGCCCGACTTTTGTCGCGTTCCAAGCCCAAATCTGACGGTCCTTGCGCAATATCGCACAATTTAGATGCACGAGCCTTAACTTCTCAAAAACGCTCGATGGAAATGGTTTTAGAAAACCACCTTAGGACACGTGGCATCCAGTTTGTGACATCGCATTTTTTTGAACTTTTTTGCTTACCACTTTTGAATAACGCGATATTGCCAGTTTCTCCTCCTCAAAACTGCCTTCGCCATTCACTCTCACAGTTTTGCTTGGTTTTTTGACTCAGGGTTCCGCACTATTCCATTCTATTTCTTACCATAAATAAACCCCGCCTTCGTTATTCTTCCTGCGCCATTGGAGTTCCAACTGATTTCATAATTCTGTGCAATCAAATCTCCAATCGATTGTCTACTCTTCTGCGTTCAATTATCTTGGTTTGTTTTGATGAACCCCTGGTTCCAATTATGCAGACTTCGCAACCAGTTCCACTATATAACTCTGCCATTCGTTCAATGCAAAATCAATTGTAATCAAAACTCAAGTGCTGATATCGGTTGCGTCTTTTATAAAAGGACCAAGTCTCATTGATTCTCCGCATTGTGGCTTCAACGCAAGTCGAACCTCACGATTCTTACATGGATTTATATCATAAAAAAACCCTTGTTCTTATCAATTCAGTTCCAATCAGATCGATATATTCAAAAACTGAATTATATTTCAATTTAATAGTTCAACCAGTTATTTCAATTCAATGAGTATACACTTTCAAATCTCACATAATACAATGTCATTCTTATTGTAGGGTCCTATTCACACACAACACACAGAGGCTCAAAATAACCATACAGCTCAATAGTGAAGCATGAAATCAGAGTACTTCTCTACATTAACACATACAGAGGATCATTAAACCTCCATTTTGGTACTGAATCGAACTCACTGCTCGACTAGAATACTGCCCATCACCTTCAACTGTATTGTAGTTACATTAAAACCTCAACTGCTTGCTTTGAAATTTCCCAGTGCAGTTTCTTCAATTTCATCAACCGTATATGCCAACTCTGTCTCTCATCAACTCAGTGTCCCTTTCAACCAAACAAATCTGTCTCTCCAGATCTCCAATCAGTTGGTCCTTCTACTACTGCCTCTGTCTCCTTTGTGCTCCTTTTATGCTGACTCTGCTACCTCTCTTTTTGCTTCCTCTGCTCCATGACTGATGTTTCAGGTGCTCCTCCTTTATCATCTCCTTTGCCATCAATGACAACATTTCCAACATCATGAGGTACTAAAGTAGGTTCATTAGAGGCCTTGAAATAGCTACCATGGGAATCTAGAAGAATTGACAGGATTCAACAAGCAGATCAAAGAGGAAAGTTGGTATTGGAGGTAGAAAGAAGATGAGACAGAAAAAGAACATGTCAAATGTCAAGACATCTTCACCACTATGAGGGAAAAATTAGACATGAGTAGATTACAACTCTTGTAATTAGAGGAGAAATTCACTCAACTAGATAATTGGTAAGAGGAAAGGTTCATGAAATTAACTACCTAGTTATACTAAGATTTGGTGGTGAAAGAAGAGGCCTTAATGAAGCTACAAGAAATTACACAAGAGACCAAGCAAGTCATTTCTATTTCCATTGTGAATGTAGACACCATGACAAGGTCAAGCATGATACCATTACGGATGTCGACACCATGACAAGGTCAAGCATGATACCATTACGGATGTCGACACCATGACAAGGTCAAGCATGATAAACTCACCTTCCAAGATCCTTCCTCAGGAGACCTTCAGTGACTTTAAAAAACACACTAGAGGCATTGGTTCCAAACCTATGAGAAAAATGGTGTATGATAGCTAAGGGTTAAGCAAGAAAATGCAAGGGATTGTGACACCCCATTGTAGCTCAATGGAGGCCCAACATTGAAGACCTAGGACTTGATGGATAATAATCCAACACAAGTTTATCACAAACCACCTTTGTCAAGGTAAGAAGAATCGGAAAATAAATCATTCCCGTGGAGGAAAAGGTAGTTGGAAAAGGAGTGTTCAACAAGATGCTCAAATCTACTTGTGGAAGCTTGGAAGATGTAGAAAAGAAATGATTATGTCATCCATATATGCTCCAACTCTCAAGGGACCAATCAAACAAGATATCAATCATCATCACAAACTAAAAAGGTATGGAATAATATCTTTAGTTTGTTTTTATTATTAAATTAGGGGCCATAAGACTAGCAATTGTTGGCATCTAAAATGCCAAACAACCCATGTAGAAACTATAGCTAGTATTGCGTGTTTATTGGACATTGGGAGGCCAAATGTTGGAAGTTTCACCCAAAACTACATTGCAAAACTAAAAACCCAAGAACAAGGATTAAAGAGTCATGGTTAAGGGAAAGGAGGATTTGATTGCTTTTGAAACTGAAGGAGTAACAATTTTCAAATGACCTATTGTGGCAGTAAATGTTATCCTTGGTGATGATATGGATGATAAGCTTATACTAGAGGAAACCCCTATTTAGCCCCTATTATTTTTCCTAGAATGGAGGCTACACCCTCTCTTAGAGATTCATTGAAGTATGCTTGAAGGAAAAGAAGAATAAGATTGAACGGATTTGAACCTTATGGGAACCAAAAGCCCACAAATAAGGAGGTGTGATACAAATTTGATCCTCGTCAAAATATCTTTGTAAAAAAATTAGTAAGCAATTAATTTATTTATTAACAAAGTTGAGGAAATGTTCAAAATTCCCTTTGAAGTTTAAATGAACCATTGTGAGATTTTGCCTTCTAAGATAGTCCATTAAAAATGAAGGGTATGATCAAGAAAGGAATTCAATGGAGAAGAAAGGAGAGACTAAGAGGAAATGAAGAAGGGTAGTTCTAGAGAGGATGGCTCTTAGAGGTAGTCAACTCAAAGATCCTAGGACAAGAAAGACATTGTTCCCAAGCACATGTGAGCAACGATTATCGTTGAGTTCAATCCACCTATAAATTTGTTTATGCTAGTGAGTGACAATGCATAAGGTTCTATGTGCATAGCTTACCCTTGTTTCTAATCAACTTCTCTTAATGTATATCCCCTGGAACTTGGATTTTCCATTTAGATTTTTAAAGAAAAACTATATTGCAACGGCACAAGACTAAGCATTCTTTTTTGTAGTTGTTATGTTTGTTTTTTTGGTTATAATCTAGTTGCATTGTTCGGTTTATATTAATTCATGTGCACTATTTAATTTACCCATATCAAGACAATCACATATCCATTATTGTGTTTCTACCTTAAGATGTATTCATTGGGCATAAGAAATTTCTTATTCATGTGTTGGTCCATACAAGGGACTTATAGCCATCTCACATCACTAACATAGATACCATATGGAAATCAACTTCTTATCTCAGTCTATGCTAGGTCCCTATATTACTAGTGTAGTCCCTTATTGTTGTTAGTGTAGCCCCCTTATCTTTATTGTTGTACCCATGTAGCCCCCATATTTTTATTATTGTGCCCCATAAAAATCCACTATTGTTATTTTTGTGCCCTTACATTATTATTGTTAGGTCGGCTAGGATTATATTGTGACCCCATGGACTCCTATATATAGAAAGGAAGTTCTGTCATTTGTATCATCCAATAATTGTTCATTTATGTAATGTAAAGGAGGTTTCCCCCTCGAAGTGTTGATTTCTAAGGTGTTGATCTCTCTTTTCTTCTATTTTTGGAGTTGGTTTCATAACATTTGGTATAAGAGCTTTGGATTTTAGGGTTTCGCTGCTTCAAATAGGTCATCGTGGCATTTTTCGTTATCATTTTTTTCTACGAAGGTTTAGATGCTAAAAAAAAACCCATTTGTGAAGAAATCCTGAGGAACTTTGTGTAAAAATTTCAGATCTTGGTTCACAATATTTTCGGAGATATGACCTGTGAAAGTTAGGGTTTTTGTAGGCTCCTGAATTTCATCTAAAAAGGGTGACCTTGGGAAAATCATCATAACTCTCTCTCTGAGCATCGAATTGGAATTCTATAAAAAGTGGCTAAAATTACACAAAATGTAGTTTCTTGTGTATCAATTTCAGAGCCAAAGGAGGAAACAATGACACGTGGCACACCATACAAGTTCACTCTACTGAACTAGTCGATAATTAGGTAATTGTGGGAGATTGGACATAACTTTGCCTTGAAGAATCCAAATCAAGTCAGACCTATGGCATTCGAAAGAAGATTCAAAGGGCTACTACAAGACCAAATTTTACATATTGAAGATTTGAAATCACAGAGAGAATTCAGTTTCAATATCGAGCTCCTCAAAAGCAAGAAAAGGGTGTGTATTTTTTTTTCAAATTGCATAAGTCTTTTTTGAAAAATCAGTTTGAAGTGATTCCAAGGGCATATTGAAGCTTAGATATCAGTATTGGGTTATAAAATTCCCCCCTAAAAAGAATTCAACACCCATTAAACCCTCAAAATACTCTACTATGACTCATGAAGAGAAAGAAGTGCAACCTGGTATATCAAAATTACAAGAGCAAATGCAACAACTTTCACTCTCACAAAAAGCAACAAAAAAAGGCGTGGAAGCTAAGATGGATGGTTTGAAGAATGACATGGAAGACATGGAATAACAAATGAAAGACAACATGGAAGACATGAAGAATGATCTAAAAGCAGACATGGAAGTTTAAAAAGAAGGTTTGACAAAGTTGATACAAGAAATGATACCTAATGGCGAAAAGATAGTAGAGGAAACTCATGATGAGAACAAAATAAATGTTAATCGTGATTTCATAAACTCGAATGGTTGATTTAAGACCCACCATATTCCAAAGATCGATATGAGGAAGTTTGATGGCAAAAATCCCGTAACATGGATACTACAGATGGAGAAATATTTTGATCTCAATAATGTGAAAAACACACAAAAGGTATGCCTTGCAACTTTATATTTAAAACAAAATACATTTTTATGGTATTGATGGTTTTTCTCTTATAAAAAAATTGTCACTTGGTCAATTTTTACAGAGGAAATGATAGCACATTATGAGGATACAAAGAGCAACACCTTATTTAGCCAATTGATAAATCTCAAACAAAAGGGTTTAGTGGTGGAGCACATTGAGAACTTCCAAAATTTGAATATAAGGGTAATTGATATTCCAGAGGAACATAGGATTGATGTCTTCATAAGGACTTTAAAGGATAACATCCAACATGAGGTATGCCTTTGGGAACCTGATTCATTGGAGAGGCCATCCAAGTTGGCAAGAAAAATTGAATGTAAAATTATGGCGACAAGGAAGCCTACCACTCACATCTATAAAGATGGAAGTGTTGCTACTCCTAGACTTCGACAACCTACAAAGTTGACACCAAAACAATTGGAAGAAAAAAGAGCAAAAGGACTTTGCTACAGTTGTGATAGAAAATACACTAAAGGTCATAAGTGTGTTGAGAATAAATTATTTTACATAGATTGTGAAGAGGAGGAAGAAAATGAACAAGAAACTTCAAAAGAAGAGGATATATACCATGAACCAACCCTAGAGAAAGAAGAAATGAGTTTTACCATATCCTGTAATGCATTGGCAGGAATTGCCACTCCTCAAACTCTCAAGATAGAAGGACATATCAAGAAGAAAAAGGTAATAGTGTTGATTGATTCGGGTAGTACCCATAATTTTATTCATTGTAAGGTAGCCAAGGAATTGAATTGCTTCCTATACCCAACACTAGAGTGTCAAGTGATGGTTGCAAATTGAGGAACTATAAATTGCTCTGCAAAATGTCATAATATCAAGCTAAACATGGGGGAATATGTATTGAATAGTCCAATGCTTTCCATTCCAATGGGAGGTTTTGATGTTGTACTAGGAGTACAATGGTTACAATCTTTGGGGATGATAACTTTTAATTTTCAAGAACTTTTCTTGAATTTTTTTTTCGAAGGAAAGGAAGTTGAATTACGGGGTATCGCAGGGAAGCTGGGAAAGATAATAAGCTCTAATGTCATGACAAAGCTTCTAAAGAAAGAACAATGAGGTTTAATTTCACAATTATGCTCACTAGAAGTTCCAACATCAAAATCATCTATTTCTCTAGATCTCCAAAAAGTCTTGGACATGTTAGCCACCTATGAAATTTGTTATACTAAAAGGTGGCTAAATCACTTGTGGAGCCTTCAAGGAACAATTTTTATTGCAAAAACTGATTGGCTCTTGAAGACTCTTGAAGCCTCATGCCTCTGTCCAAAATCTTCCCTACTGTTCCCTTTTTATACTCTGGAATTCTAATAATATCATGAGAAGAAACTGCTGCAAAGTCACCTTTTTCCCGCTCCTTCCACCGAAAAACTAACCTCATTTTCCCCCTTCATTCTCATCAAAATCCTTCATTTTCATATTTTTCTCCTTCCCCTCCATTAAAACCCCTTTGATAAGGTTTAAGACTCATTCTTTGCCTTAATCGAAGCCCTCACAACCCTTGAAAAACATTGAAAATTTCATAAAAAACACATTTTTGTTTTACAAACTTAAGCCCCCTTGGGTTAAGTCCTTAACGATTTCCCTCCATACGCCCTAGTGTTGGAACCAGGCGCTAAGCCCTTTGGGCGCTTTTCGCGTCGGAGGAAAAAAGTGCAGAAGTCTTTTGCCTCACAAAGTTCTTCGATGCCGATTAGCCCTCCATTCTATCTCCCCGGTCATATTATCTTCCACATAACCCACGGCCCTGCACAGGTGCAAAGCCATTTCATCAATGTAAATTCCTCCCAACCAAAACCTTTTTTATATTACATTTTTGGGTTTTAATGTGTTTTGTCGTTATGTTAAAAGAAAATCGGGCGGAATCCATCGCACCGCTTTCAAGAGGAAAGCGGTTTTTCCCCGATCGGCAGCGATCAACTCCGTCGGCCGACACGTGGCTTGGGCAGTATGAAGATACCATTTTCCCTGGACGTTAAGGGTCGGTTGTGGAGTGGGCACGATATTGATGCGCTCCGTCCGATCTGAGGCCGCTCATCGGACGGTAATCACACTCCGAAGAAGCCCGACAGATAGACAAAGGTACGATGCGGTCATGAAAACATCTCCGCCGTCGATCTGATCTCCAAATCGACGGTCCACATTCAATCGCCCTAGCCCCCCTCGTCCATAGCAGTGCTGGTGGTCCCAGTGCCACATTAGCGTCCACGCGACAAAATTTAATTAGGGCGGGTCTTCACTGTTTTCCCGCGCAGTCAGCAAACCTTTTTCGTGACCCGAAATAGTTATACAGAGTGATTTAATTAAAGGTTTTGATGTCCGGGGCATCTTTCTAAGGTTTTTGGTACTTGATTTTCATCGTTGATCGGATGGGCCGATCTCATTCGACAACCCACGTTAGTCCCGAACCCCCCACTCACTTTTCCACCATTTTTTGCCGAAACAAAGGTTTTTACCCCTTTTCCTCCATTTTTCGTTTATTTCTTGAATATAGCGACTCATTCGCTTCGACTTTTCACCCTCGCTTCCGACCGTCGATCTCTGCGTGATCAACAGCTCCGATTTAATTCCTCCTCTGTTTCCCTTTGACCCCTTCTAATCAATCTCGACCGTTGGATGATGCCATCCAACGGTCACGCTCTCCCCACATATCCTTCCAAAGCAGTAAACCTATATATGCAGGATTTCATAATGTTTTTTGTATTTTGCAGGGTTTAAATGGTTTTTCCGCCATACTGAAGAAAATTCAAAGGCCGAGGGTGACGATCCTCCTGCCTTCGATTCATCAAAGAGAATCATTCGCAGGGTTTGAACTCCACGTTTCATCGGTGTTTCATGAGGCATTGATGCCATATCACCCCTGCACAACCCTGCACACCAACAAACACATCAAATCAGGCACAAAACAAAGAGCATTAGTGTTGAAGACAAGAGACACACCAGAACCGAAGATTGAAGACAGATCTTTGGGGATTATGTCTAAGATGGTTTATCAAAAGCCTAATCCCCAATTAAGACATATTTAAAAGAAAAATCATAAAGGTTCATCAGACAGAAGGCTTCCACCGCCACAGCTGAGGCAAATCGATTCCTCCCAGCTACCACAGTGCCACCTGTGCCTCAAAGCATTCATATCAGAGGCCGAAGTTATTGATCAGGATCAGATATTTGTCTCAAGCGCAGCCATAGAGTAAAATCTGCAAACAAACTTAATGACAGAATATTAGCAGAGTTACTTTGACACCACACAGAGACTCAAAAGTCAGTAAGAGCTCCCACCGAGCTAAATCTTAATGTAAAATCATTTAATACAGAGGACACCTATGTAAGCTTCTTCATTGAGCCCCCCAAAGGCCGAGAAGCCATTAAGTCTGTATTAATTATCTTTAGAGATATTTTTATCAGATCTCACCTCCTGATTCTTCTATAAATACTACTACAGAAGATGAGAGAGGGGTTGGTTGATTTGGCTACTGAACATTGAAATGTAATTGAGCTTGAGACTTCTACTTGTAAATAGTGTTCACTGGCCCTTGGAACTCTGCTTGTGATAGATAAGTTAGGCTGAGATGTTTAGATGATTGTTAAACTAAAGCATTGGACTTAAAGCTGTAACTAGTTTGGAGCATCAATACAAGTTGATTTATGGGATCCTGGTCTATGTCGACGGTGATGTTTTTCTCATTGACTTGTTATTTTGTTTCTGTCTTCACTGTGTCCATCTTCTCTTATAAAGAACAACATGCATAGAGTTAGGACCTACTGTATATCAGTACCCTTCTCTGACTAAAAATCTTTATCTAAATGTTTTCTTCCAATTTGTGTTATTTAGAAATGATTTAATTCAGTTTAAGCATAGGAATGCTGGTGTTCCCTCGTCTTATTGTTTTAGCTGAATATTTTTCTTGGATGTTACTTTAATTTCATGTTAAGTAGAGATGAACTAAGGAAGATATGGTATGCCCTGGTCCTAGTTTTATCCCCAAAGACTGTCTGAATGTTTCCCTTGGAATGTGTTAAAAGCTAGCTAGTTTAGAAGTACTTACCAGATCTTAGGCCATTTTGTGTTATCTTTGTGTTTGTCTTGAAAGTAACCAAGTAAAGCAGAGCTAGGAGGGGATTTGTGGTGAGCCCGACCCGCTAGTTTCTACTCCAACAGTTGCCTTCAAGTTTCCCTCTGTTTTTATTAATGTTTTCTATTGAAAGTGGATCAAAGGCTGGCTAGTTTCAAAGTACTTACCAGATCCTGGATTGCTTTTATGTTTTTCTTAAGTGTTTGTCAAAGGATGGCTAGTTTCAAAGTACTTACCAGATCCTAGGCTACTCTTTGTTCTTCATTTGTTTAATTCCCCTTCTTTTTGTATCATTCCATTCCATAAATCAAACTTTAAAGAGATCCTTAGACATAGATGACTTGCCCCATGGAACACTCTTTCCCCTTGTTGTTTCAATTAAAACCTATTATGACTCCATAGCCCAATGGACTAAAACCTGCAATTATCTATCTTCCTGGCCAAAGCTTGTTCTGTTCGCTTGCAACTTCTCACCTTTGAAACTCTTTGCACTTAGAACTTTCCACCTCAAATAGTAATCATGCTCAACCATCAAAAAAAAAAAAAACCCTCGGCCTTCATAACTAGCCTAATATCATTACCCAAAACTCCAAAGACAAATCCATCTTTGCACTTATTGGAGAGATCCCTCTCCGGATTCAGGAGGGCTAGATCCTAGAATCCCAAAGTGGTTGAAACGATGTTGTTTCTGTGATTAGACTTTGCCAATATCGCTGATTACATATTCCTAACAGGACAATCATTCTAAGGTGTTTGAAACTCCCAAAGGACTCCCACCTATTCGTGATCATGATCATGCTATTCATTTGATTCGACGAAGTGTTCCTCCAAACATCAGGCCTTACATATATCCTTATTTCCAAAAGAGCGAAATTGAACGTATGATTGCAGAAATGTTAGAGGATGGTATAATTCAACCTAGTCAAAGTTCTTTCTCTGCTCCAGTAGTATTGGTGCACAAGAAGGATGGATCATGGTGCATGTCTCTAGATTATAAGGAGCTCAATAAGCTCACTATCAAAGATAAATTTCTCATTCCCGTGGTTGATGAATTACTGGATGAATTACATGGAGCAATTTATTTTACAAAGTTGGATCTTTGTTCACGATATCATCAAATTAGAATGAAGAATGAAGATATTCCAAAAACAACATTTCAAACTCATGAGGGTCGTTATGAATTTTTGGTCATGCCTTTTGGCCTTAGCAATGCACCTTCTACATTTCAAGGGTTGATGAATTCCATTTTCAAACCCTTCCTTAGAAAATTTGTGTTAGTATTTTTTGATGATATACTAATCTACAAAAGGTCTTGGAAGGATCATGTTGACAGGGTGCTCAAAATATTGGAGGAGAAACAATTATATGAAAAAACCTCCAAATGTTTCTTTGGAGTACAAGAGGTGGAATATCTAGGTCATATTGTATCCCAAGAGGGTGTGAAGGTAGACCCTAACAAACTTAAAGCCATTACGGAATGGAAGGTCCCCACAATCATAAATCAGTTGGGAGGATTTCTCAGGTTAACAGGGTATTATCGCAAGTTTGTTAAGAATTGTGGGTGTTGTGTAACCAGCTTCAAAAATAGAAGAAAAGAGATATAAACGCCTTAGAAATAAGCCACTTCGAGGGGGCAACCTCCAATACATTACATAAATGCACAATTCTTGGATGATACAATTTACAAAACCTCCTTTCTACATATAGGAGTCCATGGGGCCATAATGTAATCCTAGTGGGCCACAATGTAATCCTAGCCGACCTAACAATAATAATTTAAGGGCACAACAATAACAAAATGGGGGTTACAAGGGTACAATAATAACAATAAGGGGGTTACACTAATAACAATAAGGGACTATACTAGTAATATAGGGACCTAACATGCCCCTCTCCTTCAAAAAGTGTTGTCCTCAACGCTTGAGTAGCTCTGGGTGCTTCTGTATAAAATTCTCATCCTCCCATGTAGAATCTTCAGTGGGTAAGTTCTTCCACTTGATGAGATACTCTGAAATTGATCGATTTCGTAGCTGTCGAGTTCTTGTTTCCATGACTGCTTCAGGTTCCAATATGATTTTTCCTTCCTCATCAAGTTCGGGCAATATTGTTTGAACTGGAATATTTTCACCTATAACCTTCTTTAAGCATGAAACATGGAAAATTGGATGCACTCGTGAAGAAGCAGGAAGCTCCAATTTGTATGCCATAGTACCAATATTTTGCAACACCTTGTAAGGACCATAGTACTTTGGCGATAATTTAATATCCTTCTTAGCTTGCTTGAGGGACATTTGTTTGTATGGTTGTAGCCGTAAAAATACCCAGTCTCCTACATCAAAACTTCTCTCGCTACGATGTTGATCTGCCTGTTGTTTCATTCGATTTTGTGCCAAATTCAGGTTGTCCTTTAAGAGTTGGAGAACTTCTTGTTGATGCTCGATGTGATCTTCCACTGCTTGAACCTTCAAATTTTCTCTTAAATATGATGTGATGGATGGTGGATGATATCCATAAAGTGCCATAAATGGGGTCATTTTTGTTGCAGTATGGAAGGAAGTGTTATACCACCATTCAGCAAGAGGTAACCACTTGACCCATTGTGTTTGTTTATCAGATACAAAACAATGAAGATACCCTTCCAAACATTTATTTACTATCTCAGTTTGACCATCAGATTGAGGATGATAAGATGAGCTATGAGCTAATTGAGTACCCAAACAAGAAAATAACTCCGTCCAAAAATTTCCAATAAAAATGGGATCTTTGTCACTCACAATAACCCTTGGGCTTCCATGTAGCTTTTGAATTCTGTCCATAAATGTAGTAGCAACTGCACTTGCTTTAAATGGATGAGATAATGCACAAAAGTGTGCATACTTGGTAAGTCTATCAACTACCACCATGATGACACTCTTTCCTTCGGACTTAGGTAAACCCGTGATAAAATCCATTGAAATCTCCTCCCAACGTTGACTTGGAATGGATAAAGGTTGTAGAAGTCCTGGGGTCTTAATTGTTTCCACTTTATTCTGCTGGCAAACCAAACATTCCGCCACAAACTTTCGAATATCGGATTTAAGGCCATCCCAAAAAAATTCTTTCTTCACCCTGTGGTAAGTTTTTAAAAATCCTGAGTGTCCTCCTAAAGGAGAAGTGTGCAATTCCAGAAGAATCTTTTGTTTTAGTTGGGAATTCTTACAAAGATATAAGCGATCTTTGTACCATAAGGAATCATTTTTCCAACTAAATGTATCGGATGTACTAGGATCTTGCTGCAACTTTTGAATGAGTGTCCATACATCTTTTTCCTTCTTCCATTCATCTCTTGCTTCGGTTATCCAATCTGGTTGGATAATAGAAATGGCACAAAGCAATGCTTCCACCTCTTCATTCTTCTTGAGAGTGCATCTGCAACAACATTAAGCTTTCCTTTTTTGTAGATTATTTCAAAGTCATAACCCAACATCTTTGTGACCCATTTTTGCTGCTCTTCTCAAGATAGTCTTTGTTCCAAAAAGTGTTTAAGACTATCATGATCAGTTTTTACCTTGAAGTGTCTTCCCATTAGGTAAGTTCGCCATTTCTTTAGTGCATTTAGTATTGCTAACATTTCCTTCTCATAAATAGGTTTCTGTAAATACTTTCCTTTGATTGGACGACTTTCAAAAGCAATGGGTCTTCCTTCCCGCATTAAAACTGCACCAATTCCATTTCCTGAGGCATCACATTCCACAATAAAGGTTTTTGTGAAGTCTGGTGTAGCTAAGACCGGTGCTAGGCACATTGCCTCTTTAAGACGTTCAAAGGCCTTTGTTGCTTCAGGAGTCCATGAAAATGCATCTTTCTTCAATAATGTTGTTAGAGGTGCTGCTATTCTCCCATAATTCTTAACAAACTTGCGATAATACCCTGTTAACCCGAGAAATCCTCGTAAATTCTTTATGGTTGTGGGGACTTTCCATTCCTTAATGGCTTTAATTTTGTTAGGGTCTACTTTAACACCCTCGTGAGATACAATATGACCCAGATATTCCACCTCTTGTACTCCAAAGAAACATTTGGATTTTTTTGCATATAATTGTTTCTCCTGCAATAGTTTGAGCACCCCGTCAACATGTTCAACATGATCCTTCCAAGACCTGCTGTAGATTAGTATATCATCAAAAAATACTAGCACAAATTTTCTAAGGAAGGGTTTGAAAATGGAATTCATCAACCCTTGAAATGTAGAAGTGTAAGGCCAAAAGGCATGACCAAAAATTCATAATGACCCTCATGAGTTCGAAATGCTGTTTTTGGAATATCTTCAGTCTTCATTCTAATTTGATGATACCCTGAACGAAGATCCAACTTGGTAAAATAAATTGCTCCATGTAATTCATCCAATAATTCATCAATCACAGGAATGGGAAATTTGTCTTTAATGGTGAGCTTATTGAGCTCCCTATAATCCGGACACATTCGCCATGATCCATCCTTCTTGTGTACCAATAATACAAGAGCAGAGAAAGAACTTTGACTAGGTTGAATTATACCCGCCTCTAACATTTCTGCAATCATACGTTCAATTTCGCTCTTTTGGAAGTAAGGATATCTATAAGGCCTGCTGTTTGGAGGAACACTTCCTGGAATCAAATGAATAGCATGATCATGATCACGAATAGGTGGGAGTCCTTTGGGAGTTTCAAACACCTTGAAATGATTGTCCAAGACTTGTTGGAGATCTGCAGAAATAGATGATTTTGATGTTGGAACTTCTAGTGAGCATAATTGTGCAATTACGCCTCGCTGCTCTTTCTTTAGAAGCTTTGTCATGACATTAGAGCTTATTATCCTTCCTGGCTTCCCCGCAATACCCCGTAATTCAACTTCCTTTCCTTCTGAAAAAAATTTCAAGAAAAGTTCTTGAAAATTAAAAGCTACCGTCCCCAAAGATTATAACCATTGTACTCCTAGTACAACATCAGCACCTCCCATAGGAATGGCAAGCATTGGACTAGTCAATACATATTCCCCCATGGTTAGCTTGATATTATGGCATTTTCCAGAGCAATTTATAGTTCTCCATTTGCAACCATCACTTGACATTCTGGTGCTGGGTATAGGAAACAATTTAATTCCTTGGCTACCTTACAATGAATAAAATTATGGGTGCTACCTGAATCAATCAACACTATTACCTTTCTCTTCTTTATTTGTCCTTTTATCTTGAGAGTTTGAGGAGTGGTAATTCCTGCCAGTGCATTACACGATATGGTTGGATTCATTTCTTCCTCTTCTGGGGCTGGTTCCTGGTGTATATCCTCTTCTTGTTCATTTTCTTCTCCCTCTTCACAATCTATGTAAAATAATTTCTTCTCAGCACACTTATGACCTTTAGTGTATTTGCTATCACAACTGTAGCAAAGCCCTTTTGCTCTTTTTTCTTCCAATTGTTGTGGTGTCAACCTTGTAGGTTGTGGAAATCTAGATGTAGCCATACTTCCTTCTTTATAGAATTGAGTAGTAGACTTCCTTGTTGCCATAATTTTACATTCAACTTTTCTTGCCAACCTGAATGCCTTCTCTAATGAATCAGGTTCCAGAACACGAACTTCATGTTGAATGTTATCCTTTAAACCGCCTAAGAAGAGATCAATCCTGTGGTCCTCTGAAATATCAGTTACCCTTATACTCAATTTTTGGAAGTCCTCAATGTGCTGCCCCACTAAACCCTTTTGTTTGAGATTTATCAATTGCGTAAAGAAGGTGTTGCTCTTTGTATCCTCATAATGTGCTATCATTTCCTCCGTAAAAATTGACCAAGTGACAATTTTTTTACGGGAGCAAAGCCATCGATACCATACAAATGTATTTTGCTCTAAATGTAAAGTTGCAATGCGTACCTTTTGTGTGTTTTGCACATTATTGAGATCAAAATATTGCTCCATCTGTAGTATCCATGTTATAGGATCCTTTCCATCGAACTTCCTCATATCCATTTTTGAATATGGTGGTTCTTCCCTCCAACATTAGAGTTTATGAAATCACGATTAACATTTATTTTGTCTTCATCATGAGTTTCTTCTACTATATTTCCGCCATTAGGATTCATTTCTAGTTTTAAGCTTGTTAGCAAGCCTTCCATGTATGCTTTTAGATCATTCTTCATGTTTTCCATGTTGTCTTTCATGTCATCCATCTTAGCTTCGATGCCCACTTCCATGTCATCCATCTTAGCTTCCATGCCTTTCTTCAAACCGTCCATCTTCACTTCCACGCCATCCATCTTAGTTTCCATGCCTTTCTTCAAACCATCCATCTTCACTTCCATGCCTTTCTTCAAAACTTCCATTTCACTTCCACGCCATCCATCTTTAGCTTCCATGCCTTTCTTCAAACCATCCATCTTCACTTCCACACCTTTCTTCAAAACTTCCATTTCATTTTTTGCTGCTCTTTGCGAGAGTGAAATTTGTTGCACTTGTTCTTGTAATTTTGATAGATCATGTTGCAATTCTTCATCTTCATGAGTCAAGGTAGAGCCTTCTGAAGGCTTGATGGGTGTTGAATTCTTTTTAGGGGGGTGCCATTTTAGAATCCAATATTGATACCTATTCTACAATATTCCCTTGGAATCAATTCAACTTGATTCTTCAAACAAGACTTATGTAATTCGGAAAAAAATACACACCTTTTACTTGCTTTGAGGAGCTCGATATTGAAATTGAATTATCTCTGTAATTGAAAATCTTCAATATCTGAAATTCAGCCCTGTAGTAGCCCTCTGAAGCTTCTTTCAAATGCTGTGTCTGACCTGATTTTGATTCTCCAAGACAAATTTGTGTCCAATCTCCCACAATGACCTAATTTTGGACTGGTTCAGTAGAGAGAACTTGTACGACTTGCCACGTGTCACTGTTTTGTTTTTTGTCTCTGAAATTGATAGCAAAGAAACTACAGGCCGTGTACTGGTGATCACTTTTGACGGCACTCCAATCCAATCTTCAGAGAGAGAGTTAATGAATATTTTCCCACGATCACCTCTTTGAGATGAAATTTAGGAGCCTGAAAAAGCACTACCTTCCACAGATTATATCTCCAAAAATATTGTGAACCAAGATCTAAAGTTTTTTGACACTGTTCCTCAGGATTTCAGCTTCGCACCCTATAAATTTCAGCTTCTGATACTTCGTAGAAAAAAACTTATACCGCAAATTCCACGATGACCTGTTTAGGAGCCTGAAAAAATACCTAACTTCCACAACTCATATCTCCGAAAATATTTCAAACCAAGCTCTGAAATTTTTAGACAACCTTCCTCAAGATTTCAGCTTCAAGACTTTAGCTGTCACCAAGCTTCTGAGAAAGAAGCAAATGCCACGATGACTCCGTTTGGAGCAAATAAACTTGTAGTCCCAAAACCTCTGATACCAAATGTTGTGTAACCAGCTCCAAAAAGAGAAGAAAAGAGATATCAACGCCTTAGAAATGAGCCACTTCGAGGGGGCAACCTCCAACACATTACATAAATGAACAATTCTTGGATGATACAATTCACAAAACCTCCTTTCTATATATAGGAGTCCATGGGGCCATAATGCAATCCTAGTGGGCCACAATGTAATCCTAGCCGACCTAACAATAATAATTTAAGGGCACAATAATAACAAAATGGGGGTTACAAGGGTACAATAATAACAATAAGGGGGTTACACTAACAAAAATAAGGGACTATACTAGTAATATAGGGACCTAACAGTGGGAGAATAGAAACACCTCTAACAACATTATTGATGAAGGATGAATTTTCATAGAATCATGAAGCAACTAAGGCCTTTGAACATCTTAAAGAGGCAATGTGCCTAGCACCGGTCTTAGCTACGCAAACTTCAAAAAAACCCTTATTGTGGAATGTGATGCCTCAGGAAATGGAATTTGTGTTGTTTTAATGCAAGAAGGAAGATCCATTTCTTTTTAAAGTCGTCTAATCAAAGGAAAGTCTTTACATAAAGCTATTTATGAGAAGGAAATGTTGGAAATACTACATGCACTAAAGAAATGGCGACCTTACCTAATGGGAAGACACTTCAAAATAAAAACTGATCATGATAGTCTTAAATATTTTTTGGAACAAAGACTATCTTCAGAAGAGTGGCAAAAATGGGTCACAAATATGTTGGGTTATGACTTTGAAATCATATACAAAAAAGGGAAGCTAAATGTTGTTGCAAATGCACTCTCAAGAAAGGATGACGAGGTGGAAGCATTACTTTGTGCCTTTTCTATTATCCAACCAGATTGGATAACCGAAGCAAGGGATGAACAAAAGAACGACGAAGAAGTGTGGACACTAATTCAAATGTTGTAGCAAGATCCTAGTAAATATGTTAAATTTAGTTGGAAAAATGATTCCTTATTGTACAAAGATCGCTTATATCTTTGTAAGAATTCCCAACTAAAACAAAATATTCTTTTGGAATTGCACACCTCTCCCTTAGGAGGACACTCAAGATTTTTAAAAACTTACCACAGGGTGAAGAAATAATTTTTTTGGGATGGCCTTAAATCTGATATTCAAAAGTTTGTGGTGGAATGTTTGGTTTTCCAGAAAAACAAAGTTGAGACAATTAATACCTCGGGTCTTCTACAACCTTTATACATTCCAATTCAACGTTGGGAGGAGGTTTCAATGGATTTTATCACAGGTTTACCTAAGTCAGAAGGAAAGAGTGTCATCATAGTGGTAGTTGATAGAATTACCAAGTATTCACACTTTTGTGCATTATCTCATCCATTTAAAGCAAGTACAGTTGCTACTGTATTTATGGAAGCAATTCAAAATCTACATGGAAACCCAAAGATTATTGTAAGCATCATAGATCCCATTTTTACTAGAAATGTTTAGATAGAATTATTTTCTTGTTTGGGTACTCAACTAGCTCATAGCTCATCTTATCATCCTCAATCAAATGGGCAAATTGAGATAGTGAACAAATGTTTGGAAGGATATATTCATTGTTTTGTATCTAATAAACAAACACAATGGGTTAAGTGGTTACCTCTGGCTGAGTGGTGGTATAACACTTCCTTCCATATTGCAACAAAAATGACCCCATTTGTGGCACCTTATGGATATCATCCACCATCCATCACATCATCTTTAAGAAGGTTCAAGCAGTGGAAGATCACATCGAGCATCAACAACAAGTTCTCAAACTCTTAAAATATAACCTAAATTTTGCACAAAATCGAATGAAACAACAGGAAGATCAACATTGCAGCGAGAATTTTTTTTATGTAGGAGGCTGGGTATTTTTACAGCTACAACCATAGAAACAAATGTCCCTCAAGCAAGCTAAGAAGGATAATAAATTATCGCCAAAGTACTATGGTCCTTGCAAGGTGTTGCAAAATATTGGTACTATGGCATACAAATTGGAGCTTCCTGCTTCTTCTTGAGTGCACCTAGTTTTCCATGTTTCATGCTTAAACAAGGTTATAGATGAAAAACTTCTAGTTCAAATAATATTTCCAAAACTTGATGAGGAAGGAAAAATCATATTGGAAGCTAAAGCAGTCACAGAAACAAGAACTTGACAACTACGAAATTGATCAATTTCAGAGCATCTCATCAAGTGGAAGAACTTCCCACTGAAGATTCCACATGGGAGGATGATAATTTTATACAGAAGCATCCAAAGCTACTCAAGCATCAAGGACAACACTTTTTTGAAGGAGAGGGGCATGTTAGGTCCCTATATTACTAGTGTAGTCCCTTATTGTTGTTAGTGTAGCCCCCTTATCTTTATTGTTGTACCCCTATAGCCCCCATATTGTTATTAAGTGTGCCCCATAAAAAGCCACTATTTTTATTATCGTGCCCTTACATTATTATTGTTAGGTTGGCTAGGATTATATTTTGACCCCATGGACTCCTATATATATAAATGAGGTTTTATCATTTGTATCATCCAATAATTGTTCATTTATGTAATTTAAATGAGGTTGCCCCCTTGAAGTGGCTGATTTCTAAGGTGTTCATCTCTCTTTTCTTCTATTTTTGGAGTTGGTTTCATAACAGTCTCGTACAAAGGGATATATATTTTGATGGTTGTTGGGCTTCTATTTATATATCTTGTACAATGATATTTTTTCTTGGGATGTATGTAAGGCCTATAATATGTCAACTAATGCCCACTATTGCTAAGTGTAAGATGCACACAATACTTAGATGATAATCCAATAATCACTACAATTATGAGGAAAATATTACTTATTATCAACAAATGAACAAGCATACACCAAGTGGTTGTGCTTCTTGCCCAAGGGTTAGCTCTGGATGTGGTAATGAGTGCCAAAATATCCTTCATTATTCTCTAACAGCCAAGCAAATATGGCTTGCTTATATGATGAGCTACCGTATTGGTTGCTTATGGTGGTCAAAATTAATGATATGGAAGTCCTATGTTTTCAAAGTGTTCCCAAGATTTATGTTCTCAGTTAAAAATTGAACCTAAACTCATATTAAATAATTTACTAGCACTGCGGCATCCCCACAAAATTTTAGGACTGAAATTTCAAGAGGTAGACCAAGTTTGACTTGTGTTGACTTTGACTCTTGGAAGTGACTTTGATCATTTGTATAATTTATTTATGAAGAGAACATAACAAGTAATAAGAAAGCAAATAACATTCACAAGTAATTATCAAGAAGAGAAATCAAGCCTAATCTACACTATACTTGGTTTCTCAACTTGGTATCAGAGCTATGGTGAAGGTAGAAGCACTATTGAAGAAGCCCTAATAAGGACTAAGTCTGGTGTACAAGAAGCCTTAACAAGATTTTAAAGATAATGCAAGTGGAACAAAAGCCTTGTGTGGCCAAGACTATTACATCTATGACATAAAGGTTGTTGAAGGAATTCTCTTATATCCCCAAACAAACTAATAAATATGTTTTGAGAAACTAATGAAAGAAAAGAAGCAGGTCAAAGCCTGGAAAAACATCTCATATTTGTGTTAAATCATTTTTAAAAAGGAAAACTAATTTCTCTATGATTTTCATGGTGAGGTGTGGGCCTAAATCTACAACTCATATTTGTAACATAAATTTGAATTATGTGACATGAGTAAGAAGATCAAAATATGAAGCTTGTACATGTGTAAAAGATCTGAAATTTTTGACTACTAGGGTACTCGTCTTTGAAGGTTGAACATAGAAGGCAAAACTACTCGCTCTTGAAGAAAACAAGGCTACTAGGATATTTGGAAGGAAAATAAAAAATAAATTTCTGAAACAAAAATGTATGAAGGTGGAAAAAGACAGTGATAATTGTAGCAATAACTTTGTGGAGCCTCTGATGCATATAACAGTATGAATGATGAATTTAAAGGCATATAAATCAAGTTAAGGAACATGACTTATTTGTGACATATCTCTCTAAAATAACCAAGCTCCTTTGTGGTACACCTTTGCACAAAATGAATTGAAAATTTTGTGATCAACTTTATGCTACATGATCAAAAGTTTGGGGTATATAGTCTATAGAAGGGACCAAAATCATCATTGTAAATAGAAGCCAAGACTCTAGTAAAAGAGCCGAATTATCAATATGTAAAAATAATGCCAAGAATAAAGATCTATATTTAGAAAAACAATGTTATGTTTCCTTGCAAAAAGGGCTAAGGCATATGAAATTTGATGGAAATACAAGATATACCAAATTCATATATGTGGCACAAGTCCGTGAAATAGTCGTAATACTAAGACTCCTTTCCTATACATAAAAGAAGGATGAATTACACCATGAAGCTGAACTTGTTATATTGAATTCTGAAAGATATAATTTAAAGGGATAAAGGTTATGGCGAGACTAATCCTTCTTTGTAAAATATGTATTTGCAAAGAACATTTTAAGCAACCCAAAAATATTCTAATTCGATGATTGGAGGTTTGAGGTACCTATGTTAGAGAAATATGATACATGTAAACTAAAAGTCAAAGAACTAAATCTCAGCAAGGATGCATAGGTAAGGTTGAAGAGCTATGTAAAATTTTTGTTTATTTGTAATTAATGACATATGATGTTAGTTTTTAAGTCATGATGAAATCACATAGGAATAAGCTAACGATCTTATTTTATTTTAAAATATAGTAGCATATTGTAAATAGAATGGTATAAATATATTAGAGATTGTTGATATAGCTTTTGAAGTCTCTCCTTACATATTAAGACTAGGTTTTTGTGATCAATGAATGAAATGAAATCCATATGATAAAAGGTTGGTCAATAACATCTCTAGGGTTTTGCGACTTACTCATTAGTATGTTTGTGGAATTTGAAATTCTTAAAAGGCGGGTTTGAAGACTTTAAATATTGAAGCATCTATGATTTGTAAACCCTAGGAACAAAACCCTAACTAATTATTTATATGTTGAAAGAAGAAGATCTAATTCTTGGAGATGAAAGAAATGGCATCATGTTGATGTGAGGACAAGGTTGGTGAAAAAGGTCTGAGTTTAAGAGGGAGTTGACCTTCCTCTAATTTATACGTACTCTAAATCTCCTTTCTTTGATTACTATTGTTATTTTATCTATGCACATTGATTTTGTTTCTTTCATAGTCTTCTAATAAATTTTGCAAGTCAAAACAAAACTATCTAAGCTTTACTAGAAGATGGAAGAATTGGAAGAACGTAGCAAAGCAAGAATATTTTTAAGAATCTTAATAGATGTAAATGAAGAAGACGAAAAAATTTTCACTTACCTTAGCCAGAAAGAGGGAGCTATAAGATCTTAATGGATACAATACTACTTGAAGCTTGTGATCAAAATGATAAATGACAGATCTATGGAAATATCCTTTAGTAAGAAGTTGAAGAATTATGATATTGTTGATATATCATTGTATCGACAGTTGATTGGTTCCATGATATATTCGATTCAAGAACACATCGATTGGGTTGATAGTACTGATATTGACAAAGATACTACTGATGGTTGGGAACTAGTATAATTCCTTAGAAGAACATGAGGCGAGATTTCATTTTTCACTGCGAAGAATGAGAATACAAAAGTTTATATAATCATATGTGAAGCAATTTGGCTTTGTAATATGTTCAAAATGACATTTTGAATTCGATCGATCAAGGCTGCATGAATATTATCAGAAAACCAAGAAGGTCCAAGCTCGTTATGATTTAATATGTGACATGGTTAGGAGCTCAAAAGCTACAATGGATCTCCATAGGATGAACAAGTAGTTGATGCATTGATGAAGTTCCTTCCTAAGGGATATGATGAGTATTTTTTGAGTTAAGATTAGGCTTGAGGATCTCCTCCCTGGTTGATAGGGAGTGAGGATGAACATCATATTCTCTATGTGTCACGTACTATGGCCAGGACTGACTGTCGTAAGTCTTGTACATGAACATGAATAGGGAGAATGATGGATTAGATAAGCAGCAGGGATGTACATTCTTGAGTCATGTATTGTGATAAGGAATAGCAGTTGTAAATGTCAATTACATGCACTTAGTAAAGAATGGTCTGAAGGATGAAATTTTCCTGGGATTAGGAAATGGTCCTATGAGGTCATACCTTTGGAACATCTAGGTGGGGTATGTGCCTTGAGAAGCATTGGTGTCCAAATTAATGCCTCCCAATATTGTGCTATAATCTGGTGGAGAAATAGAGCGTATTTGTCAAGGCCTCGGTAGTTTAAAAATGTTGGTTATGATGATGCTTTCATCATCGATGCTTATCAATCTAGATCCTTTCTTATATGAATATTTCAACTAGAGATTATCATGTTGAGTCATTATGAATACCTCCCTAGTTAAGAGGGAGTTTTGAAGTTGTAATTAGTGTTGGTCTTCATAATGTAATATAAATATATCATTGATGTATCTATTATATTTAGTATTGTATTTTGTTTTGGTCAAAGCATGTTCTTCATGCTAATAGAGTCAAAAGAGTAAAAAAGAATTTATTATGAGTCAAAAGAAAATTATTTGTGTGATGTCCCATTTGGACATTTGTAAGAAAATTAAATTTGAATTTTTCTTTGACCATAAGTCCAAAAAATGTACTAGTGAGCCCAGTCCTCCAAGAGCCACATATTCAACCTCCTGGATAGCTATATATATGAGGTAGTTCGACTCATTTGGGAGATCATCCATTCACACAACAAGAAGTGCATTTGAACCATGTGAAAAAGAACAAGGAACATAAGTCAAAGGAGAGAGAAAGTCAAGCAAAAGATAAGAAGAATATTCCTTTTATTGATCGAATTTATAATGAGGACAACTTGTACATGTGGGAACAAAATTTTGTTAAAAGGTGGATTTTTTTTTTGTGGTACTACAGGCCTGAAATTTTAGGAGCTAAAATTTTGGGGGCTGAAATTTCAAGACCAAAATTTCAGGAGGTTGACCAAGTTTGACATGCGTCGCAACACTTTCAATCTTGGAAGTGACTTGGAGGAGGGTTGGATTTGGAATTTTGGTGGCAGTATTGGTCTTGGTTTTGTATATCTAATTTTTATCTAATTATATAAGACAAGGATTGTTGGGTTTTCCGCTTGTGGGGTTTTTCCCTGGCTTGGAGCCTAATTTTTGGTGTCTCTTGTTTCTTTATTATAATTATTTTTTGAAAATTTGTATAATTAATTGATGAAGAGAAAATAACAAGTAATAAGAAAGAAAATATCATTCACAGGTAGTTATCAATAAGAGAAATCAAGCCTAATCTACACTATACTTGGTTTCTCAAGAAATTGAAAGCATTAGAGCTTGCTTGTTTATTCTTTTATATTTTAAATGCTTGGGAATCAATTTAATCACCAACAATCAGAAATCACCTAAGGAGAGAGAAAGATTCTCTATGAATTATGTGTGATCATGTATAGCCTCATATATGTAAATAAAAGGTCATAAAACTTATAGGAATCATCCAATAGACTGTGGGTGGTAAAAAAACCTAGGTATTAAGGAATTTGACCTTGGTAGACTAATATTGGCTACGAGAGAGATAAATTACATATCACGGAGAAATTAGTAGCCTGTAGGAGAGAGAAACTCTCCTAAAAATCTTAATAGTTATGTATAGTTGGTAATGAGTTTTATTTTTGGTAGCTTGGGAGGTACTCTAAGCCTAGGGTTTGGAGTTTGGATGGAAAAGCACCACAAGAGTCACTTGTGGGCTTGGAACCTAATCATGGGGTTTTTCACCCATCAGGATTTGGGCCAAAACCATGATGAATTAGATCATGAGAAAATTTGAGGTGATAGAGCTTGGTGAGTCAATTCCAACCCTTTGAATACCCCTCAAATCATAGCTCTAGAAATGAAGTTATGAATTTTTGAAGTTTATGGTTGGGTTTGCACATAAAGAGTCTAGGTTGGCTTAGTGATAAGAAGACATATGACATTTGTTTAAGCCCTGAAATGACGTTGGAAGAAGCCCTCTTTTTTAGTATAAATAAGAGGTGTTGTGGAGGACTATTCACATCCAAGAAGAGCATCAAAACATTAACAATACCTCTGCATTTTAAGTGTGGATCTAAGGCAAGGATAAGGATACATGCAGCTGAGTTTGGAGAAGTTATTCTATGTGTTTTGGTGTGTATTTCTCTATGGAGAAGACCATAGCTAGGAGGTGTTTAAAAACAATATTTTTGGGCAGTTTGCGGCATGTCTCCCTTGCAAAACATAACTGCATATCAGAGGTAAGGAATGAGGGTTTTCTGTGCATGATTACAGTGGTTTGGGTATTTTATTTTGGGCTGCATGTGATGATGCTACAACAACATGTGTGGAGGCTTGTTGAGAGGCCGAGAGGCCTAGTGAGGGTCCTCTCACCTAGTCACAACTTCTAATGAGACACCACAACCTAAAATGAAGGTGTCAACCCTTGTTTAGTGTAATATTCCTTGTTGTAGCAGATCTGAGAGTTGTAGGGTTCCTTGAGGTGGATCCTTAGGGACCTACAACTGTGAATTAGAAGTCTTGAAGGACATCAAAGGGTGACAAGGGAAAACAATGATTAGAGGAATGTTGTAGCATATTTTGGAGGGTTTTTGGATGCCTTAACCAAAGATAGAAATATACAGTAGTGTGCACAGAAACTTAGGCAAGAGAACAGCAACAGGGAGTGTCAAATGGTCTCTTGGTGATGATTGTATGCTAGTTGGATGGATGCCCTAGGTGAGGACATATTGCTGAAACCTAGATTTGTGCTCTAGCTTCTCTATTGCAGAGCAAAGGATAGATGTGGAGAAGTCTGTTGGAAGCTAATAGAAGGGTCTCCCAGTTGTGAGGATGCCCTAGCTAGGTGCAGATGCTACAACGTGGATTGGCCACTCGTGGAATGTTGGAGGGCAACATGAGAGTGGATCAAGTGTGAAAATGGATTGGGCACTTATGGTATGTTGGAGGAAAACACGATAGTGTCTAAGTTGGATCCCAGTGTGCAACATGTTGATGGAAATAAGTGGTTGCTAGAGTGGCAGTTGTTGAGCTCAAGGTTCTTATCAACCAGGAGTAGTTTTGAGTAGCCCAAGATTTGTGTGTGGAGAAGGACTTCTACAACAAATGATGGGTAGTCCTCCTAGCCTGTGTTCATTGTGGGAGATTGACATCTTGCAGTGATAGGTGGTAGCCCTTCGTGCCCTATGTTGGTCTTCATAGGTGCAACATAGGAAGACCATAATGGGATGAAGTCCCTAAGTAGCTGAGGAGCGGAGATGGGAAAATCGAGAGTTTCTCACAAGTGGAGTTGTGAACAACTCGACATGAGTCGTAATGTGTTGATGAATTGGTTGAGGAACGATCAACTAGTGATCAGATTGGATAGCCGAGACTCAATGGTCAGATGGACTTGGAGCATTGATAGAGGCAGGAGCTGCAGATCGGGAGCTAAAGGACTGGGCAGGTACATGGTACGACTAAGAGGAGTTGAGAGATTTGACCACATTAGCCAGATATTCAAAGCATCTTGTTGAGGGTAGAGTGGTCATCGATGTATTGACACCAAGCCCCAATTTGTATCTTGTACTAGTGGATGATTTAGGGCCATTATCCCTGGTACGGGAGTCCTATAATATTGTATTATATGTTGTTTAATATAATGAAGTTGGGTTGAAAAATGTAAAAAGTTGTCTATATTATGTGCATGTGTGATTTATTGTTGTTTATATTCCACTGTGCAAAGTAGCCATGTTGAAATTCTTGGTTTGGTAGCGTCAGATATATTAATATTATGTCCTAGACCTAAGATTATGGAAATTCAAGATGGTATAAGAGTGTATCTGAGCTACTTTGAGGGACAATGAATGAGAGTGAGCACAGTGAAGCAACTCAGAGGGATTTGCCGGTGTTTAGATCATGGAGAAGAGGGTTCAGCTAGAGACATGGAGATGTGGTATTGACTAGCTTGGAAGTGAGATTGGTTGGGAGTTATGGTGATTTGGTGATATTTTTGGTGAACAACAGTTTGTTGAATGGAATATTGTTGATCATGGACTTCCGTTGGTTTTCCATGGATGGTTAGGAAAACTCGAGGATTTATTTGGTATGGATGATATCAGTATGATCAAGAGGGATTCATGTGATGCACTACAAATTGGAAGGAGAGATCCTTCATTGGATCGTGATGTTTCATATCCGAGTTTGGAGGGATTTGCACGAGTGGTAGGCTCAAAGGGAGTCTAACCTCATAAGGAGAAGCCCTATGGAGGTTTGGGATCTTCAGGTTCAAATGTGATGTGGCAGAGACGCTATTGATATTTTCAAGTTCATTCTACAAGGCATGTTGCAGTGATGGATGATAGATGGGCTAGTGTCACTAGATGATAATGGTTACTTCCTAGTCTTGGAAGTGCCCCCCTCGCTAAGAGGGAGTCCTGATTTTTGGTATCTTGGGAGGTACTCAAATCCCTATGGTTCGGGGTTTGGAGGGAAAAGCACCATGAGAGTCACTTGTGGGCTTGGAACCCATGCATGGGGTTTTGCACCCATCAGGATTTGGGACAAAACCATGATGAATTTGAGCATGAGAAAATTTGAGGTGATAGAGCTTGGCGTGTTGATTCCAACGCTTCGAAGATCACTCAAATCATAGCTCTACAAATGAAGTTATGAGTTTTTGAAGTTTATGGTTGGGTTTGCACATAAAGGGTCTAGGTCGGCTTAGTGATAAGAAGACCTATGACAGTTGTTCAAGCCTAAAATGATGTTGGAAGAAACCCTCTTTTTTAGTATAAATAAGAGGTGTTGTGGAGGACTATTTACATCCAAGAAGAGCATCAAAAAATCAAGAATACCTCTGCGTTTGAAGTGTGGATCTGAGGCAAGGATAAGGAGGCAGGAAACCAGGTTTGAAGAAGTTCTTCTCCGCATTTTGGTGCAGATTTATCTTTGGAGAAGACCACATCTAGGAGGTGCTTAAAAATCATATTTGTGGGCAGTTTGTGGTGTGTCTCCCTTGCAGAACATAATCGCAGATCAAAGGTAAGGAATTATGGTTTTTTGTGCACGATTACAGTGGTTTGGGTATTCTTTTTGGGGCCGCAGGTGATGATGCTACAGTAGCATGTGTGGAGGCTTGTTGAGAGGTCGAGAGGCCTAGTGAGGGTCCTCTCACATGGCCGCAAATTCTAACGAGACACCACAACCTAAATTGAAGGTGTGAACCCTTGTTCAGTGTCAGAATACTTGCTGTAGTAGATCCGAGAGTTGTAGGGTGCCTTTAGGTGGATCCTTAAGGACCTAAAAACTAAAAATGTGAATTAAAAGTATTGAAGGACAACGAAGGGTGACAATGGAACACAATGATTGGAGGACTATTGTGTGCCCTAAATAGAGATAGGAAGCTACAATAGTGTGCACATAACCCTAGGCAAGAGATAAATAACAGGGAGTTGCAGATGGTCTCTTGGTGATGATTGGATGCTAGTTGGATGGATGCCCTAGGTGAGGACACATTAATTAAACCTATATTTGTGCAATAACTCATCTATTTTAGAACAAAGGGAAGATGTGGAGAATTATTATGGAAACCAATAGAAGGGTCTCCTAGGTGTGAGGATGCCTTAGCTAGGTGCAGATGCTATAGTGTGGATTGGCCACTCATGGACTGTTGGAGGGCAACGTGAGAATGGACCAAGTGTGAACATGGATTGGGCACTTATGGTCTGTTGTAGGACAATGTGATAGTGTCCAAGTTGGAGCCTGGTGTGCAACACTTTGATGGAAAAAAGTGGTTGCTAGAGTGGCAATTTTTAAGCTCAAGGGTCTAATCAACCATGAGCAGTTTTGAGTAGCCCTAGACTTGTGTGTGGAGAAGGACTTGTTGAGATTCAACAACAAAATCCTAGTGAAAATTATGCACATACACTAGGATGGAGCCTCAGGCTATTTTTAGGTGGATGTATATTTATAGATGCATGAGAAAATTCTATTTATAGATGTATGTGCAAGTTCTATTTATAGATTTCATGTTTATTTATAGATGCATGTCGACTATTATTATCCCTTAATATTAGTTGGATAGTAAAAAATAATCTATTCTCAATGAGCACTTGGAAATAGTTAACTGAAGTGGAAAATCAGTTAGCTATAGGAATTTCAAGTTGAGTGGTTGGTTGGTGGGACATGCAAGTGGACTTAGCTGTAACAGAGTTGGAAGTGTAGTTATGAAAGTTGTAAAGTAGTTTAACTCAGTTAAGTGAGTTAAACTCAGTTGTGCTAGTTGTGGCTGAAGATACACTAGTGAGAGATAGAGTGAAGTAATTATTAATTAATTCATAGTCAATGTCCTCACATACAACTGAATATTTACTACTATTAACTACATGCATGTCAGATCTAGTGGAGACCCAGTTGAGATGTAGGTGAAAGGGACAAATTGACTATCAGTTGTGACAATATTGGTTGCACACATGCAACCACACACACATTTTATGTGCCCATGAGGATTGCGCAGTCAAGGAAAGCAGGATTCCATTCATTCAGGGATTTTTATTAGCTGGGATTGCGTAGTGGAGGCAGGTTGTCAGGAGACAATAAATTGGCTAAGGAACTTGCCAATTTTTGTATGACAATGTCAGACAGTTAGCTATTGTACTGAGAGATCTTGGATTGGAGCTTTGTATATAATTGTTTCATGATCCATGATATAATAAATAATAGAAGATAGTGGGGTTTTTAGCTATATGCTTTCCTCGGGTAAATTATCTGTGTTATGTGTGATTGATCTTTCTTCATGATATTGCTATTGGCGATTGTGTTTTAAATTCTGCAAAGATTTTGTAGAAGCGATTCTGTATTTAACAGTGGCATATAATTGTTAGATCAGGAGAATCCAGGCAATACATATTTTGTATTAAATTTCTACATGGTATCAAAGCACAGGAGATTGCAATTTTGAAGCAGGAGTTGAGTTTGTTGGTGGAAATAATTCGAATTTCCAGAAAAATTTCTTGGTGCTACAGCTGATTTAACATTTAAATGGATTTCAATGGCTTGAGGTTAGAGTATGCACTTGAGGGAAGCTTGAACTACATTTCTTGGAAGGATAGGATGGAGGCGGTGCTCGAAGATAATGGCTTGAAGGAATTCATTGACAATGATGTTCCTAAGCCTGCTTCGACAGATGATGCATTACTTGATGCTTGGCAAAAGAAAGTGGCAAAGGGGAGGAAGATTCTATTGGAAGGAGTACGAGACCACATTGTCTCAAGCCTTCATGGGAAAGCCACATCGTATGCTCTGTGGAAGACTTTGACGGATCTTTTCCAAAGTAGCAACGACTATAGGAAATTGGCGCTCAAAGATGAACTCAGGAAGATCAATATGGAAAAGGGAGACAACATTCCAAAGTATCTCACGAAGTTTGTCCAATGTCGGGATGAATTGGGGAGTGTGGGAATAAATATTGTTGATCATGATTTGGTGAGCTTGGCTCTTGGGACTTCCTAAGAGTTGGCACAGTTATGAAGTCTTTGTCAATGGACGGGAAAAATTTCCGAATTGGGAACGACTATGGTTAGATTTGGTGCAGGAGGAGTTCAAGCGAAACACCAGAGATGGCTCTTCATCAAAGCATGATGATGAAGAAGATTGTGCTTTGGAAGCCAAGGAAAAGAAGGGGAAGGGGAATAAATTCCATTCCAAATATGAGTCTAAAGTCAAGAAGCTGGATATATCCAAAGTGAAGTGTTTTCACTGTCACGAACATGGCCATCTTGCTACTTACTGTCCACAAAAGAAGAAGAATAAGAAGGTTGTTGGAGCTGCAGCTGGTGAGGCCCTTGCCTTGAAATTTGAGCATCACTTCTCTTTGATCACATGCATGGTGTAAAGTGCACTGGGATTGGTGTGGTATTTGGATAGTGGCACTTCCTTTCACATGACGGGAGATAAGGAAATTTTCAGTGACTTGGAGGAGAAAGATCTCCAGATGCATATAGAGATGGGCGACGATGGAAGATACAGTCCGACTGGCATTGGTACCATTACTTTTCAGAGGGAGTCAGGTAAACCATTTCAATTGAAATATGTTATGCATGTTCTAGGTCTGAATAAATATTTGGTCTCAGTTGCAATGTTGGAGGACAGAGGCTATGACGTTGTTTTCAGCGATGGAAAAGCTTTTCTACGACATAAAACAACGGGTCAAGCCAAGAGGATAGGGATTCAAGTTAAGAATCTCTACAAGCTGGAGGTAGATGGCTGCACTGCCTTGATGGGCAAGGTGGAAAAAATGGTGAGCCGAGATTAGGGAGAATTATGGCACAGGTGATTGGGTCATCTTCATCATGGAGCTTTGAAAGTCATGCAACAAATATCTACTGGACTTCCAATGGGAACACTTTCTTAGTTAGATCAGTGCAAAGGTTGCACCATGCGGAAGTATGTAAATTCCACCTTTCATGAAAAGGAGAACCGTGCTTCGGGGATCCTTAAGAGAGTTCACACAGATGTGTGTGGACTATTCTAGGTTGCTTCAATAGAAAAACAAAAGTACTGTGTTATTTTTTTTGATGAATTTTCTTATAAATGCTAGATATTCTTCATGCAGAAGAAGGATCAAACATTCTCAAAGTTCTGTGAGTTTAAGGAATTGGTGGAGAAAGATTCGGGGAAGCAAGTGAAGGCTCTGAGGAGCGGTAATGGTGGAGAATACATCTCTAATGAATTCAAGAACTTCTGCAGCAAATAAGGAATTCGAAGAGAACTCATAGCGCCTCATAACCCACAACAAAATGGGATCGTGGAGAGGAATAATAGAACGATCGTGGGTGCAGCACGAGTGATGTTGCATGATCACAACCTACCAATGCATTTGTGGGCGAAAGCATGCAACACTGTCGTTTATGTGCAAACCGTTGTCCTCATAGAGTACTTGGCATGAGTACACCTGAAGAAGCTTTCACTGGTAAGAAACCGGATGTTTCACACTTGAAGATTTTTGGCTCATATGTTTATGTGAATGTGACCAAGGACGTCAGGAAGAAGCTAGAGCCGACTACTAAAGTTGGGATATTTTTGGGGTACATAGAAACACCCCATAATTATCGTCTGTATTTTCCAAACTGTCGAATGAATATAGTGTGACGTGATATACAATTTGATGAGAGGAAAGCCATGCAGTTGTCACTTGAGAGGGAGTTGGACTTGCATGCAGAGGAGGAACTGTTGGTTCCCAAAGATGAGTCTCTAGATGTGGATCAACCATAGGAGGAGGTTCATGGAGTGGAAGATTCCACTCACACAGATCCAACCATTAGAACTGGCAGAAGGCGTACCACAGAAGCTGATAAGCTGAGAATTGATGCTGCACAGAATGTAGGAGCCCCTACTTCACAATGCAGACAAATACATTCTCCTGATCGATTTACTAGATACATGGCTCTCATGAGAAAATGTATTATGACTGAGCCATCTTCCTTTCATGAAGCAGTGTAGGAGGCCACATGGGTAGATGCAATGGTGGAGGAGTATGACTCCATTGTCAAAAACAGTGCTTGGGAAATTGTTCCAAGGCCGGTTGATAAATCAGTGGTAGGTTCAAGATGAATCTACAAGGTAAAGCAAGTTGATGATGGGAGTGTTGAGAAATACAAGGCCAGATTTGTGGCCCGGGGCTTCTCATAGATCAAGGGGTTATATTATGAATAAAACTTTGCACCTGTCGCAAGGTATTCTTCCATAAGGACCATCCTTGCTCTCTCAGTGCAGATGGGCTGGCGTATTCATCAGATGGATGTGAAGACTGTGTTTCTCAAAAGGATCATTGAGGAAGAGGTGTACATAGAGAAGCTTGAAGGATTTTAGATCTTCAGTAGCGAGTCGCATGTGTGCCGACTCAAAAGAGCGTTGTATGGGCTGAAGCAAGCACCCCGTGCTTGGTACACTCAGATTGACAACTATTTCACTGGACTAGGCTTCACCAAAAGTGAAGCGGATGCAAACCTATACCAAATTGTGGTGGATGGTAAGCTTTTAATCATTGTTCTTTATGTTTATGATTGTGATGAGAAGTTGATACACTCATGCAAGGAGGACTTTGCAAAGGAGTTCTAGATGAAGGATATGGGCCTCCTTCATTATTTCCTTAGATTGGAAATATGGAAGTAAGATGTTGAAATTTTTTTGTCTCAAGGAAAGTATGCAAGGGATATACTGGGTAAGTTTCACATGGAGGGTTGCAAACCCATGGATACTCCTCTTCCAGGAAAATGGAGGAAAGAGGATGCTACTTCTGGAGAGGTAGTGGATGCTATTGTCTATCGAAAGTTAGTGGGTTCGCTAATGTATCTAGTGAACACGAGACCGAACATTTGCTATGTGGTTAACCAACTGAGTCAAGCTATGGTTAATCCTACCAAGCTCTTTTGTAAGGTGGGCAAGCATGTCCTAAGATACCTGAGGAGCACATCTGAGTATGGTTTATGGTACAGACAGACGGATGAGGTGAAGTTGTATGGCTTCACGGATGCAGATTGGGCAGGCAGCCCATCAGACAGAAAGAACACATCAGGAGGGATCTTTAACATTGGATCTACAGTGGTTTCATGGTACAACAGGAAGCACAGATTCGTGGCACTCAGTTCAGAGGAAGCGGAATACATGTTAGCGAGTCAAGCTGCATATGAGGCTATCTGGATGAGAAAGATCTTGGTTGGTTTGTTTGGTTTTCATTTAGATCCGACAGTGATTCATTGTGATAATCAGAGTTGCATTAAAATTTTGATTAATCCTGTGTTTCATGATCGATCTAAGCATATAGATATTTGGTATCATCGTATCAAAGATTGTGTGCAGAGGAAGACCATGTTGCTTTAGTACATTCCTACGGAAGATCATGATGCAGATATTCTGACGAAGGCGCTCACCAGGAGAAAATTTGAATACCATAGAGATAGGATCGGGGTGAAGGATAATCCATTTCTTGTTGAGAGGGAGTGTTGAGATTCAACAAGAAGATGCTAGAGAAAATTATGCACCTACACTAGGATGGAGCCTCAGGCTATTTTTAGGTGGTTGTATTTTTATAGACGCATGAGAAAATTCTATTTATAGATGTATGTGCAAGTTCTATATATAGATTGCATGTATATTTATAGATGCATGTTAACCATTATTATCCCTTAATATTAGTTGGACAATAAACAATAATCTATTCTCAATGAGCACTTGTAAATAGTTAATTGAAGTGAAAAATCAGTTAACTATAGGAATTTCGAGTTGAGTGGTTGGTTGGTGGGACATGCAAGTGGAATTAGTTGTAACTGAGTGATTCAAAGTTGTAACAGAGTTGGAAGTGTAGTTATGAAAGTAGTTTAACTCAGTTAAGTGAGTTAAACTCAGTTGTGCTAGTTGTAACTGAAGATACACTAGTGAGAGATCAAGTGAATTAATTATTAATTAATTCACAATCAGTGGCCTTTAATACTATTAACTACATGCATGTAAGATCCAATGGAGACCCAGTTGAGATGTAGGTGAAAGGGACAGATTGACTATCAGTTGTGACATTATCAATTGCACACATGCAACCACACACACATTGGATGTGCCCATGAGGATTGCGCAGTCAAGGCAAGCAAGATTCCATTCATTCAGGGATTGCTATCAGCTGGGATTGCATAGTGGAGGTAGGCTATCTGGAGATAGTAAATTGGCTAAGGAACTTGCCAATTTTTGTATGACAATGTGAGATAGTTAGCTATTGTACTGAGAGCTCTTGGATTGGAGCTTTGTATGTAATTGTTTCATGATCCATGATATAATACACAATAGAAGATAGTGGGGTTTTTAGCTATATGCTTTCCCCAGGTAAATTATCTGTGTTTTGTGTGATTGATCTTTCTTCATGATATTGCTATTGGCGATTGTGTTTTAAATTTCACAAATATTTATTAGAAGCGATTCTGTATTTAATAGTGGCATATAATTGTTAGATCAGGAGAATCTAGGAAATACATATTTTGTATTAAATTTCTATAGAACTTGTACAACAGATGATGGGTATTCCTCCTAAATCATATTCATTGTGGGATATGGACATCATGCAGTGATAGGTGGCAGCCCTTCGTGCCCTATGTTGGTCTTCATCAGTGCAACACAAGAATACCATAGTGGGTTGAAGTCCTTGAGTAGATGAGGAGAAGAAGTGGGTATATTGAGAGTTGTTCAGAAGTGTAGCTGTGAACAATTCGACAAGAGTCTTAATGTGTTGATGCATTGGTGGAAGAACGAACAACTAGTGAGCAGATTGGATAATCGAGATTCAGTGCTCAGATGAACTTGGAGCATTGATAGAGGCAGGAGTTGCAGATCGGGGGCCAAAGTAATGGGAAGGTACATGGTACGACTGAGAGGAGTTTAGTGAGTCAACTACATCATCTAGATGGTCAAAGTATATTGTTGAGGTTAGATTGGTCATCGATTTACTGACGCCAAGCCCTGGTTTGTATCTTGTACTAGTGGATGTTTGAGGTCCATTATCCCTGGTACGAGAGAGCTAGAATTTTGTATTATATGTTGTTTAATATAACGAAGTTGGTTTGAAAAATGTAAAAAGTTGTCTATATTATGTGCATGTGTGATTTACTGTTGTTTATATTTCACTATGCAAAGTAGTTCTGTTGAGATTCTTGGTTTGGTAGCGTCGAAGATTTTAAGATTCTATCATAGACCCAAGATCGTGGAAATTCAAGAATGAGGAAAAAAATTAGGAGTTTATCTAATTAATTGCACTAACAAAGAAATGATAACATTTATCTCCAAGACATATTAAACGTGCAATATAAAACTTCTAGTTGTTGGTGCTCTTCATTTGCACGTAGAGAATGAAATTATAACAAAATTATACAGAACTATAGTTCCCATAAATTAACTAAGCAACAAATTAATATGAATTAGAGTAGTATGAAACACACAAGAGATTCTCACAACAAAAACACACACACACACACACAACAGTCAATCAACATAAACTCATAAATTTTACCCTAGAAACTCAAATGGGAAAACTAGAGTTAAATGTGAGCTTAATGTTTCATAATAGTAATATCTAATTATAATTCATCCATGCCTCTTCCTCTCTTGGTGAAAAGACCCATCGAGAGTGAAATCACAATAGGAAATAGGGAGATTTGGGGTAATGGAAAGACAATAGGCATGACCCTTGATTTCCCATTCCTTAGCCTTCTTTCCTATTTTATTTTTATTTATCATGTTTTCTTTTTTTTGTTGTTGTCTCTTCTCTCATTCACTTTACATTTACATTGTTTTACATAGTTTACTTAGTCTTTGTTAATTACCAAATTATTCTTTCATGTACTAAGTCTTACATCCATTGTTGGTTTGGATCCATTTTGGATCACATGTCCCCCTTCAGTGGAATTTTGGTCTACAAACACTTGAAGGAAACCAATATGGATCAATCTAAATTCTATTTGCTTCTCTGGAACATGGATTTGACTCTAGTTCTTGGTTATGACTTTGGATTTGGCTCTAACTTATGGCTTTGGATACTAGATCTATTCCGAGTTATGGCTTTAGTTCTTGGCTCATTTGTTATTGCAACACAAAGTTTTTCTCACTAACCCTTGGTTTTGGGAAATATATACATCTAAACTATATACTCAACATCCATGCCCATCTTCCTCGTAGTCTTGGAGATGGGCCATCTTGGTAGTCAATGAAACCAAGTTAAACACCAGTCTTCTTAATCAGTGTGGCCCCAACAAGCTATGCCATCACATAATAGTCCCATAAGGGAAGTGTGACTTACCTTCTCTTGCTATGAGAAGTTACTTATCAACATGGAAACAACCCTTTGGTGCCTGCACATGCTTGCAAGCACATCATGGAATTCTCAATGTGAAAATTCGATAAAATATTAGTTATTGCAATCAACCAGTAATTATCCAATGTATTTAATTATGAGTAAAATTATTTTACTACAAATATTAAATAAAAACACAATTGCAATATTCACCAAAAATAAACTGTGGAAACTCAGAGAAAACCAATCATAAAATGGACAACTATTTTTGGACAGAAACATCCCTTGAAAAACCCTAAAGGGAAAACCATTTCTTCAGTTCTGAGAGTTTTAATAATCTTCAACAAATTCTGCATTTGACGAATAGTACAATAATGCTTTCCAAACCCAAGCAAAGGTCCATAAAAATATTTCTTCACTCCACAATTTGATCTGACCACTAAAAGGATCACAACCTCCCTTTGTAACTTGAAATGACCTCTTCTGGAAAATACATCATGTATGAGATCACACATGCGACTCCTCTGGCTCTCTAATTCTCACAACCTTGACATAATTAGCCTCTCAACTATGTTGGCAACTCGTAAGACCCTCCTAGAAATCTGTACGACCTCCTCCTAGCAATCCCAATCTCTCTCAGAGAAAACTCGACCTCTCATGGAACCCTCATGGCCTCCCTATTTGCAGAAAAAAACGTTGGGAGAATTCCTCCTCTAAATCTTGAAAACTGGAAGAATAGTGATAAAGAAAATCCCATAAATATTCATTGCTTCAATTTTTTTTGAAATTCTCACTGGTGTTAATCCTCACACATGATCATTATGATCTCCAAAGTTTCCCTTCGATTTTCTTTATAATCTCTCGTCGAGAAATCAACGACCAAGATCTAGATATGAAATGATCTAATCAATGTCTAAGATCGCTTAAAATTTTTTCCAGAAGTCTCTGAAGGAAAATCAACCATGTCTCAATTATTACTAATTAATTAATCTATTTACATAAGTTAAAACTTAAGAAAATAATTAAAACTGATTAATTAATTTAATTATGACATTTACATTCAAAAGAATAACTTAGTCTTGGAGATATTTTCCGCTCTTATGTTCCTAGCCTCATTGACACCACCTGAGGCTAGAACACATGTCTGAGCTACATCGACCAACACTTATGAACTCACCCATCCAACTTCATTGATCGTCATGCATCAATCTCCAACACAACTTTGAGAAGGGGTGCTAAGATTGTAGGTAGAAATTTTAATGGTGCGTCCTTGGTTGTTGACATCAACCCATTGTCCTATTGAATTATTATACAAACTTCTTATGTTATTATCAATCCTTGTACATATTCTTCTCCTTGAGTAAGATATGTATTGTTTGTTTATCTATGTTAGGCTTCACTTTCCACAATCTCCTCTTGGTTGTGTGGCTTCTGGGGTGAATTCACCAACACTTCACTTCCTAGAGTCCACTCAACTTGTAATGGTGGAAAAAGTTCTTACTAATACTTCATAGATTGTTTGACATGCTCCTCTCTATGTGCCTTTGGTTTCATTGTTGGATTAAGGAAGTCTTCATCCCATTCCTCCCTCGAAAGTAATATGGCTTGTGGCATGTGACTTAGTTCTCCCATCAAGATTCCATTGGATAACCTTTTTTCTCATATGAATACTAGTAGTTGACAATGTTATGGCCTTTCCTCTTGTAGTAGTGAAAAATAAGGGATGTCTTGCGTTAGCATTGGAATCAACACTTGGATTGTGACAAGTGCTTGACCAAACACATCTTAAGCTCAGGGCTATTTATGATTTGGATTGGATTGTAGAAAGTGATTGAATCTTACATCTGTTGAAAAAGTTTCAAATAGATAACTATCCTTTACACATATGAGGGTACTAAGGCTTGATGTGGTAGCAAGAGTAAATTGGTAATCTCTGGGCTAGGAGAATATGCGAAAGGATGGTGGGTCTATAAGATATAAGTCCACTGTTTGGATAGAAAAATAACACAAAATTCAGATTGATAGTGCATCAATGAAGGAAAGCTTCTAGAAGTCTTACAATAATTATATTGTACACTTATAGATATTTGTTTCAATTAGGAATGCTCATAAATAATTTACCACACATGTCTTATCAAGAAATCTTGCCAATCAAGACTGACAAAATTAGATAATCATGCATAGATAAAACATGAGACTAACAAAAACATGGAACAGAGTTAACATCACAATCTGAAACTGAAGAATTTAGATATGAAAATACATGAGGTAAGTAGACAATACACACAACAAGCTGTCATAAGTCCTCAAGAGTTTTGCTGATATATTATATATTAAAAAATGTGTAACACAATATGCTCTGTAAGATACAATCATTGAACCCTTCTGTCTTTGCATTACACCATATTTATACAAAATAGGAGCTCTGTACAAAAGCCTCCAATAAAAGTGGAAATATGTTTTAGGAATTTATTACAACTCTCTACACATGATAGAGTTCATATAAAACATTAAAGAGGAAACTGAAAAATAGAAATAAGATAAAGTGTAGCATCATGGAGCTAAAGCTGGCTGAGTAAGTGTGGCTAAGTGCCCTCGTATCTCATCAAAAATTTCTCCAAAAAAGGTGAAATCCAGTAATTGAAAGGAGTACATGTGAACACCTGTCTGCATATCTGCTAAAACATAGGAGTGACTAACCAACTGGAAGTTTATCTGACACCTTGTAAAAAATCATTATAACAAAAATCACATCCACTTCATCCATTTTGGTGTCATCATTGTGATAATAAAACCAAAGGGTAGCTTTACCTTTCCATATACTAATATTTGAAAATAATAACTACCTCCTATGAAAGAGGGTAGCTATATCCGAAAATATTGTAAATAAATAAAAAATGGAAGACTACTTTAGATTTTCAGGGCTCTGCATCTTCATTCTTCAGAGGTCTAATATGGAGGCAAATATTCTGATAGCCTCAGCTTTTGTTACCCTTTTGTTGACCTCCTTTTCCATGTTTGATTTTTTAGTTGAGTCTTTTTCTTCTTGGTTTTATCTTTTGGGCTGTCATCAACATTTATGATCTCATCCCTGAGAGTAGGGTTAGAATCAACTTGCTGGTTAATCTGAGTTTGTTTTTAGGCCTGGTGCGAGGTCTCTGGATGTAGGGATTTGGAATATACTTAGGCCTTTTTCCTCCATGTATAAATATGCTAGATTCTCCCTCCTCAAACTCTGACTCAACATATTCTGTATCACTGCTATCTTCATAAGATGAGTATAAATGTATTACAATATTCTTCCTCTTCTTGGCTGAAGAGCCAGTAGATGAGAAGAGTTGAGCCAAAGTAGGCTCTTCCTTTGTGATAGTATAAGACACTTTGTTTTTCCCTTTCTTAAGTGATTAGAGGACCTGTGAAAGAGTAGGCTCTCTGAATGAAATATCATTATTTTGTTGAGTCTCTTGAGTAGTTTCTAAAATAGGGTTTGACCTCATGGCTTCAGGGCTGGCTTCCTCTGAAGGTAGAACAGGGCTGGAAGTTATAACTTCAGGTTTGACTTCCTCTAGAAGTTCTTCTGTCATGAAGAGCCTTTTCCTATGTTTACCCCTTGAAGAGGAAGTTGTCTCCTATTTGATTTTAGACACAATGTTTTTATGCAACAGGGTATCTCTTTGCTTAAAATTTTTTCTACAGTCCTCCATGAATGACCTTAAGGTATGTGGTCCGTTGAGTGAACTGCTTTTTGGTGAAGTGCTAATGTGGACTTCATTTGTTGGTTGTGTTGTTGGTATAGATGTAGGGTCTCTAGCCTTCTTAGTTAAGCTCCTAGTCTGCCTTCTGGATGACATGGAGGAAGGGCCAACTTGCGAGGAAGTTGATGAATGAATAGGGTTTGGCTGCCGTTTTTCTGAATCTCTCAGTTTTCTGGGTCTCCCTACTCTTCTTCTAGAATAAGCTGTGTTAAATCCCTCCTCTGTTATAAATTTCTCCCAGGTAGTCCTTTTCCTTCTCAAGTGATAAGATATCAATATCTTAATCAAGCCTCCATGATATAGGTTATGTAATGAGTAACCTGGGGTCTTCTAAATCCTCCAAGACATTGATAGCAAGGATCTACATAGAAAAAAGGGTAAGTTTATGGGTCCGACACCTGAAATATGGACTAAAAACCTCATTTGATATTTGTGAACAGTTGGAAATCTTTCTTCACAAGTTATGTAGCGTTGCACAGTAGTAATAACGTGCTACCATTCAGGTTTGAAGTATGAAATGTGTATGGTTGGAGTCCATCACATGTGTTCATGCTCAGGCTTCAAATAAACATTTGCATCAACTTTAACAAGAGTTTTTTATTCTTATGCCAAGACTCACCTGTTGCAGAAGTCTGAGTTGCTCGTGGAATGATGGTTTCTGTAATGTTGAAGGTTTGAGACCCAATATTAACCTTCTCACCATCAAAGGTTCCAGCAAATGCTTGAGCGAGGACCACATTCTCACTGGATAATTTCTTTAAGAACCGGTACCAACCAGCTACCTTGAACTCTACTTTAGCACGACTATCCACAAAGCGAGTGTTAGCTGGGTCAGAGCGGTTTACATTTCCTCCTTTGCCCATGTTGCACCTGTTAACCTTAACCTCCAACACAGTTATTAAACGAGGAATAATCCTCCAAGAAACCCTACCTACTGGCACCTGTTAACCCTAACCTCCAATACAACTGTAAAATGAAGACTAACCTCCAAGAAACAAATGATTTAAAATGGAGAATAAAACTGTTAATTGTAACTGTCAAAGGAACAGATGGAAGCAGGTTATACATTCCCTAAGACTCGGTAAATAAGGATGAAACGAATCACAAGAATGATTTAAAACCACTACCCCTTATTTCACCAACTCCATCACCTATCTTCATTATTGCTACTCGAACTGTGCTTGTGACACCTATACCCTTTTAGTAAGTGGCAATAGATTGGCATAACCTTAGCATACAAATATTCACCCTTTTAATTCATCTCTGAATGACAAATCAATGTTCTTTGGATATGCAACACCTTTTAATTCAACATCTTCTCAATCGTCGAATAGCAATGCTGACTTCGGTTAAATAATATTTCCTCTGCTCCTTTATATAAATTTGCAGGAAACTACTATATTTCTGAAAAATGTTTCTTTTATGTAAAACCATAGCTTTTGAAAATGATAGTTGCCTTTCATAAAAAGAACAACTAATTCTTTTGTTATTCTTAACAGAACTCATGATTCTAACACTCTGTCTCTGACCTTGAAAAGGAAATGAAGGTGAAAGGATAAGACTCCTTTTCAAATGGAAACCTATGACTTCAACTACTGAAAGTAGTTAAAAGACCTATTTAGAAGAGACTTTACCCTATCAATCTTGTAACAGAAACATAGTATTGGACTTAGAAATCCTTTTGAATTTTATTAAAAAGTGACAAAGAATCATACAATTTAATCCTCCAAGGTTCTTCACCATGATTTAGGAGACAAAAGAGGATCAAAGATACAACTTTACAATGACAACCAGACTTTGAAATTTTTTGAAAAACTGCAGTGCTAACATCTTGTTCGAGGCATATGGTATTATTCTTCCTCTTACCCCAACTAATTAGCCTACTGCTTCTTCTAAGTGTTGTTGTAGGCTAAGTATTTGAGTTTTTATCGTCATGTCCATTTGTTAATCTACAATAAGAAGGCCGAGGTGGTAGTGGAATGAAATCTCCATGTACTATTGTTCTTTGTTCTAATGAGCAATTATGACATGCCTTTTTCCTTGACAAAAATGGTCTTCATCGTCATGGGATTTTCCACTCTTGAATTGAAGCGTAGACCTTCATGTTTGACCCATAATGTAGCTACAATGGAGCTCAAGATGCTTTGTCTTCTCTTGCTTAGCCCTTGTCCATCATAACTCATCTTTCTTGAGAGTTTGGAACCAAAGCCTCTAGTATGCTTTTTGAAATCATTAAAATTCCCTTTAGACATGTCTAAGGAAGGTGATCTTATCAAAGTGGTTTTGGTCATGGTGTTAGCTTAGGTAGTGGCAATGAAAGGTGGATATGCTTCTCAGTGCTCATGGATATCTGCTTGGATATTTTCCAAAGCCTCATCTTCCTTTGTTGAGTGAGCTTATCTTCTTAGTAGCTATCCAATTGAATGACCTTCTCTCCCAAGTATATGAGTTGAACTTTGTCCTTGTCCCACACTGCCATGATCTTAGTGAGGGATTATCAATGTTCATGAAACTACTTCTTTAACAATGGAAACAATTTGGTAGAGGTATCAGGGATCTTGTGCATCTCTACCATCCTTATAGTTGAACATCTTGACTTGCTCCTTCAAGTGTTGGTTCTCTTCTTGAAGTTGAACATTTGTGACCCTCAAGTATTTCAACCTCTGTTTGTTTCTTTTACTTATAGTAAGGTATGCAATGTTCTAGTATCTATATCATGGTCAAGGATTCAACTAATTTAAAACATTATGATACATAAATAATGGACTTATAGCCCTATTACTTCACTAACATGGATATTATGTGGAAATTATCTTCTCATCTCTTTGTCAGTGTCATAAAAAAATATTTATCTTTTAATAACTGCTAGGCCTCGATTCATATGTCATGTATAAGGATCTATGTTCTTTGAATGAATGTAAGGTCTATAATATGTTAACCAATGGGTCATTATTATCAAGTGTAACCTCAAAACAATAGTTAGTTGACAATGCAACAATCCCTAAGACTCCAAGTGAGATTTTCTTAATTATTAACAACTAAGTATGCATACACCAAGTGGTTGCATTTCTTGGATCCAAGGGTTACGCTCTAGATGTAGTTCCATGTACCAATTTATCTTTCATTATTTTCCAAGAGTTGGGAAATAATGCTTATTTTTGTGTGATGGCTTACCATGTTGGTTAATTGTTTATGGTGGCTAGATACCAATGCTATGGGGGGTCCTCTATTCTAAGAGTGTTCCAAAGATTTATATTGTAAACGAAAAATTGGACACAAACTCATATTAAATCATTTACTAGCACTAAAACATCCCCATGAGTAATTATTAAATTGGAAGACAACAAAAGAGGTAACTAGGTGATCAAGTAGAAGCATGAACAATGTTAAACACTAAGCATTCTTTTTGACATACACATAATACCAATAGTTAGTTTAAAGAGTAGTATTATCGAGCATTCTCTTATAACAACAATATGTTAGCATCTTTAAATATGAACATTTACCCATTAACTTCAAGGATCAACATCAAGTATAAACCAAGCTTTACATCTACAACCATCATCAGTGATAATGTTATGTGAGTCCTTTGTTTTCAAAGTGTTCCCAAGATTTACATCCTCAATGCAAGATTGGAAACACGCTCATAATAAATCACTTACCAACACTATAACATCCCCGTGTGTTTTTGTTGAACTGGAAGATGAGGGAAAAAGGTGGCAACTAATCAAGTATAGGCATGATCTATCTTAAACCTTAGCACTATTTTTTGCACACATAATTCTAATATTCACTTGAAGGAGAAATAATATCCAACATTTGTGGTATACTATATGTTAGCATATTTTGATGTGAGAGTCTATCATATTCTAACATCCTTCTTTAATGTTGGATTGCGTTTCTTATTTTACCTCATCAATATTCATGGAATCCTCAACCTTCTTGAAAATTTCCTCTTCAAGTCTTTTAGTAGTCTCTTCATCCAATATCCTTGTTTTTTCTTGATTTTCACAATGCTTCATTTCTTCTTCAATATATTCACCTCGTCCATTATTTTTTTTATTATGGTTTCACAATCTACATCTTTCTTCATCTTTCTTCTTCAATTCTTCCATTGATTGACCATTTCCACACTTCCCTTTTCTTTTCTTTCCCTATTTTAATTATTGAATCTCCTTAATGAGTGCTTAATTAATATTTTGTATATTATATTTCTCATCCCATTTCTTCTTTATCTCTTATTTTGCTTATTTTAACTCATCTTCAATTTTATGCATTGCTTTCATTCTTAAGTCTTTGATCCTTTTTTTAGAAGAGTTCTTCAAATACGTCCCATGTCCTTTTTCCTATAGTGCCATTATCAATATCTTGTCATTATTAATACTCATATACCACCCCCAAGATTCATCATATAAATAATTTTTTTCCCATAAAGGAGTTAAACCATGCTCCTTTGCCATCCTTAACCGTTCCATGGAATCAATTTCATCTTCATCATCATCTCCTGTAAATCTAAGCATTGCCATTAATTATTAAGTGGGGTGAAAGTCAAAGCCTTAAATTAAAACTCAATATATTATTAATAATAATTTTCAATTTTTATGATCCCTTTTCATGTATATTCTCCTATGTTTTCTCTTTCTAGCAGGTTTTGAATCACTACAATGAGACATCTCAATCAAAAGTTATGATAGTTTTAAGTTAACATACATTTTGTAGAAATTTATAAACACAATAATATATTTCCAGATTCTCCTAATATAATAATTTAATATTATGTTAAATACATAATCCTTCCACTTAATTCTTTGTGGAAATTAAATCGCCAATTGCAAACATATGAAGAAAAATCAACCGCACATAACAAGATGTTTTTACCAGGAAAGCTTAAAGCTAAAAACCCCAACTATCATATATTATGTATATCAATGGAACATGTAACAATCTCACACAAAGCTCAGCTCATAGAGCTCTTAGTACAATATACAATCATCACACACTCTCATGCAGAAATTTGCATATCTATGCACCAATTTTTTGCCTCTTGACAACCTGCCTCCACTACGCAATCCCTGCTAAAGAAGATCCCTGAATGAATTCGATCTTGCCTTTCTTTGACTGCGCAATCCTCATTGGAAACTCCATTGTGTGTGTAGATGCATTGAATGCATCATTATAGTCACAATTGATAGTCAAACACACCCTTTCACCTATCTCTCCACTGGGTCTCCACTGGATCTGACATGCAAGTAGTTAACTGTTGTATTTTTTCAGTTGCAAGTAAGACACTACTTGTGAATTAATTAAATAATTAATTCACTCATCTTTCACTAGTGTATCTTTAGTTACAACTAGCACAACCGAGTTTAACTCACTTAACTGAGTTAAAATAAATAACAACTCCCATAACTACTCTTCCAACTTTGTTACAACTTGTCACAGTTAGTTATAACGAATTCCTCCATGGATGAGTCACCAACCACCCTAGGAATTACGTAATTCCTTCAGCCCACTGATATGCCACATCTGTTCACTGAAATCAAGTGCTCCAAGAGAATAAGTTACTATTTATTATTTGATTATTATTAAGGGCTAATAATAATCGACATCCATTCTATTTTTAGATTAGCGATTTATAAATAGATTTCGCCCATATTCTAAAAATAGAAATTCCATCTAAAGATAGAATTTTCTCAACCATCTATAATCAACATCCTGCTAATTTTAGAATATGCTCACCATTCTAAAAATAGACATAAACCTAAAAATAGCCCGCGGGCCCCACCTAGTGAAGGTGCTTAATTTTCACTAGGATCATCATCTTGTTGAATCTCAACACTCCCTCTCAACAAGATAGGGATTATCCCTCACCCCGATCCTGTCTCTATGGTATTCGAATTTTCTCCTGGTGAGCGCCTTCGTCAGAATATCTACGTCCCAATCTTTCGTAGGAATGTACTGAAGCAACATGATCTTCCGCTGCACACAATCTTTGATATGATGATATTGGATATCTATATGCTTAGATCTATCATGAAACACATGATTAATCGAGATTTTAATGCAACTCTAATTATCACAATGAATCACTATAGGATCTAAATGAGAACCAAACAAACCGACTAGGATCTTCCTCATCCAGATAGCCTCACATGCAGCTTGACTTGCTGCCATGTATTCCGCTTCCGCTTCCGCTTCCGCTGAACTGAGTGCCATAGATCTCTGTTTCCTGCTGTACCAAGAAACAACTATAGATCCGATATTGAAAACCCCTCCTGATGTGCTCTTTCCGTCCGTTGGGCTGCCTACCCAATCTGCATCCATGAAGCCATGCAACTTCACCTCATTCGTTTGTCTGTACCATAATCCATACTCAGATGTGCCCCTTCCAAAAGAGCTTGGTAGGCTTAACCATCACTTGACTAAGCTAGTTCACCACATAGCATATGCCCAGTCTTGCATTAACTAAATACATGAGCGAACCCACCAACTGTCAATAGACAGTAGCATCCACTACCTCTGCCGATGTAGCATCCTCTTTCCTCCAATTTCCTATAAGAGGAGTATCCATGGGTTTGCAGTCCTCTATGTGAAACTTACCGAGTATCTCCTGAGCATACTTGCCCTGAGACACAAAAAATTCACCTTCTCACTGCCATATTTCCAATCCAAGGAAATAATGAAGGAGACCCATATCCTTCATCTCGAACTCCTTTGCAAGGTCCTCCTTGCATGAGTGTATCAACTGCTCATCACCAGTCAATATTAAATCATCAACATAAAGAAAAATGATTAAAATCTTACCCTCCACCACAATTTGGTATAGGTTTGCTCAGCCTCACTGTATTGAAGCCAATTTCGGTGAAATAGCTTTTGTGAAATAGCTTTCGATCTGAGTGTACCAAGCATAGGGTGCTTGCTTCAGCCCATACAACGCTCTTTTGAGTCTGTACACATGCGACTCGCTGCTGAAGATCTCAAATCCTTCAGGCTGCTCAATGTACACTTCTTCCTCAATGATCCCATTAAGGAACATAGTCTTCACATCCATTTGATGAACGTGCCAAACTGTCTATGCTGAGAGAGTAAGAATGTTCCTTATGGAAGAATACCATGCGACAGGTGCAAAGGTTTCTTCATAATCAATCCCCTCGATCTGTGAGAAGCCCCAAGCAACAAATCTTGCCTTATACTTCTGAAAACTCCCATCAGCAGCTTGCTTTACCTTGTAGATCCATCTTGAACCTACCACTGATTTATCAACCAGCCTTGGAACAATTTCCCAAGCACTGTTTTTGACAATGGAGTCATACTCCTCCACCATGGCATCTACCCATGTGGGCTCCTGCACTGCTTCCTCAAAGGAAGATGGCTCTGTCACGATACACTTTCTCATGAGAGCCATGTATCCAGTGAATCGGTCAGGTCAATGTCTCTATCTACGCTGTGAAGTAGGGACTCCTACATTCTCTGCCACATCAAGCTTCAACCTCTTAGCTTCTGTGGTATGCTTTCTACCAGTTCTGATGTTTGGTCTGCATGATTGGACTCCTCCACTCCATGATCCTCCTCCTGTGGCTGATCCACATCTTGAGGCTCATATTTGGGAACCAGAAGTTCCTCCTCTGCATGAAAGTGTAGCTCCCTCTCAAGCATAGCTCATGCAACACCCACGATCGTTATGTTCTTCCTCTCTGCGACCCCATTCTGTTATGGGTTATGAGGTGCTATGAGTTCTCTTCGAATTCCTTCTTTGCTACAGAAGTCTTTGAATTTGTTCGAGATATATTCACCACCATTATCGCTCCGTCGAGCCTTCAATTACTTCCCCGACTCTTTCTCCATCAATGCTTTAAACTCACAAAACTTTGAGAATGTTTGATCCTTCTTCTGCATGAAGAAGATATAGCATCTACGAGAATAGTCATAAAAATAAATAACATAATACCTGTGTTTTGATATTGAAGCAACCAAGAATGGTCCGCACACGTCTGTGTGAATTCTGTCTAGGATCACTGAAGCACGGTTCTCCTTTTCATGAAAGGTGGTCTTCACAAACTTACTCATAGTACATCCCTTGCACTGATCTATTTGCGCAAGTGTACCCTTGGGAAGTCGAGTAGAAATCTACTGCAAAATCTTCAGGGTAGCATGGTGAAGATGGACCAATCTCCTGTGCCATAATTTAACCTCATCCTGGCTCACCACTTATTCTTCTTTGCCCACCATTGCAACGCATCCATCTACCTCTAGCTTGTAGAGATTCTTAACTCGAATCCCTATCCTCTTGGTTTGACCCGTTGTTTTATGTCGCAGGAAAGCTTTTCCATTGCTGAAAACAACGTCATAACCTATGTCCTCCAACATCGCGACTGAGACCAAGTTCTTCTTTAGACCTAGAACATGCATAACTTCCTTCAATAGAAATGGTTTACCTGGCTCCCTCTCAAAGGTAATGGTACCAATGCCGGTTGCACTGTATCATCCATCGTCGCCCATCTCTATATGCATTTGGATATCTTTCTCCTCCAAGTCGCTGAAAAGCTCCTTATCTCTCGTCATGTGGAAGGAAGCACCACTATCAAGATACCACATCGATCCCATTGCGCTTGAAACCAAGCATGCGATAAAAGAGAAATCAAGTTCAAATTGCGAGGCAAGGGCCTCACCAACTGAACCTCCAACAACCTTCTTTTTCTTCTTTTTCTGTGGGTGTTTAGTGGTGAGATTCCCATGTTCATGACAGTGAAAACACTTCACCTTGGTCAAATCCAGATTTTGGCCTTTAGCCTCAGATTTTGGATGGGATTTCTTCCCCTTCCCTTTCCTCACTTTGGCATCTAAAGCACAATCCTCTTCATCATCATGTTTTACTGAATAGCCATTCCTGGTACTCCGCCTTATCTCCTTCTGCACTAGATCTGACCAAAGTTGCTCCCAATATGACAGTTTCTCTCGCCCATTGACAGAGCCTTGATAACTGTGCCAACTCTTCAGGAGTCCAAAGAGAGCCAAGCTCACCAAGTCATCATCAACAACTGTGATTCCCACACTCCCCAGCTCATCCCTACATTGGACAAACTTCGTGAGATACTTTGGAATACTGTTGCCCTTCTCCATTTTGATTTTTCTGAGTTTATTTTTCTGCAGCAACTTCCTATGGTCGCTGTTGCTTTGGAAAAGATCTGTCAAAGCCTTCGACATTGCAAATGGAGTGGCTTTCCTGTGAAGGCTTGACACAATATGGTCTTTCACACCTTCCAACATAATTCTTCTTGTCTTTGCTACTTTATTTTGGCAGGCGTCTAGTAATGCAGCATCCGTCGAAGTGGGCTTAGGAACATCGCTATCGATGAACTCCTTCAGACCATTATATTCAAGAATCGCTTCCATCTTGTCCTTCCAAGCTATGTATTTCGAGCTGCCCTCTAATGCATACTCCAAACGCAACCCATTGAAAGACATTTCAATGTTTACTCAACTGTCACACCAAGAAATTCTTGCAGCAAATTCGAATTGTCCACTGCCACAAAACTCAGCACCGCTTCAATATTGCAATCTTCAGTGATTAACACTTCTCCGATACCATGTAGAAATTTATAAACACAATAATGTATTTCCGGATTCTCCTGATCTAACAATTTAATCTTATGTTAAATACATAATCCTTCCACTTAATTCTTTGCAGAAATTAAATCGCTAATTGCAAACATATGAAGAAAAACCAATCGCACATAACAAGATGTTTTTACCAGGAAAGCTTAAAGCTAAAAACCCCAACTATCATATATTATGTATATAAATGGAACATGTAACAATCTCATACAAAGCTAAGCTCATAGAGCTCTCAGTACAATATACAATCGTCACACACTCTCACGCAGAAATTTGCATATCTATGCACCAATTTCTTGCCTCCTGACAGCCTGCCTCCACTGCGTAATCCCTGCTGAAGAAGATCCCTAAATGAATTCGATCTTGCCTTGATTGGAATGCACAATCCTCATTGGCAACTCTAATGTGTGTGTAGATGCATTGAATGCATCACTATAGTCACAACTGGTAGTCAAACACACCCTTTCACCTATCTCTCCACTGGGTCTCCATTGGATCTGACATGCAAGTAGTTAACTACTGTATTTATTTAGTTGCAAGAAAGACACTACTTGTGAATTAATAAAATAAAAATTAATAAAATAATTAATTCATTCATCTTTCACTAGTGTATCTTTAGTTACAACTAGCACAACTGAGTTTAACTCACTTAACTAAGTTTAACTAAATATCAACTCCCATAACTACTCTTCCAACTCTGTTACAACTTGCCACAATAAGTTATAATGAAGTCCTCCATGCATGAGTCACCAACCACCCTAGGAATTGCGTAATTCCTTCAACCCACTGTTGTGCCACATCTGTTCACTGAAATCAAGTGCTCCAAGAGAATAAGTTACTATTTATTGTTTGATTATTATTAAGGGCTAATAATAATCAACATACATTCTATTTTTAGATTAGCGATCTATAAATAGACTTCACCCATCTTCTAAAAATAGAAATTCCATCTAAAGATGTAATTTTATCAACCATCTAGAATAAACATCCTGATAATTTTAGAATATGCTCACCATTCTAAAAATAGACATACACCTAAAAATAGCCTACGGGCCCCACCTAGTGAAGGTGCTTAATTTTCACTAGGATCATCATCTTGTTGAATCTCAACACATTTTAAAACCTTGTTTTGGAGTTTGTACCTCTAGCCAACCTCACTTTTGATGTATCTATTTAATTTTTCTCTTTCAAGTTTGAAAGTTTGGCCCCTGTAATAATACGATACATATTTTATGCAATTCCAAAAATCTGTCCAAAATTTGATGTGACAAGAGAAAGTTATAACAACTTTCCCAAAACTTATTGATTTTTTAGCCCTTTCCCCTAAAAAAAAACTTGTAAAGCATGCCACATGTCCAATTATTAAAATATGATTTTGAAATTCTACATAAGGTACTTCAATATGTCTCCCCACACCCCTAAAAATTCTCAATTTGAAATTTTTCTCGAAAAAAATTACAATGAGCACACCAATATGACTCGTTTGAAACTAATCTCTAAATTAGTCACAAACCCTAACTCCCATAAAGCATATCTATGAAGTATAATGAACCAAGCCCTGGAATTTTTACCACTTGTATCATAGTATGTATGTCTCCTAAATTTCTTCAAAATTTCACTATATAAAGCTTCCTAAAAAAAAATAAAAAAAAAATACATCGATGTAGTGATATTTTCCATGATGATGCATTTGAAATTGATCTTAGGACTAGTCATAAATCCTAACTTACACAAGGTATATATCTAAAATTATAATGAAGCAATCTCTACGAATTTTACCATGTAACCTAATATGTCTCCTCATTCTCTATAGTTTTTTACTATCTAAAGCTTCATAGAAAAAAATAGTTACATTTCTAAGATGGATTTTGAAACTTATTTAAGGTCTATTCACAAACCCTAAATTCCACAAGTTATATCTTCAAAATTATATGAATTGGGACATGTAATTTTTACCACATTTCAATATTAAGTACCAAACACCTCAAAATTTCACTATATAACACATCCCAAAGAGAAAGTTATATTGGAAACAAATTTATGATATATTTGAGACTAATTTATGGACCAATTAAAAACACTAACTTCCATAGGCTATATATATGAAAGTGACACAAATAAGAATATGGAATTCTGACCACTTGTACTTAGATATTTCACCTCAATATTTTTCAAAATTTCATGGTTTGAAACTTCACAAAAATAAAATTATAGCAAAAATTTCAAGATGACTCGCTTGAAGCAACCAAATCCTAGGATTGTATGTTATGATCCAAACACTCAAAATATCATAAGAATTGAGAAGTATGTTGGGTGTGGAGCTTGATTATATTCTTGAATCATAGGTCTCGTTTCAACCAGGTGTATACCCCAGGAAGGCTGTACATCCCTCCACAAGGGGGGTGTGGGGGGGACTTGTAAAATAATTTATTTTCTTATTAAATTTGGTCCGTTCATTAGGCAGATGATCTGATGGTAGAAATTATGTTAATTAAGTTTTTTTTTTCCCCTAGAAGGCAACCCTTGGTTTATACGAGGGAATTGTATTGCAGCTGTGTATTTTTATTTTTGAGTGAGAATGAGAGAGGAGACTGTGTGAGAGAAAAAGGAAATTACAATGGATCCGTTGTAGGTTGTATCTCTTCATTTTGCTGGATAATATAAAGGAAGGACTAGTTGTTTCTCCGTGGACATAGCCCAAATTGGGTGAACCACACATATGTGTATATCTCTTGTTTTATGTGTTTCTATGTTTTTGTTTCCACAATATTTTACGTGTTCCATTGCTTCGTTAATTATTTTCTAACAACTGGTATCGAAGTCGAAGGTCTATTTGGCTGATAAAATCGCAAGAGAGAAGGGTTCCTGGTTTGAGTGGGAGCAATGGAAGAAGATGGTAGGTTTAGGGTCAAGAAATTTAATAGCCAAAACTTCCAGTTGTGGAAGATGCAGATGAAATATTATATGTATCAGAAAGATCTGTACCTACCATTGAGCGGAAAATCAAAGAATTCAACAAGTGTGATAGACGTAGAATGGGATCTTTTCGACGCAAAGGCACTAATAAAAATACAGTTGTGTCTGGAAGCATCGGTGGTATTCAAGATTTCAAAGGAAATGAAAACATAAGTTTTAATGATGAAAATGGAAAAACTATATGGAAAACCTTCATCCTCAAATAAGGTATTTCTTATGAAGCGTTTATTTAATATGAAGATGTCAAAAGGTGGATTTGTTGCTAATCATTTAAATGAATTTTACACGATTACTAATCAATTAAGTTTTGTAGGGGTAAATTTTGATGATAAAGTTAGGGCTTTGTTGTTTTTGTGCTCATTGCCAGAAAGTTGTAATGGCTTAGTTATGACTATCAATAACACTGTCTCTAGATATAGTACTTTAAATTTTGATGATGTTGTTGGTGCTATACTTAGCGAGGAAATGAAATGCAAAAGCTCAGGTGATACATGAAGAAATGATTTGACTACAGAGGCTAGGGGAATAAAAATGGAAAGAGGAAGGAGCTAAGGAAATCATTGTAAGTCAAGAAAAGGCAGATCCAAATCCAGATCATTGATATTATGCTGGAAATGTGGGAAGAAAGGACACTTGAAGAAAGAGAGCAAATATCGGAAGGGAAAAGAAGGAGATGGAAAAAAAGAGAACAATCATGAAGTGAATTTGATGGGTGGTGAATGTGATTCTTTCATTAGAGAATATTATTGATGCCCGGGTGGTAGATTCAAGGGATTCATTCCATGCCACACCTGATAGGAAACATTTCCATGACTATGTTCAAGGATATTTTGGACAAGTTCATTTGGGTGATGATAAACCTTGTAAAATCATAGGAATGGGTAAGGTTTTTATAAAGAAAAAAATGGAAATCAATGGTTATTTAAGGAGGCAAGGCATGTTCCATATCTAAAGAAAAATATAATTTCAACAAGGCAGTTGGGAGGTGAAGCCTGTGTAACTACATTTACAGATAAAACCTAGAAGGTCACTAAAGGAACCCTGGTAATAGAAAAAGGAGAAAATGTTGGTACATTGTATTTATGAAATGGTATTTCTAATTTTCCTAATGATTTAATCTCTATAGGAAAAAATATGACATTGTGGAATTATAGGCTCCGGCACATGAGTGAGAAGGGGATGCAAATTATTCACTCAAGAAATTTGTTGCCAGGTTTGAAGCACGTTGATTCGGATTCTGTGAAAATTATGTTTATGGAAAATAGAAGAGAGCCATATTTATCAGAGTTGGGAAGGAAAAGAAGAGAAAAAAAATAGAGCATCGATTTGTTCGAAATATTGAATTAACGGTTGGGATGGCACATCCCAAACCCTAAGGTTTTACCCTCCCATCAAAAAATCATTTGGTTAATTTTCATTTTCGTAGGTAAGATCAGAGATGGCGGTTTTGGGTTTCGCTGCACCATCCTGTAACTACATTCCTCAAGCCTCTGGGCTTACATCCAGACTTGTCTTCCTTCATTCGCTTGTTGGGTAGCCATGGCAACAAGTAACCCAAGGTACACCTTTCCCTTCAACGCTTTTTCCCTTTGTTTAAGAAGCATTCTGGTATGCATGTATACCAGGCTCCTGAGGCGTCATGGTGTTTGGAAGGAACCCCCTACCCCGACATATAAAGCATCAATTCCTCTAGCAAAGGTTACAGTTAAAAGGTAAGTGTTGCCCCACTAGTTTTTTGTTTCTTATAGGCTTGACTTCTGCTCCACTAAAATTATCCCCTTAATTTAATTTTGTTATTGCAGGGTGGAACTTGACTGGAACCCCAGGCCGATGATACTTAGAGTTCGATGAGGTAACTCAATCAAGACCTGGCCAAGGGCTCCTTCAATGTGTGTGGCTCAGTTTTCTGGTATGTGGGTTTGCTTTGACCTTTTTTTTGTGTTTTCGTTTTTGTTTTGTTTTGTTTTTTGTTTTTTGTTTTTTCTTTTTTTTTCCAGGGAGATACCCTGTTCACTGAAGTCAATAATATCCTTTGGAAATCCCCTGCAGGTGCGGGATGCAGTAGTGTGAGAGGGTTTGGTTGGCTTGGCCCTATTGCTAGCACTCTCCGTGGTAAGTGCATTTCCTTTTTTCTCTTTAATTCTTCTCACTGTTCCTACATGTATTACTTTTAAAAGTCTTTCTCCGCGCTTTCTTTGTGGTTGCAAGTGTTGGCAAGGTTTGGCATGGCAACCACGCTGCAAATGACCGTGACCCTGTAGCTAAATCCATTTTTTTCTTTGTTTAATAGTTTCTGCTACGTTGGGGTTTTAACTTGTGTCGAATGGTTTTCACAGGTACCCACTCTGTTCCACAGTTCGATTATCAGGGTTTGGGGATTTTGGAGGACTCTAACCGACTATCTTCCGCGTTGTCCATTTTAATTGTAGTGCAGAAATGTGTCTGACAGACACAGGTTTGGGTTTCCCTCTTATTACAACCAACTGTCCCAGCTCATTTGTGCAGTTTACTATTTTTTCTAAGTAGTTTATTATCGCTTTTTGTTGTTCCAGCCAACCCATACCAGCCAATATGTAAAAGTATACTAAAGGTAGAACATTCAAGTTCAGGTATGTGAGATACCCATTTAACTTTACAAGGTATTTATGTAATTTATGAGTTAACTTCCGTTTTGTGCTTGTAGCCAATTGTACCAGCCAAGAGTGCTGCAATTTTTTATGTCTGCAATTTACACTTTTCCACTATTTGTGGGCTAATATAACTTAGGCTAGCTCCAGGATCAATTAAAACAAATACAGGTTGATTGAAAATGATACCTTCGATTTCGATCATTGTTGATTGATGCTCAGCCTACCGGTCGTCTAATGCTGCACTGATTCTTGGAACGCTTCTAGGCACATCGTTCACTGTGGTTGCCTCATGCACCGCTTGAATGTTTTGAATGGCATGGGGGTTTTGTCGACAGTCCCACAACAAGTGAGGTTCTCCACACCCCCATCATTTAAATGGATCCTTTGCTTTTCCTACTGCATCCCTCTTGTTGTTCACTTCCACGGGTTTGGATCCAGTATGGGATTGGGTTGGATGATTTTCCCCACCTTTGCTGAATTTATTTATCTGGTGACCTCTTCCAAAATTCTTCAGATAGGTTGGTTTGTGTCTTTTTGAGATTGTTCCTGGCTTCCCTTTTTCTTTATTCTGCCAATTTTTAAAGTTATCCTTCTGCCCCTTGAATTAATGATAGCACAGTCGGGCCTTTTCTAATAGCTTCATCCATAGTCTTCGGGTTGTCAAACTCAATTCTCTCTTTATATATCATGGGCAAACAATTTAATAACCTTTGTACCTTTTCTTTTTCTTCTCTTATATACGGTACATAGTGAAGTAAGTTGGTGAATTTCATCACAAATTTGTCTATGGTGAGCTGCCGCAGCCTTAGCTCATGAAATTATTTGGAACAATCGTCATAATATCTTTCAATGACATATCAAGATTTGAACTTCTGCTGGAATTCTTCCCATGAGACTGTCTTCTCATCCGACAAGTGTATCATGTTGGTCTCTTCCCACCAAAGTGTAGCCTTACCCTGAAATTAACAAACTGCTAGTCTTGCCTTCAGATTACTTCCATACTCATATACTTGAAAAATTTAACCATATTCAAGAGCCAAGCTTCCGCATCCTCTTCCTTTTCACCGTCAAAGGTTGGAGGCTTTATCTTGCGAAATTCTCCCTGCAACTCCTTCTTCTTTTTCTTGGACTTAGAGTCTGCCTTCCCAGACTCCTCTTCGCTCTTAGATTTTCCTGAGTTTGTTCCAACCTCTTTTATTTTCAGTTTATCCCATTCCCACTCCTGGTGACTGGATCTAGAGGTTAATTCCCTTATCAACTGTAATCTTTTGCAAAAACAAATATATATATATATATATATATATATATATATATATATATATATATATATATATATATATATATATATTCAGTAAAATTAAAATTTCAGACAGTAGAATCTTCAAGTGCTGAGGGTCCATACTAAGCCAAGTGTTTGAACTTGGCTCTCATACCACTTGTCACGACCCTCAATTATTTTATTTTATTTTATTTTTCTACCTGGTTAAATCTTACTAATTAGCTTACCGTTCTGTACACACTCCTTTAGGCCTCTTGGTAATATTAGGGTAAAATAAAATGTGGGAATGCAAAGGTAATCTGGTTGGTACCATTATTGTTTTAAAGTGTTTCCCTTACCTTGGAAATGAAATGCATTACCTTTATCATTCCCTTGTACCCATCATATATAAGCGTTTGTCAAAGTACCTACATCAAAGATGTGATATGACCCTTATTATTTTAACACTATAGTTGTTTTAACTAATTTTATTCTAGATCATATATGAGTAGGACGGTGATTATGTTCGCGCCTAGCAATTGGGGTTAAACTATAGTTCTTATTTAATTTTCTTCAAACCATAGGCTAGCTCGAATCTCCTCCTACACTTAATGAAGGTATGATGGTACGCCTCCTAGTAAAACTCTCTATTTGTGAACCGCTATATGTACATCGCCCATGTGGTTTCCCATGCATTCACGTGCTTTCTCCACTCTCGAGGCAGGGTGGGTGTATGGCAGCAATTTGATTGGAATATTGAATTAACAGTTGGGATGGCACAACCCAAACCCTAATGTTTTACCCTCCCATCGAAAAATCATTTGGTTCATTTTAATTTTCAAAGGTAAGAGCGGAGAGGGCGATTTATGGTTTTGCTGCATCGTCCTATAACTGCATTCCTCAGCCCTCTGAGCTTACATCCAGACTTGTCTTCCTTCATTCGCTTGCTGAGCAGCCATGGAAATGAGTAACCCCAAGTACACCTTTCCCTTCAACACTTTTTCCATTTTTTTAAGAAGCATTCTGGCATGTGTGTATACCAGGCTCCTGAGGCATCGTGGTGTTTGGCTAAGAACCCCCTACCTCGACATCTTTGACATCAATTCCTCTAGCAGAGGTTACAGTTAAAAGGTAAGGGCTGCTCCACTATTTTTTTGTTTCTTCTAGGCTTGACTTCTGCTCCACTGGAATTCTCCCCTTATTTTAATTTCGTTATTGCAAGGTGGAACTCGACTAAAAACCCCAGGTCGAGGATACTCAGAGTTTGATGAGGTATCTCTATCGAGGCCTGGCAAAGGGCTCCTTCAACATGTATGGCTGCATTTTCTGGTAAGTGGATTTGCTTTGACAAATTTTTTTTTTTACTGGGAGATACCCTCTTCACCGAAGTCAATAATCTCCTCTGGAAATCCCCTATAGGTGTAGGATGCAACATAGTGAGGATGCAACAGAGTGAGAGGGTTTGGTTGTCTTGGCCCTATTGCTAGCGCTTTTCCAGGTAAGTGCATTTCCTTTTTTTCTTTAATTCTTCTCCTTGTTCCTAAATGCATTACTTTTAAAAGTATTTATTTTCAGTTTCTCTGTGGTTTTAGGTGTCGACAAGGTTTGGCACGGCAACCACGCTGCACAAGTAACCGTGGCCCTGTAGCTAAATCCCTTTTTTTTCTTTCTTCGTTTAATATTTTCTGCTACGTTGGGGTTTTAACTTGTGCCGAATGTTTGCACATGTACCCACTCTGTCCCACAGTTCGATTGTCAGGGTTTGGGGAGTTTGGAGGACTCTAATCGACTATCTTCTTACTCAAGTTGGTACTTTTGTATGCATGGACGACCTTAGAGATCTTAAGGGTCCTGTTGTAACTGCATGTCCACCATTTCCTTCCAGCGTTGGCCTTCATATCCTGTCAATAGTACTATGGCTAACTATCCCCAATTTATTTTGACCCTTAGAGGGTAATGTAATTTTGTAAACAATTTCGAATTTTAAATATATATAGTGCTTGGATTTCTAGCTTAATAGTGCCTGGATTTTATTAATTATCTTATAGCATAACAGTGCTAGATTTTGCTGAAGATTTCTATCATATAATAGTGTTTTTGTTGTAGAGTTTCTTGCATACAGTGCTTGATTTTTACTATCGAATCTAGAGATTTGTTTTCTTACCTCATCGTGAGCATGATGGCTCATAATTGATTTGGGGAGTCATTTCCTTTCCACTGTGGTAACAATATAGAGTGGTTTCCTTTTTCATAGTGCTACTGGTTTCTTCTTGTAGCTGCAATTTTAAATGCTCAATTTTTCATTTATCTCTTTGCTCTTTTTAACTTTAGTACACAGGCTGGCTGCTCTTCTAGGAAGAAGTCTGATTTGCTTCAGCTCATTGCTAGTTGTAGCGTAAGCCTAATACTTATGAAATGTACTTTTTTGAGATTATATGTTGTTTTTATATGTTAATTCCTTACTTGGTTTGGTCCAGCGTAGTGTTGAATATCTTAGATTTTTCAGTCATTCTATTTCAGACTTTGAAATGATTATGCCTATCTATATTGTGAAACTTGTGTTACATAATTTGCGTAGTAATTGGATTCTGAGTTTCAGATTTATAATTTAGTACATGGCTGAACTCTATTGTTTCTACATGATGGGTAGCATAATACACCCACATTTTCGAAATTGTGAGTCCACCAGCAATTAGACTTAACTAGTGAAATAGATGGCTAAATGTTATGTGGCTAATACAACTAATCACTTAGTTTCCCTTTTCTGGTTACTTTTTTCAAAGTTTATGTTTGTTTCTCTATGGTGGGAATTTTTTTTCTTTCAAAGAACTCCCTTCGGAATCCCGTCAGGAAGAATATATCCAGTCATTCTGGATAATGAGGCGATCAGACTATCCATTTCTCTAGTTGAGAGCATTTCCCATTTTACCTATGCCAATTTCTCTGTTCATATAAATGGAATTTCTACCCATTTAGGACATGTCCCCCTTTTTGGTCTGGCAAAGAAATAACTACGTTAAGTCAGTCCCTATTGACAGATCTAAGATTTATGCAATTTTCAAACTTATCAACAGGATTAGTGTAAAATATACCTATCAGAGTAGCACTTTATGCTACTTAATCCATTTCTCAACCATATTTACACTTAGTTATAAAGCATGACTAATTCATAACAACAATTATCAGAAATTTATTTCACATGCTGGTTAATCAAATTCTCTTACTACTTTAATCAAGACCATGATACAAAAACAGTAATAATTATTCTTTAACACCACACAGGAAATAAATACTAGAAGGTAGAAGGACACCGTATAATTTCATCATTAGGATAACACATAAATGAATACCAACTTCATAAATGCATCATACCAAATAGAAAGAAGATTTGCCTCCCATTCAGGATCTTCTCCTCAGAGCACTCCCCTAAGAAGAGATCTATTTCCCCCCTGCACTGATAACCTCATGTCATATTGGTGAAGGCACTTTTAAGCCAACTTTCCCCAGTAAGTTTCCATAATGACGCCCTGTTATTCTCAGTTGATGTTTCCCATAGCATAGGCTTTTCTTTTGTTTTGACACAAAGTTTTGATTTTCTTTCTTTAAAGCTCGCTTTTCCACAGTGTTGCTTTTCCTACCCCTTCCCAGTGAAATTTCCTCTTCACTTGGGTATTATTAGATATTTTTCTTCAATCTTATTTTTTTATTTAATTTAATTTCTTTCTCTCCATGGGAATATTTTTTTAGGAGATTTGGAAAGTATGAAAATTCTATCTTATCCTCCCGGATTTGAATTTTGGGATCTCTTAATACTCTATCTTTTCCAATTTTAGTATGAAAATTCTTCAATCAATATTACATAAAAAAATATAATTCCTCCATCATTATAATTGTTTCATAGGTCCACATAGTATTTGTCCTATCTAACCTAATTAACTTAAAACATAATAAACTGCAATCTGGGGTATTACAAGAAGACAAGTAAGAATACCTCAGGAGGAGTGACAAGTGAAGCTTTGGCTTCACGATTTGAACTTGAATTCACCCTCATTGCATGCATGAAAAGCATAGTGATGGGAAGTGTTTGGTATTTCAAAAACGGTGCCTCATTCCATATGATGGGGAATAGAGATTTTTTTAGTGACTTGGAGGAGAAAGATATCCATATGCACATCGAGATGGGAGGTGATGGAAGGTACAACATGACTGGGATTGGCACAATCACCTTTCAAAGGGAGTCAGGCTCCCCTCTTAGGCTCAAGTATGTGATGTTTGAACCGGGTCTAAAGAAGAATCTGGTTTCCATCACGATATTGGAATACTGTGGCTACGATGTGATATTTATAAAAGGAAAGGCATTCTTGAGACACAACGCCACAAAACAAGTGAAGAAGATCAGGGTTGGAGTGAAGAACCTCTACAGGCTGGATGTGGAAGACTGTGCTGCTTTGAACACAAAGGCAGAGAAGGTGCAGAGTGGAGATGTCAACGAATTATGGCATAGAATACAACCATATTCATCATGGAGCTTTGAATATCATGCAACATATCACCATAGGCCTCCCCAAAGGATCACTAGAGAAATAGAATACATGCAAAGGGTGTACCTTGGGGAAGTACACAAAATCCAAGTTCAATGATCGAGATAGGAGGCTGCATGCAATCCTTGAAAGGATCCACTCTGATGTCTGTGGACCTTTCTTTACAACCTACACTTCCAAGCACATGTATTATGTTATTGTTGGGGCCTTTTTTTTTAGTAAGAAAATTTTGAGTTGCGGAGGGCCAAGTGGTGGGAAAAATAGGTGGCGGAGAGCCATTATGAAAGGAAAGGAATCATTGCGGGTTGAAAAGAATAGACGGACAAGTGGCGGAGCATAGACATGCAGCATCATAGATGGCAGGAACAAGGGACAGTGAACAAACGGAGGGACTCCCAGAGGTAGAGCCAACTGCGGATGAAGAAGGGAAATAGTGGAGTGCAGCAGAACAACCGACTGAATAAGGGGTAAAGACTGATAGTGTCAGTCGATGGAGGTAGATAAGCAAGGGAAAAGAGAGTTCGCTGGGTGATCTTCGGGTGGGGAACTGTTTTGGAAAAGAGATTGAGTTTTGTGTCCTGGGCGCTCTACGAAGCCTGAGATGTATTATGCTGAACTCTGCAGAGTATGATATGTACTGTGCTGATGATATAATATAATAGAGAAATGATGTGTTGTGGATTATAAGATGTGTATGACAAATAACTTCTTAGATGCATGACCGGTGACTCCAAAATTTTTGATATCCTTATTGATAACTGTTAAATGGTAGATTATTTCCTGATTAATATGCAATAAGTGCGTTATGCACAACTGTAATGTCTGGATAGTTGTTAGCAGTTTCTCTTTGGTAATATGGTTCTAGCTCTTTATCTTAGTAAGGTCACGACACGCCTCGAGTGAGACTCCTTGCTCTCTTTGAGCAAGGTGAAAATGTCGGCGTTGTCCTAGACTGGAGCGGAATATTGTTGGCCCCGAGCCTAAACCTGGGTCTTTCCCAAAAGTCACCCTTTTTCGCCAACAAATGGTTCCGTTGTTGAGACTTGAAAAATTAATAAAGAGATAGATCATGGTATTGAAGATCTTTGAAAGGGTATTGCGTAGCTGGTGGGATAATCGCATAGATTAGTTCATATCGCAACAGGCTGAGCTTCAACATTCAAAGCAAAGGAATATTAAGGATCGAGTTCTGTTTTCCAATTTGGTGAGTGATTTGTACAAAATATTTTGGGGAAATTTTCCAGAGGAGCTCTATAACTGGCTGCGAAGACTCCAGATCAAAGAAATTCCTGGAGGATTGTGTCGATCTCGACGCAGTTGGATGCATACAAATCTGACGACACTGCACAGACTGTACATGGGGCTCAACCGAGTTGTAGATTTATGGATTCAAACCACTTTAGAGGGATATATTGTGGAGTTCATAGTTGAATGTTATCAGTAATTTACTAAAGTAGAAGATATATTTAAATCAGAGTTGCAAGGGAAGCTGTTGAAGGAATTTTGGTTGTGGATCAAGGCTTTAATGGTGGATGAAGGACTAATGCCTTTCCAAAACCTCGTGATGGAAGCTTAAACCTTCAGTACTGTGGGAAGTACCTAAAGGAGAGATGCTACAAACAAGGGAAAAATGGGAATAGGGATATGGATTTCGGGACCTCCAGCAAGTTGAGGGAGCTAAGAGCACATCGGATGGCGCTAATCGCTAAGAAGTGGAGGGAAAGGGTGATACGGGAGTTTGAGAAGCATAAGAGGAATATGTAGAGAAGAGAAGAGGCACCACAGATGACAGAGAGGAGAGAAGATGAAGTGGGATCCAATGTGTTATACCATTTTTTGGTCATTTAATCCATTGTTATTAGATGGACCCAAGTACACCAAGTAAGACCAATTTTACCCCAAGTAAAATCGCATTCACTATGAAAAATAACTTAGTAAACCACCTTTATTAAGTTGTTTATGGTCTAAACAGGAGACCCCATAAGGAAATATTAAATAAATATACATTTGTTTGATTTTCCTCAAGAAATAATTAGTTAAATAGTAGTTTAATTAATATTTCTGGTTATATTTAACCCAAAACAAGGAAATTAATTAGATAAATCATTATTTATCTTATTATTTTCTAAGAATAATTGTTTAAATATTATTTAAATAATATTCTTTATTAAATATGACTAATTCACCCTTAAATAATTAAATAAATCATTATTTATTTGATTATTACTCAACCATATCCTTAAAATGATAAATAAATCATTTATTTATTTATTATTACTTAATCACACCCTTAAAATGATAAATAAATCATTTATTTATTTATTATTTACAAATAAGGGGATTTGACTCAAGTCAAATTCATTTTCCCTCCAACAAATATAATAAAATATTCCATAAAAGTTGGATCTTGATTTGGTTAATAATATTTTAATTATGCACCAATATCTAGACTAACTCAATATTTTGTTATAAATAGAAGGGTTTTTCCATTCATTTGTCACCTTTTGTTGCCTAAAGATCACTCTGGATCTCAACTCTTGGTTTGGCTATTGATCCACCATCATAGCCATATTTTCCATTTTTTTCTGGGTTTTCTACACCATCAAGAGAGAGGAATTCTAAATCTGAAGTGTTGAGGACTTACAAGAACCCATCCCATTGAGGAGAACAGGGAACACCCTCTTGTGTTTTCCTCCTAGGTGTCATTAATAAAAAATTATTGGATATATTCTTGTCTTTTCTATTGGATCTATGGAGTAAATTTTATTTTTTCTACTGTTTAATGTCTTCTAATGCATAGATCTAGATTTTTGTAGCATTTGTCTTGATCATCTAACTGCAGGATCTGAAGATGTTAACGACCATTTCTCTTGTTGGGGCTATTAATCGAACACGTTGCGGCTAAAAGTGGTCTTTGTTTTTAGTACACCTCGAATCAAGATTCATACTAACAACTAGTGACTCCACACGGGTTTACCATTAAAGTGCGCCGTTTTCTGATCCTTGCATATCCAATTGCTTCAAACCCCAAAATTTCTCTTAGGACCCTTATTTTGCTTATTCTTGATGTTGTTTTTATTGTAAAAACACTAAAACAATAAAAATTCTAACTTCCCGCATGTTTCCAGGACCACATTATGCGGGTGACGGACATTAGCGCGGCTAAGATAATAAATTTTCTAAAACTTTGCCCGCGAAGTCTGCGGAAGTCTTCGAGTCACACTTTTCTGCCCAAAACCTGCGACTTGGACCTCCAGGGCACACTTTACAGCCCAAAAAGTGTGACCTCTGCTGAAAACATGCCAAAAACTGCGACTTGGACTTTCTGCAGAGATTTTCTGAAAGTTTTATGGGTTTCTCTGAGCCTTTGTTCAGGGTTGTCTGACCTCCGTCTCCGCCCATTTTGGACTTGTACTTGTTTTGTTTCACTCAAATAAGTGGGAACCTAGCCCCCTAGGGCTTCAGTACCCTCCAATTTTTGTGGAAGAGTGTTTACTGTTGTAGGTTGTCTGAAATTTCAGAGTCTTCAGCCATTTTTTTAGATCTGATACCTCATCTACAGATCTACTTCAGATCGGCTTGTTATCCATCCAAATCTCCTCATTTAGCTTTGTTTGGGTTTTTCCTTAGGGGGCACTTTGCTTCCCTCCTAGAGATGGCCTTTCTCCACCATTTTTTACAACAATTTTCCTCTTATTTATTGTTGTTTTCTGCACCACTTTCCAGCAGATTTTGTCTTTTAGATCTCTGTCCCTCTTGACCCTAGATCTATTAGCCTTTTTTAATGTGTTTAGATTAGTTTTTTTTACTCACCTATAGACTAGTTGTTGAGAGACCCGCTTCCTTGGGTTTGGAATAGTGCATTATCAACTGTTTATTTTCTGTTTTGCAGGCCTATATATTGACATTTGCAGGTTTATTTATAGCTATATAACACACTTTTTCTTTTTTTCTCTACAAACGTCTGGGTTTAAAAATTAAAATTTACACACTATTACACACACACCCTAAGTGAAAAAGGGCTTGGTTAACACCGCCAAGAAAAGACTCAAAAAACATTGAAATCATTTGATCCTGCACCTCTTTGCCCTTGTTTCGACATTGTAATCATTTGATCCTGCACCTTCTTGCCCTTGTTGGTCTCTTTTTCCCTGGTGCCATGTTTTTGTCATCACCATTACGCCACCAAGGCGTTTATCCCAGAGACTTCTTGGCCTTCATCCTCAGTTTCCAGAAGGGAGACTTTCTCCTCCGCATAGGATTCGAGTTAGTCCTCAACCGAGTCCGCACTCTGACTCTTCTTCTGGTCCTTTGGGTTCTCCTTCTCATTCCGCCTTCGGTTCTCCCCCTGTCACCTTCACCATGTCTGGTGCATGACCTAATACTGGTGGTAACCCTGGCCCTCCCGCTGGGAATACCACTAGTGGGACCGCAACGGACACTACCCTGGCTGCACCCTTGCTCCCTTTCATTGCAGGCCTTGCCCTCCCCAACTTCGACCTGTTGATAAACGACCCTATACACCATGAAGCTAGTTGGCCTGCTATGCCAACAAAGCTCCCTTCGTACATCCCAAAGTTTGAAGGTCTTGCTGAACAAGATCCCTTAAATCATGTTAGATCTTTCCACATGTGGTGTTCATCTAATTCCATTATCGATGACTCTATCCATCTTTGGTTGTTCCAACGAACGCTTACTGGTGAAGCTTCTAAGTGGTATGTTGATCAGGCCACTTCCTCTCATACCACCTTCACGACTCTTGCCTGGGATTTTTTATCTTACTTCCAAGTTCCCCTTCATTATGACACTGGCATCAAACTTTTGACTTCTTTTCGTCAATCATCTGTGACCCGCCTATCCGATCATGTCTGGGAATGGCGGAGACAAAAGAGCCTATGTCAATCCCCTACCTTCGAAGACCGTGTCTACATGGACTAGTTCCTTAGATCTCTCTTTCCTCCTATCAGGAAAGATGTCGCATTGCATTTTCCTCAGACCGAAGGAGCCGCCCTCCAAATGGCATTAAAATATGACCTGATCTACGCTCAAAAGAGTTATGTTTATACCGTTCTACCTGATCTCCCCAGACCTGGTGGTGCCAACACACCGGGGGCACCTCATGCCGCCGACAGTATCGTTGAAGCTTAAACCTCCAGTACTGTGGGAAGGACCTAAAGGAGAGATGCTACGAACGAGGGAAAAATGGGAATAGGGATATGGATGTCAGGACCTCCAGCAAGTTGAGGGAGCTAAGAGCACATCGGATGGCACTAATCGCTAAGAAGTGGAGGGAAAGGGTGATACGGGAGTTTGAGAAGCATAAGAGGAATATGTAGAGAAGAGAAGAGGCACCACAGATGACAGAGAGGAGAGAAGATGAAGTGGGATCCAATGTGTTATACCTTTTTTTGGTCATTTAATCCATTGTTATTAGATGGACCCAAGTACACCAAGTAAAACCAATTTTACCCCAAGTAAAATCGCATTCACTATGAAAAATAACTTAGTAAACCACCTTTATTAAGTTGTTTATGGTCTAAACAGGAAACCCCATAAGGAAATATTAAACAAATATACATTTGTTTGATTTTCCTCAAGAAATAATTAGTTAAACAGTAGTTTAATTAATATTTCTAGTTATATTTAACCCAAAACAAGGAAATTAATTAGATAAATCATTATTTATCTTATTGTTTTCTAAGAATAATTGTTTAAATCTTATTTAAATAATATTCTTTGTTAAATATGACTAATTCACCCTTAAATAATTAAATAAATCATTATTTATTTGATTATTACTCAACCATATCCTTAAAATAATAAATAAATCATTTATTTATTTATTATTACTTAATCACATTCTTAAAATGATAAATAAATCATTTATTTATTTATTATTTACAAATAAGGGGATTTGACTCAAATCAAATTCCTTTTCCCTCCAACAAATATAATAAAATATTCCATAAAAGTTGGATCTAGATTTGGTTAATAATATTTTAATTATGCACCAATCTCTAGACTAACTCAATATTTTGTTATAAATAGAAGGGTTTTCCCATTCATTTGTCACCTTTTTTTGCCTAAAGATCACTCTGGATCTCAACTCTTGGTCTGGCTATTGATCCATTATCATAGCCATATTTTTCCATTTTTGTCTGGGTTTTCTACACCATCAAGAGAGAGGAATTCTAAATATGAAGTGCTGAGGACTTACAAGAACCCATCCCATTGAGGAGAACAAGGAACACCCTCTTGTGTTTTCCTCCCAGGTGCCCTTAATATAAAATTTCATTGGATATATTCTTGTCTTGTCTATTGGATCTATGGAGTAAATCTTATTTTTCTACTGTTTAATGTCTTCTAGTGCATAGATCTAGATTTTTTGCAACATTTGTCTTGATCATCCAACTGCAGATCTGAAGATATTAGCAGTCATTTCTACTATTAGGGATGTTTGTTATGCACAACTAAAGTGGTATTTTTTCGTACACCTCGAATCAAGATTCATACTAACACAAAGGAATGGATGGGTTCGTCAAAGGTGTTAGATAGGTTCATAGGAGGCCATCCCGAGAAGAGAAGGGAAAAAGGTCCAATGAAGAGGAGGACGCGCGCCCCGAGGAAGAGTCCGATGCTGAGCTACATGTTGCGATGGAATAAATATTCTGAGAAAGACCGACGACTATAACACCAGGTAATCCTATTCCCCAAGTTTCAAGTAGCACTTGTCCTAACCTTCCCCTTGTACTTTACAATCCACCCGATAAGTTTTTGATAGTGCTGCAGAGGTCAAGAATGTTTCATAGTGTTCAGTCTACAGTACAGGTATCCGCTAGCAGTGGTAATAGTAGAATAATTTCTCAGCCAGGAATTAGAGGATTTATATTAGTCCCACCGACACAAGTAGAAATGGCAGGATCATTTACCTGATACCCAAAGTTTTCTAGAAAGAGAAATGATGATGTAGAACAACATTGGTACCTATGTGAAGAAATATGGAGAGCTCGTCAAACACCAGATGGAGATAAATTTATTGAATTCCAAACCACGCTCAGGGAAAGAGCATTACAATGGTTTATCAAATGGTTAGAAGTACACTAGAACCCGATTATAGATGATGTTAAAAGAGAGTTTGTACAAGAGTTCAAGCTCCCTCAGACTAATCATCAAGGTCTATCTGAATTATGGGAGATCAAATAGAGAGGAGAAATAGCCTGGAATTTGATGAGAAGGTTCAACGATGCAATCAAGAAATTGAGTTACTCGATTGATCCAAATCACCAACGTGACTGGTTCATTAAAGCACTTTTACCCCTGATAAGAATGCCATTTACCCAACAAAATATTGATATACTCCAAGATGCGTTAGAACAAGAAATGAAGATAGAAGCCATGGCTGGCTACCCACAGGAGTTTAGGGGGGGGGTAGTCGCCCATGATCCTTCCATATTGGGATTTCAACATCAAATAGCAAGTTTGACCAAAAATCTCAAGGATATTCAGCCAACATGACCAACACGACCTAATGTGTGGTTTACACATTGTCTGTTGGAAGGAAATTTGGTTATAGAGTGCCTGAGGTTGCATGGAACCAATGTTAGGACTTCGACGGCAGGAGCGCAAGGAACGCCACCAGTGGGAGGAGTTGCGAAAGTAAATACTCAATGAATGTACCAGGCGCAACCCCATTTTTCGGGTTTTCCTAACCAGAAAACTCTGAAATCAATTGAATACTGTGAAATATCCAAGGGAATTGGTCATCCTCCGCATTTATGCGCAATCTTAAAAAAATATTTAAAAGTCCCAAATAACTTTTACTGTAAATTCTATGCTTAAAAAACTCATCATACAAAGCAGTGTAGAGTCCTGGATGCATTAATAGATCGATTGGATATATCATCCTACAGGTTAAATGAAACTCTGAGAGGACGATGAGGATCAGGAATGCAAGGGGCTAGGACTGGAGGAAGAGGACCTTTGAGATGTTACAATTGTGATCAAGAAGGCCATGTAGTGAGAGAATGTCCGCTACCAAGATTACCATGGTGTTCCCAGTTTATAGTGAATGCACATGCCACAGAGGATTTTCCAGAACTAATTTAAAGGTGGGAAGAGAGAACTAGGAAACGAGGAGACAATTTGGTCAATTCAGAGCCAAGATTAGTCGAGACACAGGCTCTACCAAGTGTGGCCATAATAACCCGAGGAGGGAAGAAAACCATGGAGGATGCAAGAGAGATGGAGCCGATAAAACTAATCAAAACAACATCCCCAAAGAAGTTCTTTAATTCAGAGCAACAGATTCAGTACTTAAAGAATCACTAGAAACATTCTCGAAGTTGGAGAACCCTAAGGATATGGAACTAATGCCACCAACCCAGGAAGGTGGAAAAATTGATACAACAAGAACGCCAATAGAATAATGGTTCTGACTGTTCTTGAATATTGTAAATGATGGACAGATGATGGAGCAGTTAATTCAAAATCTGAAAGTAGTAGTGGAAGGAGGAATAAAGCATGAGGACCCAAATAACACTAACCTTTCAGAAAAGTATGTAAGGAAAGTTAAAAGAAACAAAAGAAGAACGTGAAAGGAATTTCACATAAGTTATTAAGTTGCGAGATTTCAAATAAGAGACAATGTTGGATCTAGGATCAGATGTGAACATTCTACCTAGAAAGACATGGGAAGCATTAGGAAAGCCAAAGCTGGCATATTCCCCTATACAGCTAAGAATGGCAAACCAATATTTTATTGTATTGGTAGGAAGGGTAGAAGAGGTTGAAGTAGATGTCGCGAGAGTAAAAAATTACACAAATTTTGAAGTGATCGACATTATGGGAGATAATGATCCATATCCAGATATGTTGGGGATAGACTGGGCATTTGAAAATTATGCAGTTATTGATTTGAAGAAGGAGCTTATGATATCCGAAGAGGGTGAAGTCAGAGTGGTCCAACCATTGGATCCATATCGGGACCAAGGAATATGTAGAACTTGTCGACCAACTTTATCAGATGATAGCAAGTAAAAGAGAAGATTACATCAACCCTACAACAAGAGGAAAAATAAGTTGGCGAAGTGTTCAAAGTTCCGATGTAGGATCGAAAGTTGCATGGGATGATTGGCAGCAAGGTGGATACAAGGTCAATACCAGAAGATGTGTTGCTATTCGTGGATTTAACTGGATCAGCACAGAGGTAAGGGGTTACCCCACCCTTACTAATATGGAAACTGTGAATACTTTTATTAACAAAATTGAAGATAACGTACTAGAGGAGAATAAGGTTCCTCTCATGGATGTAGCTTTGAAATTTACTTCGATAAGGTGGTGGGTAAATTACTGCAACTATATTCATAGTTGGGAAGAGGTAGCAAAGGCACTGAAAACGAGATTCCAAGCGTCTTCAGGACCGCAACTAGAAGAGAAGTACAAAGGAGTTTCAAATCCCCAAGTACATATAAAAATCCGTGAATACTAGTGGGAAACAGAGAGATACAAGAAATCCTTGTGGGTGCATAATTTTATACATTCATTGGATGTAACCCCACAAGCTTGGTACCTGACAGAGGAAAATAAGAGACAAACAGGTAGCTGGGAGATAGTAGTGGAAATATTTGCATGAAGTTTCTCTTTCAAAGGGGATAATGGAAATATTACAGAGATCTTGCAGGCAATCAAAGGGATTCTATTATGTTCAGAATTTGCAGAAGTTTAAGAAACACTTGTGTCAAGGAAGATACTCGAGTTTAGTTATCAAGAAGTAGTAACATGTAAATAGACAAAATGCTAAACGCAAGATTGATTTTCCCATTTGAGGAGGCAGAATGGGTTAGTACAATAGTGATACAAAACAAAAAGGAGAAGTCAAAGATCAGGGTGTGTGTAGACTATAGAAGTCTAAATAATGCATGTGTCCACGATCCTTTCCCAACACCATTCAATGACGAAGTTCTAGATAACATGGCTGGAATGAAGCATATTCATTCACATACGGGTTCTCTGGTTATCATCAAGTCGGAATAGCAGAGTAGGATAAAAGAAAAACCACGTTCACTATTGAATGGGGATTGTATGCTTATCACATAATTCCCTTTGGGTTAAAGAGTGCACCAACTGTATTTTCAAGAATAGTGATAGCAAATTTTAGAGAGTATATCCACAAGTTTCTAGAAGTGTACATGGATGATTGGACAATATATAGTCTGTTGAAGAACCACGCAAGCCTCCTTCGGATAATTTTTGACCGTTGCAAACAACTTCATATCTCACTAAAACTAAAGAAGTGCATATTTGTAGTACCAGTTGGAACATTACTTGACCATGTGGTCTATAAACAAGAAGTCTGTGTGGACCCTACCAAGGTGGTGGTAATTGTAAACATGGACACCCCAGAGAATGTTAAACAATTGAGATCATTACTGGGACACACAGGGTATTACAGAAGGTTTATCCGCAACTATGCTCGGATCACAGCACCGCTGGAAAAGCTGTTGCAAAAGACAAAATCCTTTACATGGAATGAAGAATGCATCAAGGCGTTGGACACGCTAAAGGAAAAATTAGCAAGTGCACCTATTATAACTCATCCTAACTAGGATAAACAATTCCATGTGCATATTAACACTTCAGGCATTGCTTTGGGGTCCATGCTAGCACAACCAGGAGAAACCAACATAGACCACCTAGTATATTTTGCAAGCAGGAAGCTGTCGATAGCAGAAAAGAATTATACAACAACTGAAAGAGAAGCTCAGGAAATGGTCTACTCTCTGCATAAATTCTGCCACTATTTACTTGGAGGTACTTTTATTTTTTTTACAAATCAATCTGCCTTAAAGTATTTAGTAAATAAACATGTTATGGAAGGCAGAATTTGTAGGTGGCTTTCGATATTCCAAGAGTTTACTTTTGAAGTCATAATAAATCCAGGGAGACTAAACATCAGACCTGATCATCGATCAAGGTTGGAAAATGTGGAAAATGGAGGACCACTTGATGACCAGCTACCAGATGATGACATCTTCTAGATAGAGGTCGTCCACGATTATCTAGAGAAAATAGCCACATACCTGGCTACAGGACAGTGCCCAAAAGAATATACAACCACTTAGAGAAGACATTTGGTCATTAAAGCAGCTAATTACCGACTCATAGCGGGTCAATTATACAAAATGGATCTGGAATCAAATACTACGAAGATGTGTATTAGACCACGAAAGAGCAAATATCCTATGGGAATGTCAGAGTGGAGTTGCTGGAGGACACATAGGAGCAAAGCCTACTGCAAGAAAAATATTACAGGCAGGGCTATGGTTGCCTACAATACACACAGATAACAAAGATTATGTGAATAAATGTGATGTGTGTCAAAGAACAGGGAAACCTTCACACTGCAAGGAACTACCCTTACAAACTGTAAGAGAAATGTATTTATTTAAAAAATGGGTTTTCAAATTTGTAGGACCAATTACACCAGTTGCACTTCATTCACAAGTAAGATACATAATCACCGCAACTGAATACCTGACTAGGTGGGCAGAGGCGACACTGATGAAGGATTGTACAACAAATACAACATCCAGGTTTATCTTTGAAAAAATTATTACCAGATTTGGTTGTCTAAGGAGGTTGAAAACTGATCAAGGCACCCATTTTATTAATGCCACAGTCAAATCATTACTGGAAAACTGAAGTCCGTATCACCCATAGGCAAACGAAATTGTTGAAGCTTTTGACAAAATATTAGAAAAAGGCTTAACTAAGATGTGCAACACAAATTTGGATGACTGGGACGAAATAATACCAGCCATGTTATGGTCATACAAGATTACTGTAAAATTATTACATAACCAGACACCATTTCAGCTTATGTACGGGAAAGAAGTAGTGGTGCCAGCTGAGTTTATTGTCCCCAGTCTATAAATTGCTGCAACAACACAAATGACCAAAGAAGAATCCATCTCAACATGCCTTCATGAACTGTAGGAATTAGACGAAGCAATATTTTTTTGCATATTTTCATCAATCTATGGAGAAACAAAGACAAAAAGCCTGACATGATCGCCACATCAAACGAAAGACATTCAATATTGGTGGCAAAGTATTTCTCTATGACAGCAAGTTCCAGAAATTTCCAGGGAAACTCCAAATGCATTGGATGAGACCATTCTACATCATAGAGTTCTGCGACTCAGGAGTGGTGAAACTAGCGCAACTGGATGGAGAAATACTACTAGGTTGGGTGAATGGCGCACGCCTGAAACCCTACCATGAATGAACAAGAAAATTTTAATTTAAATAACTCTCACACCCGAGGGGAGTCAGTAGGTTAGAAGTCAATAACTCTCTCACAACCGAGATGATTCAATAGGTTAGGAAGTCAGCCAGTTTAATAAAATAGGCCAGTTCCCGGTGATAAGATAGGAGTCTCAATAAATAAGGTATATGTCGCGCACACTCAAGTTCCACCCTGTTGCAGAATGGGGACCATATTGCAACCAATTTTGGTTGGGGGGGGTTGTAGTGATTGTACGACCAAGCATGTTAGCCATCACTCATTCATAATGATCCATCATGTAGGTGTCAGTCCGTAGTGTCAGCCAAAATTTTGAAAATATTTTCCGTAATTAGCAATACCATTCCGTAATAAAGTTTCCACATTAGGCAACAATTATTAGCCATCACGTCCGCCCAACTTTCGAAGCCACCCTCAACAGATTCAGAGTCCACCTCATCTGAGTAACTAACCACACAATTGTAGCCGCAGAGGGAGCCAGGGAAAATTAATTAGTTATGCAGTCGCATCAACATCCTTCATGCCAGCATTCCTACTTAATTTTCATGGAGAAAGGAAAAATCAAAGTGACGGAGAATTGAGAATTGCAAGAAGAGGAAATTGCTACAATGGTCAGACAGAGTATAGTAGTAGGAGCTCAAAGACACAAACCAACAACACTACTGGTGTATTGTAGGAGAGGAGGTATGATGAAGACGGTAGTTTCAATGGTTGAACCAGAACTCGACGGGAGAATTCAGAAACTAGAGCCACTAATGGGTAGGTATGATAATGCTACCTTTATATACACATATTTTACTGAGTCTTTCCAATTTCCAGCTCTAAAGAGGTAGGTACATATTGAGAACTATGTAAAGGAGGGCGGTAGTGAAGTGGCAAGAGTCCGCCTGGATTTCAAAGGTATCCAGAGGTCCACAATCCTGCACTTGAAAAGTTTACGGTGTTCGGCACAATAGGAGCGACGATGCAATGCACAAAGCTCCTCATCAGCAGAATTCATAATGGGTCACTCTGGCTTAGAAGAGAAATTCCAATTCATGTAGAGGATATCCACAGAATTACTGGGTTATCAGCAGCAAGAAATGATGTATCGACTACTTTTTAGAATACATCCAAAAGAGCGAAGAAGATAAGAGAATTTGACTATTATAGGAAATATGAGACCAGAAGAGGAGGAAAGGAAGAAAAGATAGATATTATCAATGTCCCCAATGTTAAGTTTGCGCATTTTTTAATATTAGGGAAGACGACAAAGCACTACACCAAGGGGGAGTGTACTCTCAACACTATCTCAGTTACGGAGCATTGTATACAGGGAGCGCAACTCAATTGGTGTGCCTTCTTACTGTAAAAGCTCTTTGAAATTTGTGAGGATAATTTCAATAGGGATACAAGATTTATATATGGCTACTTGATCATGGATTTGGCTGTGTGTAAGTGGAGTCCACAATGGAAGCGACCTCTTGCAGAGATAAGTGAAGATCAACCAATGGCTCTCAGGTACACCCCATGGAGAGTTTCTAGGGACCCCAACAATAAAGATATCAACAAGTAAATGTTCTTAGAGTGGTACCAATTGATGCTTGATGTTGTCAAAGCACATTAGAGAATCCCTAGAACTCTGCTAGACAAGTACTCTCATCAAGTATGGTTCGACGTCTCACACAACCACACATGGATTAGACCCGACTGTGTTGCGGCCGACACTTTCCATAAGAAACCATTGTGATTTCAATTGACAGAGGAATCTTTCTAGACAAAATTTTCCTCTTGGCCAGGAGTAGCAAGAGAAATCAAAGAAGGGAAGCGCAAATACTCTTTTGACGCTATGCTTCCGCACCCTCTACCAAGATAAACGCCAACAGAAACAACTCACAGGATATCACAGTTTCAGCTCCAGCCATTGATGCAGAAGCTGGATACACAAGTACAAGATTTCAATAAGGCAATGGGAAGTATCAAAGAAAAGTTTGCTACATTTCCTTCATTTTTTGAATTTCAAACATTTCATTTTGGGTCACCATCATTGACAACCCCAGTCCTTACCGCTGTCCCTTCCACCAATTTCCATTCACATTCGTAGCCAACCATTTCCCCATTCGCAAGAGAAAGGCGACCAAAACACCCATCCCAGTACCTAAAGGGAAGAGAGCCAGAATTCTAAGGTCCGATTAGATAGTAGATCTGACAGAGGAGGACCATGTGCAACAGATAACCACAGGAATCCCAATCACCGAAGAACTAGAAATAGGCACTCAAACCTCCCCCATCATATCGCAATCCAACCCTTCATCCTCACACCAGCATTCTCATTGCAAAGTGCACCAGCGTTCTCATCACAAACTACTCAAAATTCATCACCACATACTTCGAATGCTTCTAAAGATCGTTCGCCCCACACTGCATCCACTTCCGCCACTATTTCTAATGCAATGCCCATAGGCACAGTAATGGCTATCGACACTGAGGAAGTGGTTAACTTGGGTACGACACAAGTAACCGAGGTTAACTCAACTACGATAGAACCAGGGACCTTTTTAAATTTAGTCATTCATATTGATATGCCCATTTCTAAAATTATTCCCACCGAGACTTCTCTCAATCAATTTCAATAATCGATGCTAGCATTACATACATTCCTACCCACTCAACTACCGTCCAATAGTTTTCATATTCCGGACCTCAAACCATTCTGCCGAGTCAACATAGCTCTCCATAAGGTCAATTCGAGCACTCCATTTCCAGTGGGAAACCACTCAGAGAGAGAAATCCTAGTCCTGAGATGACAAGCAGTGGAGATCTTCAGAGTTGGGGACCCGACCAACTTTTTAGTTTCATACAGGCAAAAAATCGACAACAAGAGACCCTTCACAATGACCTTCTTCAGAGGTACGAGGACTCGCATCGACAAGTTACAAATCCCACTGATGAGCACAATCAATTACTGTAAGAAAGGGACATCCTTCAACAACAACTCGACCAAATCACTAAGAACTTCCAAGAGCTTTAGCCGACCATCATTAGTGTAGTCAACGCTGCACCTGCGGATATGTGGGCTTGCCCAGTGGTCAGATGCTCCATTCACATAAAGATAACATGTGCGAATCTAGGTAATACAAACCAGAAGCTTCGACAGGCCCTCTCAGCCAGACCTGCACTACAAGATCCCTTTATAGCGTACGCAGAGAAGATAACGCAGAGATATGAGAAAATGAATAAGCTTAAGGAGACACTAGGGAACACTGTTACGAAAGCATACAATCTGCTCGAGCAAATCCATGAATGCTCAAATTCACTAACAATGAAGGCGCAACCTATTTCAGAACAAATGCATAAACTCTTTGTTGAGATTAAAGGAACAACTAATCCAGCCAGCCACAACCAGCTATACAATCAGGTTGATGCACTGCAGCTACAGATACAAACAATTTAAGAAAACTCAGCGAGGACAAACAACTCCTCTGAGATCTTAGGCATCCAGTTAAATAGGAGGTAGATACCATACAACAATTGGTTTTCGAAGCAGTGTAGGAATTTACAGGGTAAGTTCCGTAGATCAAGAACCAAAGGTCACGGCTCACAAACAGATCACAAATCAGTACACGAGTATAATCACGTGGTTAAAACCCTCAAAGAGGGAAACAATCCAAGGCCTCAACCAACGTGGCCACTTCAGGCAATTTGTTAATATAAAAATAAGAGTTACATATGTTTCTCTCATAAACGGTTATCGTACAAATGAACCTCCATGCTCTTTAAATAGAGATCATGGACAAATCAGGTGTTAAGCCATGGATCAAGTGTCGTTAATACCGAGGTGAGAGATAACCATCAGATCACTACAAATCGTGACCGTCAGATTATAAGTTACAAATGTACATGGTAAAGAAACACACTTTACCTAACTCTACACTAGAATAAGTTATTCTTAACTATTTCCTATGTGTCATAATATCCTAACATACCCCCTTAAGAACAACTTGGGATAGGATTGAAGGATTTACAAAGGTGACACAAAAGGAGCCTATTTACTATGTGTCGAAATATCCTAACATCCCCCCTTAAGAACAAATTGGGATAGGATTGAAGGATTTACAAAAGTGACACAATAAGAGAAGGAAGGACGCATTAGAGCCTATCCCCCCTTAATGAAAACTTTCCTAAACTCCAAGCATGGATCTAAGTTTGGTAAACTTCGCTTCTGTGAGAGCCTTTGTAAATATATCCACTACCTGATCATTGGTTGGACAATACCGCACTTCAAGAACACGATCATGAATGAGATTTCTGATGAAGTGTATGTGGAGTTCAATGTGTTTCATACGCTGATGCTGAATTGGATCTTTACATGGCTGAATGGCACTCTGATTATCACACCAAAGTGTAGTTGGATGCTGCTGATGGAGACCAAATTCAGACAGGATCTGACGAAGCCACATGGCTTCCTTGCTAGCTTCAACTGCACCACGATACTCTGCTTCTATGGAAAAGGAGATATGGCACTTTGTTTCTTACAAGACCAAGTAATAGGTCCTAAACCAAGAGTGAATACATATCCTGCAGTAGACTTCGATCATTGGGGTCACCAGCCCAATCAGAATAAGTGAAACCATTCAACAATGGAGATGCTCCTGCACTATAATGAATCCCGAACTGAACTATACCTTGAATATATCGAAGTATTCTTTTAGCTACTTTGCAGTGACTTTCATGAGGTTGGTGCATAAACTGAGCGACAAGACCAACGGAAAAGAAAAGGTCAGGATGGGTTTGGGTTAGCTACAGAAGTTTACCAACAAGTTGACGATATAAGGTAGCATCAACTTCAGGGGTAGTACAAGTGACTGAAAGCTTGACTCCAGATTGAAAGGGAGAAGAGGCTGGCTTACAGTCTTCCATGTGAAAGTGGTGTAGAAGGATCACAGGCATACTTGGATTGAGAGAGGGTAATGCCTTCCTTGGATTGCAAGACTTGAAGACCAAGGAAATAATGCAAGTGTCCTAAGTCTGTCATTTCAAACTTCTTTTTGAGGCTAGAATTCACATTGTTTATATGGTTTGGATCACCACTAGTAAGGATAAGATCATCAACATAAAGAACAAGGATGGTGAAGGACTTACCCACTTTCTTGGTGTAGACAGTGTTGTTAGAATGACACCTAGAAAAGCCATTATCTAATATAAATCTATCCATTTTGGCATACCAAGCAAGAGAAGCTTGTTTGAGACCATAGAGAGACTTCCTAAGGCGACAAACAAGGTTGGAGTCTTTTTGGATAAAGCCAGGGGGTTGTTCCATGTAGATTTCTTCATGAAAATCTCCATGTAAGAAGGTGGATTTAACATCCATCTGATGGACTTCCCATTTAAAGGAGGTAGAAGGGAAAGAACAAGGCAGATAGAATTCATTTTGGAAACAAGGGAGAAGGTTTCAGTATAGTCAATGCCTTCAACTTGTGAAAATCCTTTAGCAACAAGACGAGCTTTATGTCTATCCACTTTTCCATCTGGTCCAAACTTGGTTTTGTAAACCCATCTGCATCTGAAAAGTTTTCTTCCTTTTGGAAGAGGAACAAGATCCCAAGTATCATTTGCCAATAAGGAATGATACTCTTCATTCATAGCTTCATCCCAATCTGGATGACCGGAGGCTTCTTCAAAGGTTTCTGGATCAATTTTTTTTGGAACCTGAGCCAATAAGGAAGAGGCTCTTTTGAATTGAGAATGTGTACATCATCAATCAGCAGGGTCACCTGCAAGAGAACCTGCTGCATCCTGAGTAGAGCGGATCCATCCTCGAAGCGGTGGAGTATAACGAACAATTTCAAGAGGTAGAGGAGGATTGTCATCCTCACTATCATCATCTGAACTAGAAGGAATAATATTAAAAATAGAAGAGAGAGAGAGAGGTGGCACATATGCCGAATCAGGCTAGCAGGCCAAAAGTGGCACACTCGCAGAACTAGGCTCGCAGGCCAATATACTTTCATCAAATTTTACATCTCTTCTAATGATTATATTTTTGGATTTTGGTTGAATAAGTCTATATCCTTTGACATCTTCAGAATATCCAACAAAAATACAATTTTCACTCTTAGGTTCTAAGGCTTTATGTTTCACATTTGGAATATGGGCCCAAGCATCACTTCCAAAAACACAAAAGTGACTTACACCTGGTTTGATTGAACTCCAAGCTTCTTCTGGAGTTATATTCTTTAAAACATTAGTAGGAGTGCGATTTACTATGTAATTTGCACAGTTAATGGCTTCTGCCCAAAAATTGAGGTACCAAGTCCTTTAGATTGAAGCATACAATTAGCCATTTATTTTAAGGTGCGATTCTTCCTTTCAGCTACACCATTTTGTTGTGGAGTATATGGAACAATATGTTGCAATTGAATGCTATGCTCAGTGCAGAAGTTGATAAATTTTTTGTTAACATATTCTCTGCCATTGTTTAATCTTAACTTAAGAATTTGATGTCCAGATTGTTTCTCAACAAAATCCTTAAAGGCCAAGAACATGTTAAAAACTTCACTCTTGAGTTTTAAGAAATATACCCAAGTGCGTCTAGAAAAATCATCAATGAAAGTTAAGAAGTACTTGCAACCAGAGAAAGAAACAATAGGAAGTGAACCACATAAATCACTGTGCACAAGCTGCAAAGGGGCTGAAGCGTGCCAAGAGGCACATTTGTCAAAACTATCCCGATGATGTTTTCCGAGTACACATCCGGAGCAAACACCATCTCGACAAGATACCATAGGAAGGCCCGTCACCATCTTTTCCTTACATAGAGTTTGAAGAGAGCGATAGTTTAAGTGACTAAATCGCTCATGCCAAAGTTTTCTCACATCATCATTATGAGCAACAAAAACAGAGGGAAGACATGATGACCCAAAATTTTCAAACTTATACAACCTTGTGGAATCATCAGCAATGCCAATAGCTAGAATATGTTTAGGATATTTGAGGTCCTTGATTACGACATCATGACATGAGAATTATACTATTTTACCTTCACCTGAATGAGTTATCTGATAAATAGATAGAAGGTTGCATGACAAGGTAGGAACACATAGTACATCATTAAACTGACCATTATCTAGATGAATGGTTCCAAATCCTACAACACTAAGAGATCTATCATCACCAACATAAATATGTTTAGTGTTACAATCATTTAAAGAAGAAAACATGGATTTATTTTTAGCCATGTGGTAAGAAGCTCTAGAATCAATAGGCCACTCATGAGAAGGAAAAGCAGGATACATTTTAATGCATACCGAGATCTTGATGCTTGACAACCACAAAGCGAGAAGTGTCATGCCTAAAGATGATGGTGAAGATTTCTCCAAATTGATGTTGTGCATCTTCATTGCTACTTCTAAGGCTTCCATATTCTTAAAACATTTGAACTCTATATGGCCATCACGATTACAAAACTTGCAATGTCTATCTGTTTTCTTCCCTTTGTTTTTATTTGACTTATCATTTGAGTGAGTTTCTTTTTCAGTTTGCGGCTGAAATTGCTTAGGACCCTTGTTTGATTTAGGACCATACTTTCTAGGATACTGCTTCTTGGGATTATTTTGATATGGTTGTTGTTGGGTTGCTAAGGCTTTCTTAGAAGCATTTCAAAAAGCAGGTGATAAGACCAAGGTGTAAATTTTTATTATTTCTCTTACTAGAAAAGGGTGCAAAGGAATCAAAGGGATTCTTGTAGGTGGTTCACAGAAATGATGGATTCTCTAGTGGAATGGAAGCGAAACAAATACGGAGTATGTAGGGGCCAAGCTTAGCGAATGCGATAGATGAGGCTACCATTTGGAAGTCCTTTTTTATCTTACGGCAACTTCTAAAATAATTTGAGGTCTTGAATTCCTACAAAAAATATTCAATAGAGGAGAAATTATTGGGGTCCAAAGTAAACAACTCATTTTCAAGCTGGTGGGCCCTGATTTCATTTTGAATGCCAAAAACAATATTTAGCTTTTCCATAGTTGCATCAGGGGTGTCAATTTCTTGGATATGAAATCGAAGATCTTGAGCAATGGAAATTCCTATCAACCCTCGTGCTTGATCTTGTTTGTTTTCCCGTTGCTGTATTCTCTTCATCGGAATGCTTTAGTTTCAACATCACCTTGGATATTCTATAAATGTTTACTTCTAAGTATATCTACCATGTGAGGTAGCCATTGGAAATAATTGGTGCTGCTAAGAATAATCGGGCATGCACTTTCCATTTAAAAAAAAAAAACTGAAGCTGAGAAAAGCTGAAACTAATTGCTCCAATGGAAAAATCTCTAAAAATTAGGCCGTTTAAAAAAAAAACCGGCTCGAAAAACGGCTTCCGGATGAATAAGTTATGCCTTTTGAAAAATCTGAGTTGTAGATGCCGAATAGTTACGAGAATGGGATGAAGTGTGTCTTTTTAAAAAAAAAAATTCGGCCCCTTTGAACAAAAACTTTTTACAGGAGAAGCTTGAGAAGGAAATTTTTTTTTTACTCTTCGGTGTGCGTGCCTTTTCCTGCACAAAAAAACACAAAAACCAAGCAAAAAAAAACGCAATGCAAAGCCTTACGACAAAATGTTAGATTTTCGGTTAGCCTTACCGCAACTATCCTTTTTTCACTATTTCTGATTTCCCGAGATCGCACAAAGACGTGGGGAAAGAACATACGTAGCAAAAAAAATCCCTTTTCCTATTTCTGATTTGCCCAGATCGCACACAACACACAAAAAAGAGCATACACAGAGAAGAGGGTATAGATCCGACAAATAAATAAAACCTAAAAACCAAAAATAAAAAAAGGGAACCGAAATAAGAACTATTAACAAATATAATTGCAAAACAAATGCTTTATACCTCCAGATCTAAACTGTCATAACTTGGGGAGCCATAAACCTTTTCGCATGAAACGAAAGGCGTTCCTCATTGTAACAGATGCTTCGGATGCAACCGAGCAGTTGTCCAAACCCAAAAATGTTTAGAAATAGTAGATATACAAAACAACATTCACATGCAGTCAAACTGGCTTCGGATTTTGATCAACAATGGACACAACCCTCAAAATAGCTTTGATACCATGTAGGAATTTACAGGGTAAGTTCCATAGATCAATAACCAAAGGTCACGGCTCAAAAATAGATCACAAATCAATACACCAGTGTAATCATGTGTTTAAAACCCTCAAAGAAGGAAACAGTCCACGACCTGAGCCAACGCGGCCACTTCAGATAATTTATTAATATAAAAAGAAAAGTTACATATGTTTCTCTCACACACGGTTACTGAATAAATGACCCTCCATGCTCTTTAAATAGAGATCATGGATCAACCGGGTGTTAAGCCACAGATCAAGTGTCGTTAATACCAAGGTGAGAGATAACCGTTGGATCACTACAAATCGTGACCGCCGGATTATAAGTTACAAATGTACATGGTAAAGAAACACACTTTACCTAAATCTACACTAGACTAAGTTATTCTTAACTATTTCCTATGTGTCAAAATATCCTAACAAGCAAACCCCAAGTTCAGTGCAACTTTTACTGACCTACCCTAGCTAATTGACGCCACACATGCCGACAAGGTGGTATGTGAAACAAACTCTGTGATGAAAAAATGGAAAGAAGCGTTCAGTGAGTTCATGGAGCTCATAACAAAAGCCATGAAAAATGTTTTGGAGTTGGGGCCTTTGTTAGAGGATGGGGAGTCAGAACAGATGGAGCTGGAGCAGGAAACAACTGAAGAGGATTAGCCCAAGACAACAACCGACGGTCAACTGGGGAGCACAAAAGCGAGAGAAAATTGACTCGGGATGAGTCAATAGCTTGTGGTCGGGGCTCGTTGGGGCCTTTGTTTTTAGTAAGACAATTTTGAGTCGCGGATGGCCAAGTGGCAAAAAGAACAGGTGGGAGAGAACCATTATGAAATAAAAGGAACTGTTGCATGTTGCAAAGAATAGACATACATGTGGCGGAGCATAGATAGGTAGCATCACATATGGCAGGAACAAGGGATAATGAACAAACAAAGGGACTCCTAGACGCAAAGTCAACCGTGGAAGAAGATGGTAAATAGTGGAGCGCAAAAGAACAGCCTAGCAAAGAAGGGGTGAAGACTGACAGTTTCAGTTGGCAGAGGTAGATAATCAAGGGAAAAGAGAGTTCGTTGGGTGATCTTCAGGTGGGAACTATTTTGGAAAATAGATTGAGTTTTATGTCTTGGGAGCTCTATAAAGCCTGAGATGTATTATGTTGAACTCTGCGGAGTATGATATGTATTATGCTGATGATATAATATAATAGAGCAATGCTGTGTTGTGGATTATAGGATGTGTATGACAGATAACTTCTTAGATGCATGACCGGTGACTCCAAAATTTTTGATATCCTTATTGATAACTGTTAAATGGTAGTTTATTTCCTGATTAATATGCAATGAGTGTGTTCTGCATTTTTGTAATGTCTGGATAGCTGTTAGCAGTTTCTCTTTGGTGATACGGTTCTAGCTCTTTATCTTAGTAAGGTCATGACATGCCTTGGGTGAGACTTCTTACTCTCTTTGAGCAGGGTGAAAATGTCAACGTTGTCCTAGACTATAGCGGAATCTTGTTGGCCTCGAGCCTGAACCTGCGTCTTGCCCAAAAGTCACTCTTTTTCACCAGTAGTTATATTTGTAGATTATTTCTCATGAAAACTCCTGGGTTTTCTTCATGCAGAAGAAAGACTAGACATTCTCCAAGTTTGTTGAAGTTAAAGCACTTGTTGAGAAAGAAACTAACAAGAAAGTGAAGTCTCTTAGGATCGATAACAAAGGTGAGTACGTGTTGAATGAGTTTAAAAATTTCTATGCAAAAGAAGGCATTCGATAGGAGTTGACGACACCCCACAATAGAATGGGGTGTCTGAGAGGAAGAACATAATTATTGTAGGAGAAGCAAGGGCAATGTTGCATGACCAAGGCCTACCTCTACACTTGTGGGCTGGAGCATGCAACACAATGGTTTATTTTTAGAACAAGAGTCCTCATCGGATTCTTGGGATGAGTATAGCAGAAGAATATTTTTCAGGGAAGAAACTAGATGTGTCACACTTCAGGATCTTTGGAGCATCAATATATTGCCATGTCTCCAAGGAAGCAAGGAAAAATATGGAGCTGACAACGGAGTTGGGAATATTTTTAGGGTATAATGATACACCTCACAACTATCGCGTGTACTTTCCATCTCTCAAGATTACAGTTGTTGTTCCTAGAGATGTGAAGTTCGATGAGGAAAAGTCAATGAAGTGTTCGCTTGAGCGGGATCTTCAGTTGCATGTAGATCAAGAGATTTTGACTCCAAAGGAAGAACCTCAAGAAGTTGTGGAGTAGCTACCAAGAAAAGGAGCAAAGAGTGGAGACTGCCACTCAAGCATATACATCCAAAGAATAAAGGAACGAATTGGGGAATCTGACAGATTATTACAGGATGCTAGAGAGAACGTGGGAGCACCCACATAACAATGTAGACAGAGGAGGTCACTGGATGGGTACACTAGCTACATGGATTTGATGATTAAGCTAGTAGAGACAAAACCAACCTCATTCGAGGAAGCAGTAGAGAATCCTATACGGGTTGATGCTATGGTAGAGGAATATGATTCTATTGTCAAAAATAATGTTTTGGAAGTGCTCCCAAGGCCAACAGACAAATCAATGGTAGGTTAGAGATGGATTTAAAAAGTAAAGAATGTAGCAGATGAAAGCATTGAGAAGAACAAGGCTAGATTCGTGGCTAAGGGGTACTCTCAGGTCGAAGGGATTGACTATAAGGAGACCTTTGCTCTTATCGTAAGGTACTCTTCCATCATATAAATTCTCGCTTCTGGCTACACAGATGGGGTGGAAGATCCACCATATGGATGTGAAAACAACATTACTAAATGGAGTTATTGAGGAGGAGGTGCAAATTGAAGAACCTTAAGGTTTTGAGACCTTTGACAGAGAGTCTCATGTGTGCAGACTCAAGTGAGCATTGTATGGGTTGAAGCAAACACCCTGTGCTTGGTACACCAGGATCGATAGCTACCTCACCAGGTTGGGCTTCACCAAAAGTGAAGCAGATGAAAAACTTTACCACATTTTGGTAGAAGGTAAACTATTGTTCATGACTTGGTTTTGACAAATGATGAACAAATTATCAGGTGTTGCAAGGAGGACCTTCAAAGAGAGTTCGAAATGAAGGACATGGGTCACATGCACCATTTCCTCGGTTTGGAATTATGGAAAGGAAAAGGGGAAATTTTTGTCTTTAAGGGAAAGTATGCCAATGAGATACTTCAGAAGTTCTACATGGACACATGCAAACCCATGGAGAATCCTATAGCAACTAACTAGAGGAAAGAGTATGCCACTTTAGGTGAGGAAGTGGATGCTGCTGTGTATAGGAAGTTGGTGGGTTCACTCATGTATCTGGTGAATGCACAACTAGACATGTGTTATGCAGTCAAGCAGTTAATCTAGGGCATGGTTAGACTGACCAAATTATTTTGGAGGGTTGATAAACATGTACTACGATACCTCAGAGGCACTACTCAATTTGTACTATGGTACAGATGGACAGAGGGAGTGAAGCTATGTGGCATCATAGATGTAGATTGGGTAGGGAGTCCATCAAACCACAATAGCACATCGGGAGGAATTCTCAGTGTTGGGTCAGCAAGTTTCTTGGTACGGTAGGAAGAAAATATCTGTTGCACTCAACTCAACATAAGTAGAGTACATGGCCGCTAGTCAAGCAATATGTGAAGTGATCTAGATGAGAAAGATTCTAGTTGGGTTATTTGGTCAGATGATGGACCCTACTGTGATTTATTATGACAATCCAATTTGACTTTCTAAGAATCTAGTTTTTCATGATCGATCCAAGCACATAGATATTTGGTACCACCATCCATGAGAGTATGTGTAGAGGTAGATCATGTTGTTGCAGTAATTTCTGACATAGGAACAAGATGCAAAAATTTTGAAAATTATTTTTCAAGAGGTAAATTCTAGTTCCATAGAGGCAGGATTTGGGTAGAAGATAATCCAGTTCTTGTTGAGAGGGAGTGCTAAAAATGCAACAAGAAAATCTAGTTTTGACTTTGCCTTGGTCAAACTAGATTAAAATTCGAATTTCAATTTCAACAGAATACGTGGAGGTAGTTAACTAAGGTGACATCAATTTTTTCACTTATTTAACTCAGTTAATTCAATTTGGAGACACTTCAGTTAATTTCAGTATGATTTATTGCTAATTTCTAGTAATCTATTTAAGTTAAGTTGATTTATTGTCTGTTAAACTAGTTCCAATTGTTGGAGAAAATAGCAGAGGGTCAAGTTGTGCAGTGTAATTTTAGTCACACTTAGTGGTCATCTAGTTAACTGATCAATCAACCCAAAATAACTAGTGCAAATAGAGAATTCGAGTTACCCAGTTGCGATTGGAGTTCAAGGGCAATGTACTATTAGTTGTAAACTAGTCCAAGTTGTACAAGTGGTGCATGTAGTTAAAGGATGGGCCTACATGAATTGCACAATCCAATTGAGGAATTTACCTAAAAAATAGGGGCTAATTCCTCAATGAACAGCGCAAGGTAATATGAGCTCGGAGGCTAGAAAATTTGGCTAAGTATTGGTCATGTTCAGTCAGTGAGGCAAAGGATAGAAGATAGAGGTGTACGTTGTACTCACGATTGAGCAAGAATATTGTATTCATTCATATTCTTTGATTAATGCAATACACATAGTAAGGGGTTTTGAGCAGTTGCTTTCCCCTAGATAAATCTTTAAGTATGTGTGTAGAATCTTGATGGTTAATTATTTTTGTTCTTGATCATGAATTTTCTTCCGTAGATTAGTAGAGTTGCTTCTAGTCTTGTGATTTAGTAGATTTCATGAGCAGTTTATAATCTACACATTAATTTCTACATATGGGGACCTGCTCAGGTATCATCTCTTGGTGGATTTCCTTATTATGTTATTTTTATTGATGATGCAACTAGGAAAACTTGGATATATTGTATTCAGAATAAATCTGATGTATTTGATACTTTCAAGAAATGGAAAGCTTTGGTTGAGAATGAGATAGGAAATAAGTTTTAAGTGTCTAAGATCAGACAATGGAGATGAATATTGCAACAAATATTTTGATAACTATTGTTCAAAGCATGGATTTCACAAAGAGAAGACAGTTCTATGAACACCACATGAAAATTGTGTGTCAGAAAAGGATGAACAAGATAATCATAGAGCGTGCAAGGTGCATGAGATTGCATGCAGGATTTCCCTTACAATTTTAGGCAAATGTTGTAGATACTACTATTTGTCTAACAAATAGAGGGCCTTCAAGTTCCTCGGATGGTGGTATTCCAGAGGAGGCATGGACAGGTAAAAAGGTAAACTACTCATTTTTAAAGACTTTTGGTTATGAAGCCTTTGTCCACATCAATAAATAAAATAGAACAAAGCTCGAGGAAAAATCAAAGAAATGTACCTTTATTAGATATGGTGTTAATGCTATTGGCTATCACTTGTATGATTATGAAAATCAAAAAATCATTAGGAGCAGAGAAAATAAAAAGGAAAAGGATCAAATGCAGGAAAATAAAAAGGAAAAGGAAAACAAAGAATACACAGTGCTTGATGGGATCACATAAAGAAAGGTATAGAATTTGATGAAATTTTTTTCTCCTGTTATTAAAATGACTTCAATTAGAATTATTTTAAGTCTAGTGGCAACAAAAGTTTTTCATCTTGAGCAGTAGATGTAAATACAACCTTTCTCCATGGGGATTTGGAGGAAGAAATATACATGCAACAACCAAAAGGGTTTGAGGTCAAAGGGAAGGAGAAATTAGTGTGCAAATTGAGGAAGAGCTTGTATGGAATAAAATAGGCTCCAAGATAGTGATATCTAAATTTTGACAGGTTTATATATGAACAGGGTTATACTAGATGTCACTCTGACCATTGTGTTTATCTTAAAAAGAAAAATTATGGAAACTATATTATATTGTTATTGTATGTAGATGACATGCTTGTTTCAAGGTATAACATGCGGGAAACAAATGTTCTCAAAGAAAAATTAACAAATTCATTTGCAATGAAGGATTTGGGTGTTGCAAAACAAATCCTTAGTATGAGAATAACTAGAGACATGAAAAATCACATATTAACATTGTCTCAAAGTGAGTACATAGAAAATGTGTTGAACCAATTAGTAAACCTTTGGCTAGACATTTCAAATTAGTTAAGGATATGTGTGCCAAGACTCAGGAAAATATGGATTATATGTGTAAAGTTCCATATGCATCAACATTTGGAAGCTTAATGTATGCAATGGTATTCACAAGGCCTTATATTGCACATGCAGTGGCAGTTGTAAGAAGGTATATGAACAATCCAAGAAAAGAGCATTGGATGGCATTGAAGTGGATTCTCAAGTATTTGAGAGGTACCACAAGTCAATCATTATGATTTGGTGGATCAAACATTGCTCTATAGGGATATGTTGATGTAGATATGGAAGGCGATAGAGATAACAGGAGGAGCACCATAAGGTATGTGTTTACTATAGGTGGAACAACTATTAATTGGGTGTTAGGTCCCTATATTACTAGTGTAGTCCCTTATTGTTGTTAGTGTAGCCCCCTTATTTTTATTATTGTACCTTGTAACCCCCATATTGTTATTATTGTGCCCTTACATTATTATTGTTACGTCGGCTAGGATTATATTCTGATCCCATGGACTCCTATATATAGAAAGGAGGTTTTTTCATTTGTGCCATCTAATAATTGTTCATTTATGTAATGTAAAGGAGGTTTCCCCCTCGAAGTGGCTGAATTCTAAGGCGTTGATCTCTATTTTATTCTATTTTTGGAGCTGGTTTCATAAGATTTGGTATCATAGCTTTGGATTCTAGGGTTTTGCTGCTCCAAACAGGTCATTGTGAAATTTTAGCTACAATTTTTTTTTCTACAAAGGTTTAGAAGCCAAAACTTTTATCACACAAAGTTGAAATATTGAGGAATGTCATGTAAAAAATTCAGATCTTGGTTCATAGTATTTTCAGAGATATGATCTGTGGAAGTTAGGGTTTTTGGCTCCTAAATTTCATCTAATCAAGGCGACCTTGGGAAAATCATCATAACTCTCTCTCTGAGCATCAGATTGGAATTCTATAAAAATTGGTCGAAAGTACACAGACTGTAGTTTTCTTGTGAATCAATTTCAGAGCCGAAGGAAGAAACAATGACACGTGGCATGTTGTAAAAGTTTTCTCTACTGAACCAGTCCATAATTAGGTCATTGTGGGAGATTGGGCATAACTTTGCCTTGAAGCATCCAAATAAGGTCAAACCTGTGGCATTCGAAAGAGGCTTCAGAGGGATACTACAAGACCGAATTTCAGATATTGAAGATCTGAAATCACAAATATACTTCAGTTTCAACATCGAGCTCCCCAAAAGCAAGAAAAAGGTGTGTATTTTTTTTTTCAAAATGCATAAGTCTTGTTTGAAAAATTAGTTTGAAGTGATATCAAGGGAAAATTGAAGCATAGATATCAGTATTGGGTTATAAAATTCCCCCTAAAAATAATTCAACACCCATTAAGCCCTCAGAATACTATACTATGACTCATGAAGATGAAGAAGTGCAACATGATATATCAAAATTACAAGAGCAAGTGCACCAAATTTCGCTCTCGCAAAGAGCAACAAAAATGAAATGGAAGTTTTGAAGAAAGGCGTGGAAGCTAAGATGGATGGTTTGAGGAAATGCATGGAAACTAATATGGATGGTTTGAAGAAAGGTGTGGAAGCTAATGTGGATGGTTTGAAGAATGACATGGAAGACATGGAAGCTAAGATCAATGGTATAGAAGAAAAAGTGAAGGACAACATGGAAGACATGAAGAATTATCTAAAAGCAAACATTGAAGGTTTGACAAAGTTGATACAAGAAATGTTTCCTAATTGCGAAAAGATAGTAGAGGAAACTCATGGTGAGAACAAAATAAATGTTAATAGTGATTTCATAAACTATAATGTTGGATTGAAGACCCACCATATTCCAAAGATTGATATGAGGAAGTTTGATGGCAAGGATCCCGTAACATGGATACTACGGATGGAGTAATATTTTGATCTCAATAATGTGAAAAACACACAAAAGATACGCATTGAAACTTTATATTTAGAACAAAATATATTTGTATGGTATCGATGGCTTTGCTCTCGTAAAAAAATTGTCACTTTGTCAATTTTTATGGAGGAAATGATAGCACATTATGAGGATAAAAAGAGAAACACCTTATTTAGCCAATTGATAAATCTTAAACAAAAGGGTTAAGTGGTGGAGCACATTCAGGACTTCCAAAAATTGAATATAAGGGTAAATGATACTCCAGAGTAACATAATATTGATGTCTTCATAAGGACTTTAAAGGATAACATCCAACATGAGGTTCGCGTTTGGGAGCTTGATTCATTGGAAAAGGCATTCAGGTTGGCAAGAAAAATTGAATGTAAAATTATGGCGACAAGGAAGCATACCACTCACATCTATAAACATGAAAGTATTTCTACTCCTAGACTTCCACAACCTACAAGGTTGACACCACAACAATTGGAAGAAAAAAGAGAAAAAGGGCTTTGCTACAGTTGTGATAGCAAATACACTAAAGGTCATAAGTGTGTTGAGAAGAAATTATTTTACATAGATTGTGAAGAGGAGGAAGAAGATGAAAAATAAAATTCAAAATAAGAGGATATAGACCATGAACCAACCTTAGATAAAGAAGAAATGAGTCCGACCATATCGTGTAATGCATTGGCAGGAATCACCACTCCTCAAACTCTCAAGATAAAAGGACATATCAAGAAGAAAAAGGTAATAGTGTTGATTGATTAAGGTAGTACCCATAATTTTATTCATTGTAAGGTAGCCAAGGAATTGAATTTATTCCTATACCCAACACCAAAATGTCAAGTGATGGTTGCAAATGGAGGAACTATAAATTGCTCCAAAAAATCCCATAATATCAAGATAAACATGGGGGAATATGTATTTAATAGTCCAATGCTTTCCATTCCAATGGGAGGTGTTGATGTTGTACTAGGAGTACAATGGTTACAATCTTTGGGGACGGTAGCTTTTAAACTTTCAAGAAATTTTCTTGAATTTTTTTTCAGAAGGAAAGGAATTTGAATTACGGGGTATTGCAGGGAAGCCGAGAAATATAATAAGCTCTAATGTCATGACAAAGCTTCTGAAGAAATAAAAACGAGGCGTAATTGCATAATTATGCTAGCTAGAAGTTCCAACATCAAAATCATCTATTTCTCCAAATATCCAAAAAGTCTTGGACAATCATTCCAAGGTGTTTGAAACTCCCAAAGGAATCCTACCTATTCGTGATCACGATCATGCTATTCATTTGATTCTAGGAAGTGTTACTCCAAACATCAGGCCTTAGAGATATCCTTATGTCCAGAAGAGTGAAATTGAACGTATGATTGCATAAATGTTAGAGGCTAGTATAATTCAACCTATTCAAAGTTCTTTCTCTACTCTAGTAGTATTGGTGCACAAGAAGTATGGATCATGGCGCATGTGTTCGGATTATAGGGAGCTAAATAAGCTCACTATTAAAGATAAATTTCCCATTCTTGTGATTAATGAATTATTGGATTAATTACATGGAGCAATTTATATTACCAAGTTGTATGTTCGTTCAGGATATCATCAAATTAGAATGAAGACTAAAGATATTCCAAAAACAACATTTTGCACTCATGATGGTCATTATGAATTTTTTGTCATGACTTTTGGCCTTACCAATGCACCTTCTACATTTCAAGGGTTGATGAATTCTATTTTCAAACCCTTCATTATAAATTTTGTGTTAGTATTTTTTGATGATATACTAATCTACAAGAGGTCTTGGAAGGATCATGTTCAACATGTTGACAGGGTGCTCAAACTATTGGAAGAGAAACAATTATATGCAAAAACCTCCAAATGTTTCTTTGGAGTACAAGAGGTGGAATATCTGGGTCATATTGTATTTCACGAGGGTGTTAAGGTAGACCCTCACAAAATTAAAGCCATTAAGGAATGGAAAGTCCCCACAACCATAAAGCAATTGCGAGGATTTCTCGGGTTACCAAGGTATTATCACAAGTATGTTAAGAATTATGGGAGAATAGCAACACCTCTAACAACATTATTGAATAAAGATGCATTTTGATGGACTCCTGAAGCAACTAAGGCCTTTGAGCATCTTAAAGAGGCAATGTACCTAGCACCGGTCTTAGCTATGCCAGACTTCACAAAAACCTTTATTGTGGAATGTGATTCCTCGGGAAATGGAATTGGTGTGGTTTTAATGCAAGAAGGAAGATCCATTGCTTTTGAAAGTCGTCCAATCAAAGGAAAGTATTTACATAAAGCTATTTATGAGAAGGAAATGTTGGCAATACTACATGCACTAAAGAAATGGCGACCATACCTAATGGGAAGACACTTCAAGGTAAAAACTAATCATGATAGTCTTAAATACTTTTTGGAACAAAGACTATCTTCAAAAAAGCAGCAAAAATGGGTCACAAATATGTTGGGTTATGAATTTGAAATCATCTACAAAAGGGGGAAGCTAAATGTTGTTGCAGATGCACTCTTAAGAAAGGATGAAGAGGTGGAAGCATTTCTATGTGCCATTTCTATTATCCAACCAGATTGAATAACCGAAACAAGGGATGAATGGAAGAAGGACGAATAAGTGTGGACACTCATTCAAAAGCTGTAGCAAGATCCTAGTACATGTGATACAATTAGTTGGAAAAATGATTCCTTATGGTACAAAGATCACTTATATCTTTGTAAGAATTCCCAACTAAAACAAAAGATTCTTTTGTAATTGCACATATCTCCCTTAGGAGGACACTTAGGATTTTTAAAAAATTACCACAAGGTGAAGAAATAATTTGTTTTGGGATGGCCTTAAATCTAATATTCAAAATTTTGTGGCGGAATGTTTGGTTTTCCGACAAAATAAATTTGAGAAAATTAAGACCGCGGGTCTTCTATAGCCTTTATCCATTCCAAGTCAACGTTGGGAGGGGATTTCAATCGATTTTATCACAGGTTTACCTAAGTCCAAAGGAAAGAGTGTCATCATGGTGGTAGTTCATAGACTTACCAAGTATGCACACTTGTGCATTATCTCATCCATTTAAAGCAAGTACAGTTGCTACTGCATTTATGGAAGCAATTAAAAAGCTACATGGAAACCCAAAGATTATTGTAAGCGATAAAGATCCCATTTTTACTAGAAATTTTTGGATGAAATCATTTTCTTGTTTGGGTACTCAACTAGCTCATAGCTCATCTTATCATCCTCAATCCGATGGGAAAACTGAGACAGTGAAAAAATGTTTAGAATGATATCCTCGTCAGTTTGTATATGATAAACAAACACAATGGGTCAAGTGGTTACCTCTGGTTGAATGGTGATAGAACACTTCCTTCCATATTGCAGCAAAAATGACCCCATTTATGGCACTTTATGGATATCATCCACAGTCCATCACATCATCTTTAAGAGAAAATTCTAAGGTTCAAGCAGTGGAATATCACATCGAGCATCAACAACAAGTTCTCCAACTCTTAAAGGATAACCTAAATTTGGCACAAAATCGAACGAAACAACAGGTAGATCAACATCGCAGTGAGAGAAGTTTTGATGTAGGAGACTGGGTATTTTTACAGCTACAACCATACGAAAAAATGTCCCTCAAGCAAGCTAAGAAGGATAATAAATTATCGCCAAATTAATATTCCTTACAATGTGTTGCAAAAGATTGGTTCTATGGCATACAAATTGGAGCTTCCTGCTTCTTCTCGAGTGCATCCAATTTTCCATGTTTCATGCTTAAAGAAGGTTATAGGTGACAAACTTCCAGTTCAAACAATATTGTCAGGACTCGACGAGGAAGGAAAAACCATATTGGAACTTGAAGCAGTCATGGAAATAAGAACTCGATAGCTGCGAAATCGATCAATTTTAGAGTATCTCATCAAGTGGAAGAACTTACCCACTGAAGATTCAACATGGGAGGATGAGAATTTTATACAGAAGCATCCAGTGCTACTCAAGTGTCGAGGACAACAATTTTTTGAAGGGGAGGGGCAAGTTAGGTTCCTATATTACTAGTGTAGTTCCTTATTGTTGTCAGTGTAGCCCCCTTATTATTATTATTGCACCCTTGTAACCCCCATATTATTATTATTGTGCCCTTACATTATTATTGTTAGGTAGGCTAGGATTATATTGTGATCCCATGGACTACTATATATAGAAAGTTGGTTTTGTCATTTGTATCATCCAAGAATTGTTCATTTATGTAATGTAAAGGAGGTTGCCCCCTCGTAGTGGTTGAATTCTAAGGCGTTGATCTCTATTTTCTTATATTTTTGGAGCTGGTTTCATAACATTGGGTTTCAAAATTGAAAAAAACATTGTGGCACTTTCAACAATGGAAGGAGAGTATGTTGTTGCTGCATAGGATATTAAGGAAATGATTTGGTTACAAATTTTTATGGATGAATTAGGAAAGAAGCGGGAGATTGACAGGTTATACAGTGACAACCAGATTTCCATTCATCTTTCAAATAAATCGACATTTCATTCTAATACTAAACATATACAACTCAGGTACCATTTCATATGGTCACTTTTGGAAGATGGACAATTGAAGTTGGAAAATATACACATTAGCCAGAATCCTGCATATATGTTAACAAAGGTTGTAGCCAAGGAGAAAATGAGTTTCTACTCAGTTTCAATTGGTCTACAAGTATGGTGATGAATATGAGAAACAATTAGGTCCAAAGGGGAAGCAATGTCCAACAAGTGAAGCAACATTGGACTTACTATAATCAATCTCCAAGTGGGAGATTGTTGGGTGTGTAGCTTGATTATCTTCTTGATTCATAGTTCTTGTTTCAGCCAGGTGTATACCCCAGGAAGACTGTACACTCGCATGGGGGGTGTGTGGGGGGGAGGGGGGCTTGTAAAATATTATAATTTTATAGTCAATTTGGGTCGTTCACTAGGCGAATAATATGATGGTAGAAGTTATTTAATTTAGGGTTTTTTTCCATAGAAGGAAACCCTCGATTTATATGAGGGAATTTTATTGCAGTTATGGATTATTATTTCTGAGCGAGAAAGAGAGAGGATACTGCGTGAGAGTGAAGATGAAATTACAATGGATCTATTATAGGTTGTATCTCTTCATTTTTATGGATAATATAAAGGAAGGACTGACTTTTTTCCTGTGGACGTAGCCCAAATTGGGTGAACCATGTATATATGTTTCTCTCTTGTTTTATGTGTTTCTATGTTTTTGTTTCCATAATATTTTATGTGTTCCACTGCTCCATTAATTATTTTCTAACAAAGTACACACCATGTACAACAATGTGAGTATGGAACACAACTCCATGACGGATAAGGAGATAAGTTAGACAATAAATTCTTAAATAATTGAAAAATCTCCTCCAAATAACCTAATATAGTCATGCATCCAAATCACGTGTCCTCGATAATGACTAGATATTCTCCATATAAACATATTCACACACTGGAAACATGGCCCTTTTATTATTATGTTGACCCTATTATATATACATTTACACATAACATATAATTTTAACCCCATATATTCCCCCCCAAGGTCATGTCATATACATTTAACCCCATATATGTCCCCCTTAGGATCATATCAAAATCCTATTGTAGCAAATAGTTTGTGAAAGGAAATATCATAGGAAATTATATGGAAGGATATTATAGTTAAAATATATAAAAGTCTTGGGTCTATTATTGATTAGATAAGGAGTCATAGGAAGCCCATCAATAATGTATCTACCCATTTGAAGGCATTATTCCAATCCTTCCCATCTAGTTGGTAGGTGACTAGTAAGTAAGATAGGAAATGGGGAACATATAAGGGTTTGGGTGGGTCCATGAGTGGGGTGAAAAAAATACTTAAAGGCTCCCAAAAGGGTTGAAGTTGCATATAATAGAGGTACTTATACTCTTAATCAAGTAATTGGTCATATTCATACCAATGCATGGCCTCATATTTAATTTATTAGATTAATAACAATATATGGCCTCACAAGTGGAAGAAGGTTAATTTCTTAGTTCTAGAAGGTGAAAATATAGTTATTTGGAATTATTGTGCATAGAGTTTAGTTAAAATTCATGTGATCCAGATTTATTAAGGAACAAAATGAAATATAGATTCAAAACCAAACATAAAGATACAATAGAACAAAGCTTCAATTAATAAGTAATAACTACTGAAAACTATTTACATACATAAGAGAAACTGACTAGGTCAAGCGATGGTAGCTTATCCCTGAGAAGAGATGTGATGACTACATTCCTTCTAAAATGTGTTATAATGAGGCTCAAAGGCCTTTTTATTATTGATAATGATCCAGGTGGATATTGGTGGCCACCCACCTATTCCATTTGGACTAGCACCATCAATTCTTGTAGCTTTTCACGTTTAGCACAACTTACTATTTTTAGGAGGTTTTCGGGTCCTCCACTCTCGAAGCCGTTTTGGGGCCTTAATGATCCAGGTGTATATTGGTGGCCACCCACCTATTCCATTTGAACCCCCACCATCAGTTCTTTCAGTTTTCAAGTTGCAACAAAACTTACTATTTTTAGCAGTTTTTCGGGTCCTGAACTTCCAAAGCCGTTTTGAGGCCCTAAACGACGTTTTTTGGGAAAACGGAGAGAAACATGGGTCCATGGACTGATGTTTCTCGTTCAAAAATTGTACTCCTCGGATAGATATTTCTAACGAGCTATTGAGCGCATCAAATGGAGATCGGATGCTAAAGTTATGCCCCCGGGAAGTTGAACCACCAATTTACCCAAACGGGCGCCCACAGTTTTGGCGCCTCATCTCCTACGGTTAGGTTTTTGGACATTTCAGATTCTACATTGTTTCTAAACAATAAATAGGCCCTAGAGCCTCATTGTAACACAGTTCAGAGGCCTGTAGCCACCACATCTCTTCTCAGAGATAGCTACCAGCGCCCTAGCTATTTTATTTCCATTATGCTTGTAAGCATATTTATGTTATTTGATATTAATGAAATGAAGCATTATTTCCGCTGCATCTCTATGTTCATGGTTATTTCTGTATTCTATTTCGTTCCTGCATAAAATCCGGATAAGATAAACAATGGAAAACCATAAACATCCAAATACCTAACCCTAGGAGATGAAGCACCAAAAGTTTGTGGGGCCTGTTGGGATTAGTTGGAATGCCAACTTCCTAGGGGTCGTAATTTGTTCATATGATCTCCATTTGATGTGAATGATACATCATTAGAAATATATATCTAAGGACACAATTTTTTTTTTCTATGGCCTATGGGCTTGGTGCATTTTCCAAAAATTTCCATTTAAGGCCTCAAACTGGCTCTAGAGGTTTAGGACCCAAAAAATTTCCAAATATATAAAGTTGTGCTAGAATTAAAGAAACTGAAAGGAAATAGTGTTGAGGGTCCAAGTGGAATAGGTAGGTGGCCACCAATATCCACTTGGATCAATCCTTCCCCCTTAGGAAGCAATGGTCCCCATTGCGTTGAGTGCCTCCATGAGACGGGGAAATTTCTGTTGAACTTGGTTCTTGGTGAGTCACTTGGCTTGGTGTAGGAGCTGACCAACTTTGAAAACCCAATATATTTGGATCCTTTGTTGGTGAGTGTTCATAGTCTATGTGTACATGTCCAATCAATTATGGCATATTCCATGTAGTCAGGGTTGAGCTCTGTTGGTGTCAGCTGCTCAAAAATGTCTGATGTGTCCAAAAATGGTGGAAAGTATGGTCGAAGACGATCCACATTGAAAATTGGGTGCAAGCCAAGGATTGGGGGATATTGAGCTCGAAAGTGTTGTCTCCCACAAACTTAGTGATGGTCTAAGTCCAGTATCAGAGGGGTCAAAGCTTCTAATGGGCTCTAGCAAGGCGTTCTTTTTGCAAATGCAACCAAACTTTGTTGCCCACCTGAAACTTACGTGGCACCCAATGTTGATCATGCCACTATTTGTACTTGGAATTGGCTTTATCCAAGATTTCGTGAACCTGCTAGAAGATCTGCTAAATGCGTTCAATAAACTTGCTGTATTAATCATATTTAGATTGAACACGTGTAGTTTCTTCTTGTGTAGTTGCAAGATGCAATGCAACATCAATGGGATATGATGGTTGAAATCTAAGGCCAAATTGAAAGGGGTTGTGGCCAATCAAGATATGGAGAGCTTTGTTATAATTGTGTTGCACATAGGGAAGACTCTTATCAATGTTAAAAACCAGCTATACTGATATGATATAATGGTTTGCGAGATCCCGAAATGTTCCCACACTCATCAAAGACGATTTTGATAGTGGCTTCTACTATGATACTCTTCTTGCAGGTAACCAATATGGCCATCTTAGAAAATATGTCGACAACCACAAATACACAGTTATTTCCATGCTTGGTAGAAGGAAGGCCAAACATATAGTCCATGGAGATGGATTCCCAGGGTTGGCTAGGAATAGGAAGAGGAGTATACAAGCCTTGCTTCTTAATGGTAAACTTGGTGATGGCACAGGTAGTGCAAGATCTGATATATTTTCCAACATATTTCCAGAGATTTGGCCAATAAAAATACTTCTGTAGTACTACCACTATATTTTCTACGCCAAAGTGTCCCGTGACCCGACTACAATGCGCCTCCAAAATCATCTTGGCTCGCTCGCTTGAAGGAACAAAAAGGTGTCCTAGGTGGCATAACAATACGTCTTGGAGGTGGAAGTTTGGAACTTGCTTGCCATCCATAAACATCTAATATGTGGTCGAGAATTCTTAATCATTTTTGTAAAGTTGCGACCGTCCAGAAGTCTCGTGCCCATAAGAGTCGAGAACACTGGTAAGCTCCATAATCGGTGGCCGATTGAGGAAATTTGCAACATTATTTGTGTTGCCCTTTTTGTACTTAATGTTCAAATGAAATTGTTGAAGGAATGTGGACCATTTCTGATGGTGGTCGTTTTGCAACTTTCCCTATGTTTTTATAAAATGAAGAGGTCGGTGATATGCGTGTATGATCATCTCCTTCCCTAGAATGTAATGTTTCCATTGTCGGAAAGCCTTAACGATGAAATACATCTCTTTATCGTAAGTGGTGTATTTACGAATTATATTGGAGAGTGTATCACTATGATAGGCCACCATATTCCCTTGTTGGGTGAGAACTGCACCAATGGAATAATTAGAGGCCTTTGTCTTAAATTCAAATGATTGTTGCAGGTCTAGCAATGTGGGTACTGGTGCAGAGAAAAGGAAATGCTTCAACTCAACAAATTTCTTTTATTGGGACTCAGACTAGAAATTTTTTTGTTTTGGTCCACCCTTAGTAACTTGAATCAAAGGCTAAGTGACATGAGATAATCCCAACACGAACCTTTGATAGAAATCGGTAAGGCCCAAAAAGAAGCGGAGCTATGTTAGAGTGGTCAGCTCTAGTTAATCTCAAATGAATAAGATCTTATCTACATCCACATGCAGACCTTGCTGATCAATGATGTAACCCATATATTCTAATTGGTTCATGCCAAAGGTGCATTTATCTAAGTTGGCACATAGTTTGTGTTGTCGTAGGTTTTGAAGGACCTGCCGAATATGTTGCAAGTGCTCTTCCCAACTCTTGGTGAATATGAGAATTCTGTCCAGATATGAAAACACAAATGAGTTTTTGAAGGGCTACAAGATGTCATCCATCAACCTCATAAAATTTGCAGGGGATTTTGTTAACCTGAAGGGCATGACCAACTGCTCAAAATCCCTTTTTGGATTTGAAGGCAGTCTTCCATACATTTGTGGGTTCTATTGGAACCCAATGATGTCCATAGTTCAAATAAATATTTTTGAAGTAATTGGCCCCCTTGAGTTGGTCAAGAAGGTCATCAATCACTGGGATTGAATATCTGTTCTTGAGAGTGATTTTATTCAGCGCCCGATAATCAATGTAGAGTCTCCAAGTCCCATCCTTTTTTTGTACGAGTAGAATTGGGCTCCCACAAGGTGAGGAACTTGGTCAAATGTGACTTTTTTTAAAAACTCTTGGGTCCACCGCTTGATTTCTTTGTTTTCCAAAATAGAGTGACAATATATAAACCCATTGGGTAGAGGTTATTTGGGAGTCATATCGATCAAATGCTTGACCTGATAGTGCAAAGGTACCCTTGTGGGTGAGGAGAATATGTCTTTGTATTCTTCCGCGACCTTATCCACCTACTTCTTCTGCGCAGAGGAACCCTTCCCGGGGGCCTTGGATGTGGCCATGACATTCCCCTTACTTTCGAGAGTGAATTAGAAAGAAAACAAATTTCCCTATCTAGGATATGATCTTATTGCATTAATTAGCAGAGATCAAAGAAATGGTGGAAGGCAGGGCTACCTCTAGTATTCTATATAACTTACTGCCTAAATTAATAATAAAAGTGTGAGGCCCGAACTCATACACAACATGATGCTTCCAAAAGTATGGTTTGACTAATAATACATCACAAATTTCAAGGGGTGCAACATCACACAATACCTCATCCATGAAGGGGTTGATGTTGTAGGGCAAGCGGCATTTATCGCTAATGTGAAGATCTCTCCCTTGGTGGATCCATCCAATTATGGACGACTACAGGACTGGTGTTGTCGGTAGGCCAAATCGCTTCACAACCTCAACTGAGATGAGGTTCTTTTGACTATCACTTTGACAATGAAGAGACTCTCACCCTCCTCTAGATATTCAAGCTGAATATTCTTGACCTTGGTGGTGGAAACTATAACACTAGGTTTTTCATTAATAATCAACTTTCCCTTCTTGTTCCATTTATTAATTTTTGGCTCAGAGTTAGAGCATCCATATGACTCTAAATATTTTATCTTAGGCACCAATAACTTCTTAGTGTGACACACATTTGTGTTGTGGGTGGGGATCTTATGGAAATCACACCACTTTCCGATGTCCTTCTTTGTCTTTGTGGTGTTATTCTTTACTTGTGGCTTTGATGGGTTGTCCTGGGTCACTCCACCTAAGCTCTATCCTTTTTTTTTGTAGTTTGGAGGTGCCTTTTCTCTGCTTCGTATTCTTAGATCCAAAGTATCGCTTCTTGTGTTTGAATTTTTTATCGATCCTCACAAGATATTGGTATGTTGCACAAAGCGAGGAGATATCTAGGAACTCCATTTATTCTTGGATGTATTTGTGCAGACAACCACTATACTTGAGTATCATATTTCGCACAAAAGATTTGATACCCAACTTCATGGATAGGGTATGGAAAATGTTTGTGAAGTTTGGCACATCTTGGTACCTTCCCTAACATAGTGAGGACCACTTTATTTACTTATATTCATAGCTTTTGATAGGGTAATATTGTTCCTTGACGAAATCTCAGAAAAAATTCCAAGAGGGTGTGATTAAAAATAGTGAGGGTTTCTCCTCTTCCGTTTGTTCATAGTAAGTTTCCCACCAGTCCTTGACATGGGGGGTGACTTTAAGGAGAAAAAAAGTAATATTTCCCTATCAGAAAAATTATGGACCAAGAAATATCCTTCTAGTAAATTTAACCATCTATCTAGGGCATCTGCATCTATTTGGCCTATAAATATAGGGAATGTCAAAGTTAACTTGAACCTTAAAGGGGGGAACACCTCCGAACTGAATACTGGATGAAGATGGTTTGACTGCTGATACTTGCCGAAGGATGTCAGAAAATTTTTCAATCATCTCATTCCTTTGTTGCTCGAGGGCTAAATTGAGAAACATTATGAAAGGATCTCCTGCTCCCTCTTTCTTTCTTTTTTTCTGCCATGGGAGGCCACCGAGGTGGGTGAGGCTAGGATTGCAAGGGCTAACCACGTTCAAGTCTTAATTCATTATACGTCGACCTCGTTGGGGACAAGCATAAAAAAACTAAGAAAGAGAAGACCACTCTAATACAATTGATCCAGATTTATGAAGGAAAAAAATGAAATATATATTTAAACGCAAACATAGAGATACAATGAAACGAAACTTTAATTAATAAATAACAACTGCTAACAATTGTTTACATACATAAGAGAAACAAACTAGCTCGGGCGATGGTAGCTTATATCTAAGAAGAGATGCGACGACTAAATGTGTTTTGAGCTATCTTACAATGAGACTCAAAGGCCTTTTTATTATTGAGAAATAATTGAAAACCTTAAACATCTAAAAACCTAACCCTAGGATATGAAGCACCAAACGTTTGTGCGCTCCATTGAGATTTAGGATAGGTATAGTAGGCTCTAGGGCTTGGTTGATTGATTTTGGGTGCTGGATGGTGAATTAGGTCTAAGAAGAACTAGGTCAGGGCACTGAGAATCAGAATTGCAGAGATTTGATGGGGAAAGGTAGGCACACACTTTATCACTTTCAAGTATCTTGATGAGTCTGATTAGACTGGAGGGTTCAAAAATAGCAAGGAAATCATGAATTATTTTATATCATAAGAAAGTGAAACACAACTATGATAATTCCTACAAAACAGAGCATCAAAATAATTAATTCTGCTTATCTAAATTAGAAATAAATTACATTGAGAGATGGAAATGACTATGAAAATAATAATACATTCAAAAATATGAAAACATAAGAGGAAACACTACTAAAACACATACCCTAGGAATCCCACCAAAATAGCTGCAACCCTGTCTACTGAGTTCCTGCCAAAAATGACTGAATACACTAGTGTTCAAAGATCAATTCTACAGTATACAACCCTTTCAATGACAAAGGAAATTAAATATATATACCAAAAAAAACTTCTCCCAGCCTCAGGGGTCAAATCCATGACTTGTGGAGCTGAAACCAAGTCTTTCTCCAACTAAACAAAAAGCTAGGGAAGTTATGAAATGTTTCTCCCTTTAGCAAACCAACTAGGGAAATCCTTTCCAAGCATTAATGAGAGGAAAATAAATATATTTAACTCTATCACCATCCCTTATATATTGAATTTTAACCCTTTACCCTTTTATAATTACCATTTTACATTTCCCAAAGTGAAACTTTCAAATGAAAATTACATAAGAAAATTGTAAAATTACACAGGGAATTTCCAGAAGCGCAACAAATTTCTCGTGAGGACTTTTTGGGTACCTTCTCATCATCCAAATTTGCAAAGAAGGGTTGTACTGAGTATTTGGTCAAGTGTAGATGAATTTAGGATGTTCAAGCATTAAATTTGGCTTCCTTAAGCCTGCTAAGAGCTCTTTCTCCCAAGGTCACTCCTAGAAGCACAACGAATTTCTGAAAATGGGGTAGAGAGGTGATTTTTGACCTTCTTTTGCAAATTCCTTAAAAACTAAACCTTGAACCTGAAATTTGACAAAATGGGTTGTCTTAAAATTTGATTATCTTTCTAGAAACATAAATTTTTTCCCATTTGGAGGTTTGGAGAAAAAGCGCAACAAATTTCGCTGTGCTTCTGGGGAGAGACAAAAAACTGCACTAGTCTGCAGCAAAAATTTTGAATTTGTCTAAAAACCCCAAAATTTGCAAAATTTCAAAATTTCGAGGTGAGTTTGTTGTGTGAGGCTCTGAAAAAGTGTGTTATGCAACCAAGGAGGCTGTTGAGGAGGTAAATCCCCTCTGCGGACATAGGCGATCCCTACTAGCCCAGTAGGGGTCTAGCAACAATCAAACATGTTACGACGCAAGTTCCTAGTTACGAATGAAAAGACTAAAGGTGGAAGCCTACCTGGAATCCAATGCTATGATCTGAAGAAGAAGCGTCCCCGTTCCTCAGCCTCGGCAGATCACAATCCCTCCACGATCTCCGCGGATGAACACCTGCACATGCAAGAAACAAACAGATACAAGCATAAAATCCGGCATACGTAACTAAATATCAGTCAGAAAGGATATTACTCATATTAACATGATGGAAAATAGAGTGGAACCATAATCGTAATCATTCATTAAATAACAATCGAAGAGAGATTACAACCAAGTTCTGACGTCGTGGTCTCCTTCGGATGGGTCTCCAGTCGTTCACGTCTCGCAAAGCTCGCCAGGGAAAGGGCAAACCTCTCCAGAGTCTCTCGACAATAGTCTCCTTGCTTGAGTCGGCCTTAAGGGAAAAAGAGGGCTCTTTACAGCACAAAGGCTCTTGGGAATATGGAGATTCAAAGCTTAGGCACTTCAAGACTAGCTTGCCATGGGATTGAGCAGGCTTTTTTAGATGGGGAAGAAGGGAGTTGGGATCCCTATTATTGTGGTTTTGGCCCTATCAACAAGGAAGGTTCCATGGGAGGTGGCAAAACCACTTCCCTCCCATAGAACTTCCGCAGCCAAACCTCCCAACTCAAGATAGGCAATGGTTTCCGAGTTTGGTGGAACTCAACTTCTGCCATCTTTATTTAAAAAACAGTCCTTAAATTGGGTGGCGCGACTACTGCTCTGTGACAGAGCGCCAGTTGCACGACCTCTTTGCAGGATTTTCCCCATTGGCGCAAGTACTGAACTATCTGCCCGCGCCAATGCAAAAAGGGATGTTTTTCATGATTTTTGCAAGGAGATGTCTTTAGGGCAAATGAAGCTCATGCTTAGAGGAATGCATTGATGATGTTGTCAAGGCATGACAATGTTCACAGGTCACAAAATGGGTCCTCCATTATGCGGGACGGGGAATGGTAGGGATGGTGACAATTTACTGTGTAACAGATGCCCCCTAAAGTATGAGGCCCGAGAGAGAGAGGGGTGAAATGCTTTAGAGAACATGTTCAACTGAAGGCCCGCCGTCGGAAAACCTGCGCAGAAAGATACAACTGATATCTCAAGTACATGATGTATATGTGGTATGGACGCAGCCATCCGAAACAGAGTATGCTATAATCCAGATCCAGGGTATGGGTGCAGCCATCCAACTAGGATCAAACAAATAGACTCAGTTATGGTCGCAGCCATCCAATTAGCGAGTCATGTACATAACGATAATAATCCACAATCGCAGCCTGGATTACAACAGACACAATCCAGGGTCTTGCGCTCCATCTCGACCCAACAAAGTACAAGTTCAAGCATGCGAATATGTGACCTGAAGTCGAACATGCAAGAACATCGTCTGATTACCAGCCAATGATGAAAGCTATTAACAGACGCGAGAGAAACCACCAATAATGACAATGGTCCTCAAGGTACTACAGGTAAAATCTACGGCGTGCGAATAAATGATTTGACGTCGAACACCCGCAGAATCACTCGATCGGAGGCCAATGATGTAAACCTCACGTCGAATGCGACGAACCTGCCATTGAGGCATGCAGGCTCCAAGGTACCATAAGGAGTCTCTAGACCAACTTCTTGGATAATGAGCTGAAGTCGACAAGAAGTGACCTTGATCGAAGGTGGGCCATAATGTTTCCCACATCATCGACATGAGATAGAGGAACATGATGTTTTTGTTGTGAATCAGGATCGTATGAGAATCAGAGGAAGGTTGATATTCGCAGAGGCCAACTTCTCTTGAACATATAAACGGCACGACAGTGGACTTGGCAGTATTTGACATCAACGGATCAGAGGTCATGGTGACGAGGCAATGAGCAGATGAGAGGTCAAAAGGGATTACCCAAACCCACAGAGGCAAAGTGAAGCAACGAGATGAGATGTACCCAACCCGACACGAATGCAGACAAGTGCCATGTTCAAGAGCGACATACTGCCGACGACAACGACGATGGTTCCATTTTTCCCCCACCATTTCTGGTGAGTACCCCATTTATTTTTGATAACAAGCTTGAAGGGGATAGAATATGCTTGCAATATAAGTCTGCCCTTCGGGCGAATCCATCCTAGTGCATTTAACGAGTCCTAGGAGGGAGGAACTCGGAGAACGTCATTTCGACTGGATCCGATGTCATCAGGGTTTTACGAGTCTGACAAAGGAAGAACTCGGCGTCTTTTCATGTTTAGAGAGTTTGAAAAGACAGCAGAAAAGAAAACTCCACAGGTCCCTTTTCGTAAATAGTTCCCCGGATCCGAAAAGGTAGAAAACAATATCCGGGAAAACCTCCTAGTCGCGATAGGCTAGGGTATTCCTTTTTCGTAATCAATCCATCCCAGCCCGAAAAAGGGTTAAACTTATACTGGGTGAATGTCGATTCGTGTCCATTTTAACGAGATCAAAACGACAAGGGCCTCGGCAATCTTTTCATGTTTAGAGAGTCAGAAAAGAGCTGAAAGATGACTCCAAAGTGACTTTTTCGTGTATTTACCGAGTCCGAAAAAGTATAAAATACAACTCGTTTCCATCGTTAAAGTCGCAAAAACCTGCTGCGCATGTACCAAGCAAGCGTAAAATCCATTTTCGACATAACATATAAAAATATTCTATAAAAATGACTTTTTACAACTCATTTCATGTCAAAAAGTTATAAATATGTCAAATTGGTAAAAATAAAATTACATTTACTATTTACCTTGGTAAAAAGCAACAGTGGTCCATTTGGAGCAGAAACTTCTGACGGTGATTGCGACAAATCCAGTTGACCATTCAGCTTCTCGTCTGTCACAGGTAAGAGGCGCTCCCTTGCTCTTCATTTTCATCCAAATTTTAATAGTTTTACCCTGTAAATCAGTTCTATGGGGCCACTTTTAAAATTTTAGGGCTGTGCCCATTGGCGCGGGTATCGGGCACGGACCCGCGCCAATGAGCTCTTTTATACAAAGGGCCCACGCCATGTGGCGCTACTGTTCACAAAACAGCCGCGCCAGTGGCCGAACCTAAAAATCCGCCTAAAATTTCGTCATTTAGACCAAATTGCATGGAATTTGAGACTCATCAGAGATCTAACTAAGGGTTCATGGCCATATGAATGTAGGTAATCGATCAAAATGGCAATTGAATGGAAAGAACGAGAACATGGAGAAGAGGATGAACAAGCCATGCAAAGTCAAGCTTGCATGAATGCACTCAGAAACTGTGGACTGAAAAAGTTCTTCCTCACACAGTGTCTACGAGCTCAGCCCGAGCTCCTCCAGTATTTAATCAGTATCTGGGATGAACATGAACAGGTGTTCAGGTTACGAGACCAGGTATTAGAGCTGGAGGTTTCCGATGTTTATTTTATCACTGGATTGTCCCGCAGAGGTCTGATCCCGATGTTGACTGGAAGCAGACCATCTGGGGAAAAGATGGAAGAAGTGATGGCACTAGTGTGCCAAGGAGCTCAAACGGGATCAGGTAGCAAGAAAGTGGACATCCACACTATCCCTGATCTGGCATTGAGAGTGGTTCTCCATACCATCACGCGGGCTGCTGGGTCGCAGGCACCGCACGAGGCCATAAAGGCCCAACTCCTGCTGACATAATCACACGATTACTCTGTTCAATGGGCGACGTGATAACAATCAGCAAAAAGAGCGGCTCACAAAAAAACCATGAGGAAGAAAGGCCAGAAACGATTCGGTTATCGTTCCATCGTATCATTCCATTAGGAGCAGCTTTGCCAGGGATCTTACCAGAGTCGAGAGACGCCGGTGGCGGACTCGATGCCGAAACCAGGAGCTGGCTCATTTGGCGCATTGATGCCGAATCCCAGAAGCGCAATAGCAGATGTCTGGGCCGAGTTCTCGTGGATTCACGGTGCCGTGATCGTCTTGGGGCCCTATCTGGAAGCGGCTCTGAGACCCGAGATCTCCACGGAAAAGGCAGCCTTGGAGACGAGGATTTGGGTAAGACCTCATATTTTTTGATTTTATATTTTTATGTTTTTTTTTTGTTAATACACATTCGTCCTAACACATTTTATATATGCATGCAGATGTGGGACCTAAGAGACCAGCTGGGATGTCTCCAATCTCCCAGAGGACTCAACTCACCCCTAATGCTGAGGGAGAGGGCACCGAAGGAGAGGAGTTGATCCAGAATCTCGAGGGCATTGCCCACGGGATCCCAGACTATGCTCGGCTGGCAGACGTACCGATGGCATACCAGTGCCACACGGTGGGAGTTCCGAGTCGGATCCACCGAATCTTGAGACGCTTAGTGCGTGCAGTCACATGCTATCATGAGCACCATGCGGATTAGCTCTTAGGATTTATACCACACCTATTTTTTGAGAGACGTATCGTCTCCGGATGTACTTAAGACGATTATGTATATTTTGACTTTATGTGACACACTCTATGTAAACATTTCGATATCTATATATATATGCATATCTATTTTTGGATGGATCTTTCTTTACATGTGATGATGATTTACAAATTGCGCAAATGTCTGTCTAATACCAAATTTGCTACTGCATCTGTTAATGTATTCAAATGCCTGGGTATATGATGATATGTAATGTAGTCAAAATTCCTTTCCAGTAATCGAATACGCAAATACAGACGTAAAATGGACGGGTTCCTTACCGAATAGTGTCCGTTCAGTTGTAACACTACAAGCTGTGAATCTAGATACACGAGCAATTCACGGATACCAAGGTTTACTGCCTCGGTTAATAATTCTAACACAACACTATATTCCGCGATGTTGTTCATGGTACGTCCTAGACACACTCCTTGCAGGTTGATCAACTCACCAGCAGGATCGTAGATTACCCAGGCTGCTGAAGACAGATTCCTGGTACTGCGGGAGGCACCATCTGCGAAACCAACAAATGGATGAATAGACATCTGCACAACCAGGAAGACCCGATCAGCAGAAAGATGTTTACAAAGCACACCACACAATACATGCACACAAATGAAAATCACACACCTATGTACACACACCACACCAAGAAATTACTTCAGGCATAGTACTTTTTAAGGTACAACCCATTTCTGGGCTGCGCCAGCGGAACTCCTTCGTAATCTATAAGCTCGTAGGCCCCATTTTTCAAAACACGCTTTACTATATAGGGCCCATGCCACATAGGCTGGAGCTTACCGGCTCCAAGCTTATCATGTGCCTGATCGTACAGGAGGACGAGGTCTCCTTCGATGAAAGAACGGGGAGAAACAGATTGATCAAAATGAGTTTTGACCCTCTTCTTTTGTGCTTCGATGATCAAAGCAGCTAGACGACGGGTTTCATCCAACCGTTCGAGATATAGAAGACGTTCTTCCTCAGCAGAAGTATCCGGTAAGAGCTCCATAGCTAATTTTAGCGAAGGAATCTCGCATTCAACCGGCAGAGTAGCTTCCAGACCGTACACCAATTGGAATGGTGTGAATCCGGTTGCACTCTTAGCAGATGTTCGGTATGCCCAGAGAGCTGAGAATAGTTGGAGATGCCAACTGGATTTATGAATCCCAACTGTTCGCTGAAGCATAGTGACCAAAACTTTGTTCACCGCTTCAACCTGACCATTCGCTTGAGGGTAGTATGGCGTTGAGCTGTCGTGACGCAGGCCCAACGTTGAAGTCAGCTCCGCCATCATGTAATTGCGGAAATGAGTACCGTGATCAGTGACGATGGCTTGAGGAACCCCGAACCGTGCAATAACGTGGTTGAATAAAAATGAAGCAGTCGTTTTCCCGTCAGCAGCTAGTGTAGGCATCGCCTCGGCCCACTTAGTGAAGTAGTCGACGGCGACAATGATATACGCATGCCCCCCGGCCGAGTGAGGGTTACACGTCATAAAATCTACGCCCCATTTCGCAAAAGGGCCGATGGTAATAACGGGATGCAAAGGCAATGGCGGCGCGCGCATCTTGCGCTGAAAAATCTGGCATGGATGACATTTACGGACTGCAGTGATACAATCCTTGAATATGGAAGGCCAGAAATAACCTACCCGCAGAATCTTCTGGGCAGTAGCATACCCGGACATATGTCTGCCACAGGCGCCACTGTGGCAGTCATTCAGAACCTTTTCAGCCTCTTCCAAGGTAAGGCATCGTCGGAGCACCGAATCTACTCCAATACGATATAAGGTATCTCCTACTATACGGTAGGGTTGGGACTGGTGCCGAATCCGACGGCGGGCAGTTTTATCCAACTCAGACCGAAATGTCGACGTCTGAAGATACACTATTATGTCACCGTACCAAGGATCACGAGTACTAATGAGGAAAAGCGTTTCGTCCGGTATATGGTCTTCAGAGTGTGAGGGAACAGAGTCTGTATGGAGAGAACATATCAAATCCGCGAAGACCAGTGATTTAGTTGACTTAGCAGTGGTGAACTCCAAGTCAAACTCCTGTAGGATGAGAATCCATTTGGAGTACTTGCCCCCCAGTAATTGTCTAGAAAGAATATACGTCATAGGGTTGCAGTCTGAAACCACTGTTATCGTGCGCAAAAGGATGTAATGGCAAAAGCGTTGTACAACGTGTACTGCTGCTAATGCCAACTTCTCGACATGTGCATAACGCGTTTCCGGGTCAAGAAGGTTCCGAGACAGGTAATAAACAACATGTTCATCACCGTGATCGTCATCCTGCACCAAGACCATGGCGATGGTGCTAAATGCGGTGGCTAGATACAAAGTGAAGTCGCGGTGGTAGTCTGGAGGACGAAGCAACGGAGCATTGACTAGCAATGTCTTCAGCTTCTCAAAGGATTCCTGAGCAATTTCGTCCCAATGAAAGGGAACATTCTGCTTTAACAAACGAGTGAATCCTTTGGCCACCTCGGCATAATTCGGGATAAAGCGTCTAAGAAAATTCGCTTTCCCTTGCAGACTCTGTAACTGATACAGGGAGGAGGGTGATGGGAGATTTACGATGGCCTCGACCTTTAGAGGGTCAAGGCGAATTCCGTCTTTCGAGACTATGAATCCTAAAAGACGGCCAGAATCAACGCAGAAGACACATTTATGAGGATTGAGCCTGATATTGTAGCGTCTGCAACGAAGAAAGATCTGGCGGAGATGCTCAGGATGGTCCTCTCGCTTACCCGAATGGGCTGGCAAGTCGTCCAGATAAGGCTGAACGATATGGCGAATGTCATGAAAAGCGTAGGACATCGCACGCTGAAACGTGGCTCCGGCGTTTTTTAAGCCGAACGGGAGTTTTTTGTACGCGAAAGTGCCCCACGGACAGATGAATGTGGTCTTATGTTGATCCTCAGGTGCGATATTGATTTGGTTGTATCCTGAGAAACCGTCCATTAAGGAATAGATCTCACTCCCGACACATTCGTCGATGATCTGGTCGATAAACGGAGTGGGATAATTATCCTTTGGACAGGCGCGATTGATGTCGCGATAATCCACACAGACTCGAATTGTACCCTGCTTCTTATCGACAGGGACAATGTTGGACACCCATTCTGTAAGGGGGATGGGATAACTAAAACCCGCGTTCAGAAGTTTTTCAACCTCTGCCTTGATAGCGGCGACTTTCCGAGGATGCATGGGACGTAAGCGTTGGCGCACGGGTTTCGCCCCTGGATAGGTTGGAGTCTCGTGCACAACAATACTAGGATCAATTCCCGGCATTTCCTCGTAAGACCATGCGAAAACATCTCTGAATTCTTTGAAAATCTCAATATAGACTTGAATCTCATCGGGAGAACAAGTCACACCCACATGAATATTCTCAACAATCCCCAGTTTAATGGAGATGTTGATTGGAACAGTTTGAGTAATGTTACTCAGATTACCCTCCGAAAAGACCTCGTGCGTCAAGATCGGTGTTTGAAGAGGAGGGGAGGGAACCTGAGTAGCATAACGCTCCAGACAATCAGTCATTGCCCCCAAGCTGGGCATAAATGAGGAGCGATGATGTCCATCGCCCCAGGGCAGCTCCTCAAGAGACATAGTTTCAATGATAGCCTCATCTGAAGGAAAAGTCTCTCTGAGAGGATCAGGTGAATCAGCCTGACCAAGCCAGGGGGATTGGGAGTAGACGTCCAGAGCCATGCTCAACGGAGCATGTTGCGAAGGCAGAGGGTCCGATGCGGCAACAATCTCACAGTAGCTGATCTCTACTGGAGTTAAAGGCATGGATTCTCCAAACTCATATACCTGCTCAGGTGTAGGAATAAGCCAGGGGTCATCGGACCTGGACAACATGTTGACTTGAGTGGTATGCGGTGGTGGTGCGGGAAAGATGCCCATGAGGACTGGGTCTTTGAAGAGACCAGGTCCTATACTGTCTGGGGGATTCGGAATTTGATCCACGTATGGCATGTTGTTCTCAGAGTTAGAGGTGAAAAATGACAACTGATCCACCGTGACAATCTTGCCCTCGTGAGGGAACTTAATGAATCGAAAGATGGTAGACGGCACGCAGAGCATGGCATGGGTCCAGCTGCGACCAAGAAGTATATTGTAGTTGAGTTTAGCGTCAACCACTTCCACTTCCACGTTGACAGTTTTCCCCTGTAATGTGATCGCAAGACTCTCGAGAACGCCCAGGGGTTTAGATTCCCGACCATCAAATGCCTCAAGGGCATTGGGAGACGACGACAAGGCTGGAGAGCCAATGGCCTTCCAGCAAGCGGAGGACATAACGCAGGTAGATGCACCCTCATCTACGACGGCCCTATGAATGTTCATACCGTTAATCCCGACTTGGATAACCAAAGCAATCTGATGCGGAAGCCGGGGAGTGAAATTCTCCAGATCGAAGGTGAGAAGGCTCGAGTCGGCGGGATCGATGCCACCGATTGCAGACAGTAAAGCCTTCCGTTGTGAAGGACAACTTTGAAGAACCTCAAGTGCAGACATAGCACATGGCGCCTATGCCAGATCCTCAACAATACTGTAATGTTGAGCGGCACGAGCATTTGGATTATAAGAGGATCTTCGAAGAACACCCTTGGGAGGTGGCTTCACAACGGGTTCGAGAGTCAGCTTCTCGATTTCAAATGGACCGGAGACAGGTGGGGGAGGCGACCCATCCGCAACTGCCTTCCCGGGTGCCTGCCGCGATTCATTGTAATCCTTCGACCGCGTAGCGACAGTGATAGGTGCAGTAGTATTCATCATGAAAACCTAAGACCCAAACGGTACAGATGGTGATGCCTGTTCGACCATCTGGGTCTGCTGAGATGGAAATGGCTCTTTCAAAACAGCCGGAGTCCCTTTAGGGCCTTTAAGAAGTTGACTAACCTCGGATCGTCGTGGGAAATCCTTAGTATAATGGTCACCTTCACAGATGAGGCAAGGGAACTTCGGTTTACGCTGGGAGCCATCCTCAGTACGAGTTTTAGATTCTGGTTTCGGGGCATCAGATTTTGATTTGCCTTTGCCCTTCTTCTTCCCCTTGGAGGATTTGTCCGCAGGATTGGCCTGGACGGAATTCACCTCCGCGGTTTTACCAGAATCGGATGAGGTGGGATTAGCAGAGGTATGGTTGGAAGAATTAGCCTTCTGCTTCCCATTCGAAGACTTCTTCGAATTTTGAGAGACGGAACCAATGACACCATCTACCGCAGGGGTAGGTGGAGCCTTAGAGGTTCCGGGCCGTGGAGCATCAGTCAAGATGTCATAAAGCGTGCCAGACTGCGAATAGACAAGATCCAGGTACTGGGCACGCGCGATAGCTTGTTCCTCTATCACACACGCTCCCATCGCGATATCCTGAGCGATTTTATTCACAAAGGAGGTGGTGAACCAGTGAGTCAAAATCTGATCAGGTATGTGAAACTTGATCAGTCGACGATGGTGCCGCCACTCATGAATGTGATCTGAGATGTGAGTGGCTTTGTCCTACTTCAGGGAAGTCAGGAGGTGCGTCCCGGCCTCATACCGGACCGGTAACTGGAAGTGCGTGAGGAAAGCCATGGCTAAAGAGTTGAAATCTTGGAAAATGCCACGGGATAATTCTATGTACCACTTAGCAGCAGCTCCTGTTAAATTACGCTCGAAAAGACGCAAACGGATCGAATCGTCGACCCAAGAGTTAGACGAACACCAGAGGTGATACGTCATCACATGCGCCTGGGGGTCTTCACCAGCTTTTCCCTCAAACTTGGGACAATCACCTGGTATCTTGGTGGGAACCGGAAGCCAATATGGATTGTGTAAAATCGGATCATTGGTCAACTTTGAAACGTCCGGCAGTTCCAAGGTAGCTAGGAATGGAAATGGAGGGTTAACTGCCATGCCAGGCCCAGGATGAGGTCTGGTACCCATACTCCACGATGGTTGTGAATATCCCTGCCCCCACGGGTTCTGTCCCGCAGGATTCTGACCGTAGGGGGCATAGGTCATATAACCAGACTGATTTGGATGCTGGTAACCATAGTGCGGGGCTTGATAACCAGGATACGGACCCTGATTAGGCGTCGGCCCCATATAAGCAGCGTTTGGATTTGGCTGCTGAGCATAGGTAAAACCGGGTGGAGGAGGATAATACTAAGAGCCTCTAGGGTGGTTATAGTTCGGTTGAGACTGACCATGAGGATAATAACCACCCTGAGGATGAGTAGGCTGCTGAAAAGCGGAACCCTGCGGAGCCTGGTACGTAGGGCGCAGCTATTGATTTGGCTGCGACATTGAATGAACAGGTTGTTGAGCAGAGTGAACGGAATGAGAGGGCTGCCCTGAATGAACAGGTTGACCCGACTGAGAGGGTTGACCTGAATGACCAGGCTGACCCGGATAAACAGGCGGCGCCGGTTGCGCAGGTTGACCTGGTTGTAAGTGAGCCCCAGGTTGCACCGGATGGGCCGGCTGGCCTGGAGGTGGGACACCGGGTTGTACCGGATGAACCGGTTGGCCTGGTGGTGGAACAGGACCAGGTGCTTGCTGGAAACTGGTTTGACCTGAAGCAGAACCATAGGATGGTCCTGGCTGATATGCAACGTTAGAAACAACAGGATACTGCGGTTGCATCGGTAAAGAAGGTTGGATTTGCCCCCTAGGACCATAGACCGGTCCCGGTTGATACCCCGGCTGAGCTTGAGCAGGTTGACCAGAAGGGCTATAATACGGTCCTTGCGGATTGTACAATGGCCCTTGCTGGCCTGCAGGGTAGCCCTGGATGGGCTGCCCCTGTGGGTCATACAGATAGCCAGGTTGGCCCGCAGGTTGGCCTTGGAAGGGCTGTCCCTGCGGGTTATAAGCCTGGTTGTACGGTAAGCCTTGAGCATACAAATAAGCCTCAGGAGCGGGAAGACGCAAAACCTCCCCATGCTCGTCATACTGACCTGGGAAAGCATACACGGGAGTACCATCCTGTGCATAGTGCGAAAAGAAAGATCGGTAAGGATCTTGGGGAAACGGTCCAGCTTCGGCGTTCGGCTGTTGCAAAGACAACCGATACTCCTCCGGAGAGATATTCTCTGGTATAGCAGTAGCTAGATAAGCATCTTCAGGAGTTGGCCCAGCCCTAGTAGCAGATGCTGAGACAACAGGAGAAGAGGCGGCCACACAAACAGTGGGCCGAACGGGAACAGAAGTGACGGGTGTCAAAGGGGACACCCCGGGGGTAGTAGCAGCTGGCCTCGAAGCAGGAGATGATATTCCCATAGAGGTTGCAGCTGAAATGATCTGGCCCAGAGATCTGTATCCCTGTGGTAAAGAAGGACTGGCTGTCGACATGGTAGCCAGCTCAGAGTTGTCTCCCTCAAACAATCTACGCGGGAAGAGCTGATAGTCTTCACCAGACGTCGGAATTTCCTCACTAGAATCACTCATGGTTGATCCTGCCGTTAAATCACGCAAAAGACGGCGAGGACTAGGAGGAAATACAACAGCAACAAACGGCGAACCCGATGTAAGAGAAAGGAAATCAACTCCTAATCTCAATTCAGACACAGGGTTCGAAAAGGGCCAATTGAACTCAACTGGTCCTCCAAAGGGTTGCTCGGCGAGAACCGGTCCCCCGTCAGGAAACTCGGAAACAACAGGCTACTGTGGTTTAACAGAAGACTGAGAAGCTTCTGAAGAATCGTCCGTGTAAGGACTACCAGTAGACGAAACCGAAGGTTCCGCCACTGTGGCAAAAGACCAGAGAAAAAAGGACAAGCACACACACGGGCTGAAAACGAGTTAAGACACACGATCAAACGGTCAACAAGCAATGTCTAAACGGGTGTGTAATCGTGGGCGATTAATTTTACCACATTGGAAAGTAAGAAATTCTACCGTTTCATATTTTAAGAGTCGAGAAACGATAAAAAGGTGACTCTATCTCTTTCAGATTTGACACAAGCGTGAAAGGGCAAGCGCTTGACGGTCTTTTCAAGTTTAGGGAGTCAGAAAAGACCAAATGACTTCTCAGGAAATACTAGGCACAAAGGGTGTACCAAATATCCGTGAACTGCAATATACACCTTGGTTTCAATAATGAAACAGAAATCGACCAAGGACTTTCCGTACGTGCAGGCAATCTCCCCGAATGCTGTGTTCGGTGTATCATGGGTATAGGGCGGCAGACTCAGCTTCCTGTGGATAAAGGATTGAAAACCTAGAGGGGTCTCCCTTTATATACGCGACGGTACGGGGAGCACAAGTCCGTACTAGCGTTGTCTAAAGCCAAAAGGCGAACGACAGCTGCTAGGTTTAACGACGCCGGAACACGTCTCTAGCCTAGACCTTCTAAAAATGTTTCGTTAAGTTCCAATGCTGCCTTAGGTTAATTGAATAAATTTTACAGTTGATCTTCAATTAAGTTTCAATTTTCAGGCCCTATCGTATGTAATGTCTTAAAAGACTCCTAAATGCAAAGCTATATGCCACAGTCCAACATTTCGTTCGATGAAAACTAGTTATAGAAGAGTTGAGAGCTTTTACACAAACGAAATGAACAGAAGACAAACAATGAGACCTCTAATGCAACTAATGAAATTGAAAACTTTTCATTCTAAATCACTAATCACTAGCAAAATTGAAAAGATCACAATTTGCACTAATTAACAAAAGCAAAAGAGATTTTATTTTTTTTGATTTTCAATGTCTGATAGCTAATATGCACTAAACAAACTTGAAAACAAATGGAACAACTTGAGAAACGATATTCGAGAGAGCGAAACAAACAAATTTCACTCAACAACACAAGTAATCAGATCCCCAAATCGACCAAAGTCTCTTAAAACAAAGAAAAGACTCAAAAGCTTCCAATGGACCGTGTGATCTAGGTCCAAGGCAAAACCAAACGAATTTCGAATGAAGGAATGAACAATCACCCAAAAATCGCAACAAAGCAATGAACAACTACTTAGAGGATGTGGAGAATCAATCAGACAGTTGACAGGACAATCAAAACACCAAAACTCCCAAGGAGGGCTCGATACACTAAGCCACTAGATGCCCTAGGGCTTAAAACGTGAAATCAATAGATAAAAGCAAACAACCAAAGGACAGAGGTGAATTCCCAGTCAAACAGGACTCCAACACACTCAGGCAGTCGGAAAATCAAGAAGAAAAACACTAACCAAACCCAGAGAGCTCAAAAATGAGGAAACTCAAAAACCTTACAGGAGTGGCGCGACTGTAAGTATGAAACTGGCGCCAGAAAGCAATTGGCGCAGGCTAAACAAAAGCAACATGCGCCAATTGGCGCGACTGTCGGGTTAAAAACTGCGCCAGTCGAGTTTCTCAGCCAAAATTAAAAGAGAACTACTCCAGAAGCATATCAATGCAAACTAAGCAAACCAAGAAGCAAAAACAGTGAAAGAACCCAACCCAGAAGGTTCATCAAGCAAGGAAAAACATAAAATAATCAAAGCGAGACAACACAAACGAGACAGTGAAATCTGGACGATCTCCCCAGCGGAGTCGCCAATTTGTTGAGGAGGTAAATCCCCTCTGCGGATAGAGGCGATCCCTACTAGCCCAGCAGGGGTCTAGCAACAATCAAACATGTTACGACGCATGTTCCTAGTTACAAATGAAAAGACTAAAGACGGAAGCCTACCTGGAATCCAATGCTATGATCTGAAGAAGAAGCGTCCTCATTCCTCAACCTCGGCAGATCACAATCCCTCCATGATCTCCGCGGATGAACACCTGCACATGCAAGAAACAAACAGATACAAGCATTAAATCCAGCATATGTAACTAAATATCAGTCAGAAAGGATATTACTCATATTAACATGATGGAAAACAGAGTGGAACCATAATCGTTATCATTCATTAAATAACAATCGAAGAGAGATTACAACCAAGTTCTGACGTCGTGGTATCCTTCGGATGGGTCTCCAGTCGTTCACGTCTTGCAAATCTCGCCGGGGAAAGGGAAAACCTCTCCAGAGTCTCTCGATGATGGTCTCCTTACTTGAGTCAGCCTTAAGGGAAAAAGAGGGCTCTTTACAGCACAAAGGCTCTTGGGAATATGGAGATTCAAAGCTTAGGCACTTCGAGACTAGCTTTCCATGGGATTGAGCAGGCTTTTATAGATGGGGAAGGAAGGAGTTGGGATCCCTATTATTGTGGGATTGGCCCTATCAACAAGGAAGGTTCCATGGGAGGTGGCAAAACCACTTCCCTTCCATAGAACTTCCGCAGCCAAACCTCCCAACTCAAGATAGGCAATGGTTTCTGAGTTTGTTGAAACTCAAATTACACCATCTTTATTTAAAAAACATTCCTCAAATTGGGTGGCGCGATTACTGCTCTGGGACAGAGCGCCAGTTGGCGCGACCTCTTTGCAGGATTTTCCCCATTGGCGCGAGTACTAAACTGTCTGCCTGCGCCAATGCAAAAAGGGATTTTTTTCATGATTTTTGCAAGGAGATGTCTTTAGGGCAAATGAAGCTCATGCTTAGAGGAATGCATTGATGATGTTTTCAAGGCATGACAATGTTCACAGGTCACAAAATGGGTCCTCCATTATGCGGGACGGGGAATGGTAGGGACGGTGACAATTTACTGTGTAACAGAGGCATTAGAAAGAAAATTGAGTTTTCCCCTCTCCATTTGTCAGATTAGGGTTTCTTTGAGCTTATCTTGCCACTGCTTAACCTTGACATTGGAAATCTTGTTTCTAGTATGGTGGTGGTCAACCATGTTCCTCAACATATGATTGTCCTTGTTGGCCTTGTGAAGGAGCTTCTCTAGGTGTATGTTTACCCTCTCAAGCCATAATTCCCTATCATCATTGATTTCTATTACAATTATTTCCTAAAAGGTGAGTTATTCTACAAGAAGTGCCTCTTGTTGTTTTTCCTGCTGGAATGCTATTTTTAGGCCCCTTGTTTTTGGTATTTTCCTTATGATATGGGCCTCATCCTCATCATAATAATCATTTCCAATCACTGCTTTTCCTTTGGCATCTTTCCTCTTAGCTTTCAACAAGTCCATTTCCAAGAGTACTTGCTTATCCTTCAACTGTTTTTTCTCTTGCTCAGGGAAGGAGATAACAAATTGTGCCCTTGCCAGATTATCTTGCAACTCTCTGATTTTGGCATCTTTTCCTTTGATGGCCAGATTTAGGGTTTCCTTTTCATCTTGGGATTCCAAGTCCACCATCTCAATTTCATGGTGAAGGGCTTCTTCTTCTTGGACAATTTTCTCCTACTGTTCATGATATTCTTGCTTTGCTGATGTAGAAGGCAAGGCCCCTTCCACAATTTGTGGAGAAAACACTTGCCTATGTCCTCTCTGATAAATTCTGACCTCTTTGTCATTTTTTCTCCTTTTAGGTGAATGGTGCTCCTCATGGCTTGATTATTTAGCTTTGTTTAGCTGCTCCTCATCCCTGTCACTTGGAGGTTGCTCCTCACTATTTCTTGGTGATCCCACATCATGTTCTGCTGAAGACAATTCTTGCTGTTGTAGTGGCTCTACCAAGTTCTCCTGAAATATCTTTTCCAAAAATGAATCCCAAGTGATTTTATTTTCTTATAATTGGTGAAGAGTCATGATCTTAATTGGACTATGATGGAAAAGACTATCTGTATGATCTCAGCCCTTTTCATGTATATTCCCTGCCATCTTGGTCATACTTTCGAAAAGGTAATTACACAAGTTAAGAGATTTCACAGCTATAAAATGCATTAGTATTCTTATGTGGTATTGATAAAGTCTTGAAAAACGTCCTTCACAAGTGAAAAACCTCATAATGAAATTCATCAATGGAGCATATTTATCCAATAAGTATCTGAAGGGAAACACATGCAATGGAGCATCTTTGTAAGTTGATTTCAAGTAGGTTTTGAAGTATTCATCATCAAAACTCACGCCCTTGAACTAATATTCTCCATGATTTGGTATTCCAGCGGTCATGGAGATGGCTTCTAGTGTGAAAGTGAACTCTATGCCTGCTATAACAAAGTTGTCCTTTTTCAAAGCAATGGAAAATAACCCTGTGAGTTTTTCATTATATCCCACCTCTTATACTTTTTGGCAAAACTATACATAGTTGACATGTTGAAAACATTTGAGTATAAAAGGAGATGAGGTGATTTAATGGGAGTTAGAGGGCTCAAACCTCAGTATATTTCTTCCTTTATACTTCTTCCTCTTAGAGGGGGAGGTGTCAGTGTACATGGCAGTAAGAAAACCCTAATGAAGAAGAGAAAAAGTAGAGTGTTTTTGCTAGGTCTATGAATGAGATGGTAATATAAGTTTGGGATTGCCTAAATTTTTGAGGAAATTTTGGGGGAGAGGGAATGGTGTTATGAAGTAGGGGGAAGTTAATTTTTTGAATTTTTGTGAGGGGAAGGGGATGAAAAGGCCAAAACACAGGCCTAGGGTAAAAACAAGGTAGAAATTAGGGTTTGAGTGGAATTTTTTGGAAAAATAGGAATTGGGTGACGTGAAGATGTGTAAATGATTCAAATGGAGTGAATGAAGGTGTACAAAGTGAGTTTCATGGTTTTAAAACTAAAAAAAAATGACTATGACACAATTTCTCCAAATTGACTTTAAAAACCCTAGCTGAGAGAGTGAAATTTTTATATGCTTTGAAAACTGACGAAGAGATGGATATTTTTCTTTTATTAATTGATTGTAACTTGTAGATGGTATTCAAAAACCTAAAAATTCCTTGCTTGCTTCAAAATTTCCTTTAGAAATTCATGCCCAACCTCCTCGCTAAGATGTGCAGCAAAGTTAGCAGAAGTGTAGCGAGGTGTCCAGAAGCACATCAATTTCTTGTAATATCTTTTTGGGTGCCTTCCCAAACTTCAAATTGAGCTCATGATAGCTCATTGGAAATATATATCTGTCTGCTACAAAATGGATCCTTCAAGAACTGAAAATGGTTAAGTATAGCCCCTCAAAAATCAATTCTCCCAAGACTGGTAAAAAAGTGCAGCGTGTCCCTGAGAAAAGTGCAACGTGAAGTTGGAGGTCACTTTTGGGGGGCCTCTTGAATTCAAAATTGAGCTCATGATAGCTCATTGGAAATATATTTCTATCTAGTTATCATTTGAAACATCAAGAATTCCATTTAGACAATATATGATATAGAAAAATCACTTTTTCCAAGAGTACTCCAGAAGTATAGCAACTATATTTTGGGAATTTCTTTGGAACATTGAATCTTTTTGAAATCTTGAACTGCAGCTTTTAATAACATGAAGTACTTATTACATATAGAAACATAAAATTATATTTTTTCTTTGAAATCAAATTTATTAATGGAATTACTTTATTGTCACTCCTTCACTTGACGGACTTTATGCATGAAATGATGATTTGATGATCTTGGAACCCTCAAGACTTAACGGAGACTCTGGAATGAATGAAACCATGATGAAAATGAATGTAATGATGATGAAAACTTATTAATGATGGTAAAATTAGCTGTTAGGTGAAATGAGCCAGCAACTAGTAAAATTTTGGAAGGAGTAAAATCAGACCTAGATCTACATCCAGTGAGAAAATTTTGCATGATGACCTAATGGATTTTTTTTTTTTTTTTTTTTTACAATGGGACCCTAAAAAGACATGATAAGATTCCATTTGATCACTAGTGGCATGCTGCAAAAAATAACACTAACATTGGCTCTAGCTAGGGATGGTATCTCCTTGGAGGTGTCAAGAACACTGTAGACCAAGTAGCCTTACCATTGGGCATGGCGTCAAAAGTTAAAAACCAAACTGAATACTGAAAACTTGACTAGATAAACTGACTTAAAACTAAATTGACTAAAATAAAAACTTACAAAACTTATTGATGGCAGCATATCACCGAGACTTGAGGGCTTAAAATCCCGATGAAAACCACCTGCCTGTTAAAGACATATGTACAATCATGTGAAGTGATCCTTCTAGTGTAACCAATCCAACAGATGGCTACTTACTTGAATTCTGCTCTCACTTTCCTTGAGCAGGCATAAAAAACAAAAACTAGACAACTCTGAGTGTCTACTCAACATGTGCTTCTGGTCCATGACAACAAAAAAATACATCTTCCCTGCTAATTGTAGCAAATTAGTAAAAGGACCTTCAAAAATCTGAAATGTTACCTTGTCTCGAGATCAAGAAAAACAAAAGCACACCATTCATCCTGATCTGAAAAAAAAATTGGCTGTTGATCCATAGGAAGGCATAGGGAAGTATGACCTTCTTCTATCTAAGTTTTGGTGGCAAATTCCTGAAGCACGAGAAAATATGACTCTATCTCTTGCTCGATGTCTCTCTTAGGCTCATACTCCTCAAATTCATAGTCTAAATCATCCTTGAGCAGAAAACATTTTTCAAGTTTGTTAAAGATGACAACCTTATCCTCTTTATGAAAGAAATTAGTCCCTTTTAGCTGATCTCTTTGTAGGAAATCATCATAAAAAATTGGCTTATTCAAAACAACTTCCTATATATTTTCATCAGTCTCATCACTGTCATCATTTAAAATCAGATTTTCATTTTCAATAATGGAAGAAGTTTTACTAACACATTCTTGACTATGTGAACACTGCAAAACTGCATTAGCTTGTGTTGTAACATAACTCTTCAGGAGCTGATCTATCTCATCTTCAGACAAAGGAGAAACTTGAGTTTTATAGGAGTTAACATTGGATTGAGGATTTTCATTTTCAAGATCAGGAATAGGCATTTCTTTGTCTTGGTCCCGGTATTTTACATCCAAGGAGGAAGCTACTGATTCTTGTCGAGAGGAAAAATCATATAGGGATTCTATGATCTCACCATCTAGACACCCTTCATCCCCATACAAATTTTCAAGAAAATCAATGAAATTATCAGATATCTCACAAAAACTATCAATCATCGACAAGGAGGAATTAGAGTTTTAGAAATGTTGAAAGAAAATTGAATGAAAATCCTTCAGAGAATATAAACTATAAGATGGTAGACCTTCATACCATGATCTAGCTTTTTCCTCCAAGGTAGCCATGAACATTTTCATCAAAAAATCTTCAAGAAACCCAATCTTCAGTCTATGAATATGAAAATGAAATTTGACCAAATGCAAACTAGCATCTTCACCGCCCCGACCCTTAAACTTTGACAATCCCGTTTGCCAATCTATATAAGAAATATGATTCGGAAAATCTAGAATATGAGCTCGATTCATAGGAGCATACCTTCTAGCAGTTGAATCTATTTTTACAACAGTGAGGTCACCAAAAATATATTCAAAACACTGGTTCTTGAACAATGGAGTTTCCATGAAAATTCTAAACCTTTGGATTCTTCGACACTAGTGTCGTCAGGTGAATGAGGCACAACCTTCTTGTGTCTGACCACTGTTCACCATCAACAATAAGATCTGATCCTTATCGTTATTTCCCAGGGAAGATCTGTCACCTCGTTCCCCAGTATGGTCGCCAAAATGTTATCACTCCACCAGATCTCCGAAGGCTGAGGAGGAGACTAACAATGGTAACCACAAACCGCTTTGACCTAGTAGCTAGATCTACTAGACATGAGACTGGATAATGAATATTTTAGGCTAGGTATAGTAGGCTCTAAGGTTTGGATGATTGATTTTGGATGCTCGATGGTGAATTAGGTCTAGGAAGAACTAGGTTGGGGCATTGAGAATCAGACTTGCAAAGATTTGATGGGGCAAGGTAGGCACACACTTTAGTACTTTCAGGTATCTTTATGAGTGTGATTAGACTAGTAGGGTTTCAAAAAGAGCATGAAAATCATTAATTATTTTATATCAGAATAAAGTGAAACAAAATTGTGATAATTCCTCCAAAAGAGAGCATCGAAATAATGAATTCTGCTTATCTAACTTAGAAATCAATCACATTGAGAGATGGAAATGAATATGGAAAGCATAATACATTCAAACATATTAAAACATAAGAGGCGACACTGCTAAAACAAATACCACAGGAATCCCACCAAAATAGCTGCAACTCTGTCTATTAGTTCCTTCAAAAAATGACAAAATACACTAGTGTTCAAAGATCAATTCTACAACATCCAACCCTTGCAATGAAAAAGAAAATGAAAGATATATACCAAAACAAACTTCTCCTAGCCTCGGGGCTCGAATCCATGACTTGTGGATCTAAAACCAAGTCTTTCTCCAACTAAAGAAAAAGCTAGGGAAGTTCTGAACTATTTCTCCTTTTAGTAAACCAACTAGAGAAATCCTCTCCAAGCATTAATGAGAGGTAAATACATGAATTTAACTCTATTACCATCCCTTTCACATTCACTTTTAACCCTTTACCCTTTTACATTTCCCAAAGTGAAACTGTCAAATGAAAATTACATAGGAAAATTGTAAAATTACACAGGGAATTTCGAGAAGTGCAGCAAATTTCTTGTGAGGCCTTTTTGGGTGCCTTCCCATCATCCAAATTTGCAAAGAAGAGATGTCCTCAGTAGCTAGTCAAGTGTAGATGAATTTATGATGTTCAAGTAGCAAATTTGGCTTCCTTAAGCCTGCCAAAATATCTTTCTCCCAAGCTCACTCCTAGAAGCACAACGAATTTATGAAAATGGGGCAGAGGTGATTTTTGACCACTTTTATGCAAATTCCTTAAAAACTGAACCCTGGACCTGAAATCTGACACAATGGGTTGTCTTAAAATTTTATTAGCTTTATAGAAACATAATTTTTTTCCCATTTGGAGGTTTGTAGAAAAATCACAACAAATTTTGTTGCTCTTCTAGGGAGAGACAAAAAACTGCACGAGTCTGCAACAAAAATTCAGAAATTGTTTAAAAACCCCAAAATTTGCAAAATTTCAAAATTTCTGCGTGAGGCTCTGAAAAAGTGTATCATGCAACCAAGGAGGCATCAACAAGCAAATTGAGTTTTCCCCTCTCCTTTTGACTAATTAGGGTTGCTTTGAGCTTATCTTGCAACTGCTTAACGTTGACAATGCAAATCTTGTTTCTAGTATTGTAGTGGTCAGCCATGTGCCTCAACATCTGATTGTCCTTATTGGCCTTATGAAGGAGCTTCTCTAGGTGTATGTTTACCCTGTCAAGCCAAACTTCCCTATCAACATTGATTTCTATTGCAATTCTTTCCTCAAAGGTGAGTTCTTCTACAAGAAGTGCCTCCTGTTGTTTTTCTTGCTCCAATGCTCTTTTTACGCCCCTTGTTTTTGGCCTTTTCATTGTGATCTGGGCCTCATCCTCATCAGAATCATCAAGTCCAATCACTGATTTTCCTTTGGCATCTTACCTCTTAGCTTTCAACAAGTCCATTTCCAAGATTACTTGCTTATCATTCATCTGTTTTTTCTCTTGCTCAAGGAAGAAGATAACAAACTATGCCCTTGCCAAATTTTCTTGCAGCTCTCTGATTTTTGAATCTTTTCCTTTGACGACCAGGTTTAGGGTTTCATATTTATCTTGGGATTCCAAGTCCACCATCCCAGTGTCATGGTGAAGGGCTTATTTCGCTTGGAAAATTGTCTCATGTTGTTCATGATATCCTTGCTTTGATGATGTAGAAGGCAAGGCCCCTTCCACAATTTGTGGAGCGAACAATTCCCTATGTCCTCTTTGATGAATTCTGACCTCTTTGTCATTTTTTCTCCTTTTAGGTTAATGATTCTCCTCATGGCTTGATTCTTTAGCTTTTTTTAGCTGGTCCTCATCCCTGTCACTTGGAGGCTCTTCCTCCCTATTGCTTGGTGATCCCATATCATGTTCTGCTGAAGATAATTCTTGCTACTGTAGTGGCTCTACCAAGTTCTCATGAACTATATTTTCCAAAATTACTCCCAAGTGATCTAATTTTCTTGCAATTGGTGAGGAATGATGATCTTAATTAGATTGTGATGGAAAAGACTATCTGTATGATCTCTGCCCTTTTCATGTATCTTCTATGCCATCTTGGTCATACTTTTGAAAAGGTAATTACACTAGTTAAGAGATTTCATAGCTGTGTTGAAGTTTACAACAAGAAACAGTGAAATTGGTATTCGGAAACAACATCCTTGATCCTAGTGAAAATTAAGCACCTACGCTAGGTGGGGCCCACATAGGCTATTTTTAGGTGAGTGTCTATTTTTAGACGAATGTCTATTTTTATTATCCATTAATATAGATGGACACTAAACTATGATCTATTATCAATGTGGACTTGAAAATAGTTAACTAAAGTGGCAAATAAGTTAGCTAAGTGAATTTCGAGTTAAGAGGTTGGTTGGTGGGACATGCAGGTTGAATTTAGTTGTAATAGAGTGATTCTAGTTGTAACATAGTTGGAAGTGCAGTGGTGCATGAGTTGTGCAAGTTGTAAATCAGTTTAACTTAGTTAAGTGAGTTAAAGTGAGTTGTGCTAGTTGTAACTGTAGATACACTAGTGAGAGATCAAGTGAATTAAATATTAATTAATTCACATGTAGTGATATCACATGCAACTGATGTTTTTACTATTATTAACTGCATGCATGTCAGTTCCAGTGGAGACCCAGTTGAGATCTAGGTGAAAGGGAAGTTTAACTATCAGTTGTGATATTAGCAGGCTACCCAGGCGTAGTTATAACACCACAGGATGCCCATGATACTCAGCGCAGTTGAGGAAGGCTGAAATTCTTTGTGATTAAGGATTGCATTCATTAGGAACTACGTGAGCAAGGCAGGCTGTCTCGAGACAATAAATTGGCTAAGGAACTTGCCAATTTTTGTATGATAGTGTGAGACGATTGTATATTGTACTGAGAGCTCGTGGATTAGAGTTTTGTATGATATTGTTTCATGATCCATGATATATACATATTATATGATAGTGGGGTTTTTAGCTTTATGCTTTCCCGGTAAAAACATCTGTGTTATGTGTGATTGATATTTCTTCATGTGTTTGCAATTGGCGATTAAATTTCTGCAAAGATTTAAGTAGAAGGATTATGTATTTAACAATGGCATAGAATTGTTAGATCAAGAGAATCCAGGCAATACATAATTGTATTAAAATTTCTACAAGTTGTAAAATGCATTAGTAGTCTTATGTGGTATTGATAAAGTCTTGAAAAACGTCCTTCACAAGTGAAAAACCTCATAATGGACTTCATCAATGGAGCATATTTATCCATTAAGTATCTAAAAGGAAACACATGCAATGGAGCATCTTTGTAGGCTGATTTCAAGTAGGGTTTGAAGTATTCATTATCAAGACTTATACCCTTGAACCAATCTTCTCCATGATTTGGTATTCCAGTGGCTCTGGAGACGACTTCTAGTGTGAAAGTGAATGCTATCCCTGCTATAAGAACCTTTTCCTTTTTCAAAGCAATGGAAAATAACCGCATGAGTTGTTCATTATATCCCACCTCTTATACTTTTTGGCAAAACTGTACACAGTTGAAATATTGAAAACATCTGAGTATAAAAGGAGATGAGGGTATTTGATGGAAATTAGAGGGCTCAAACCTCAGTATCTTTCCTCCTTTATACTTATTCCTCTCAGAGGGGGAGGTGTCAGTGTCCATGGCAATAAGAAAACCCTGATGAAGTAGAGCAAAAACATAGTGTTTTTTCTAGGTCTATGAATGGGATGGTAATATGAGTTTGGGATTGCACAAAATTTTGAGGAAATTTAGGGGAAGAGGGAATGATGTTATGAATTAGGGGGAAGTGAATTTTTTGAATTTGAATGAGGGGAAGGGATGAAAATTCCAAAGCACAGGCCTAGGGTAAAAGGAAGGTAGAAATTAGGGTTTGAGTGGAATTTTTGGGAAAAATAAGAATTGGGTGAGGGGAAGATTTGTAAATGATTCAAATTGAGTGAATGAAGGTGTAAAAAGTGTTTTAGGGTTTCCAAACTAAAAAAAAAATGACCATGACACAATTTATCCAAATTGACTTAAAAAACCGTATCTGAGAGAGTGGAATTTTTATATGCTTTGAAAATTGATGAAGAGAGGGATATTTCTCTTTGATTACTTGATTGTAACTTGTATATGGTCTTGAAAAACCTGAAAATTCCTTTCTTGCTTCAAATTTTCCTTTAGAAATGCATAGCCAGCCTCCTCGCTTAGATGCGCAATGAGGTGTCTAGAAGCACAACAAATTTCTTGTAAGATATTTTTGGGTGACTTCTCGAAGTCAAAATTGAGCTCATGATAGATGATTGGAAATATATCTCTATCTGCTACACAACAGACCCCTCAAGCACTGAAAATTATCAAGTATATCCTCTCAAAAATCAATTCTCCCAAGACTGGTCAAAAAGTGCAGCATGTCCCTGAGAAAAGCGCAGTGTGAAGTTGTAGGTCACTTTTTGAGGGCTTCTTGAACTACAAATTGAGCACATGATATCTCATTGGAAAGATATTTCTATCTAGTTATCATTTGAATCATCCAGTAGGTCATTGGGACAATATGATAGATAAAAATAATTTTCCCTAGGAGTACTCTAGAAGTATGACAATTCTCCTGTAGCAACTATATTTTGGGCATTTATTTGGAACATTGAATCTTTTGGAAACCTTGAACTGAAAATTTTAATAACATGAAGTACTTATTACATAAAGAAATCTAAAATTACATTTTTTATTTGAAATCAAGTTTATTAATGAAATTACTTTATTGTCACTCCTTCACTTGCTGGACTTTATGCATGAAAAGATGATTTGATGATCTTGGAACCCTAAATACCTAATGGAGACTTTGGATTGAATGAAACCATGATGAAAATAAATGTAATGATGATGAAAACTTATGAATGATGGTACACTCAGCTGAGAGGTGAAATGAGCCATCAACTAGTAAAATTTTGGAAGGAGTAAAATCAGACCTAAATCTACATCGAGTGACCAAATTTTTGCACGATGACCTAATGGAATGAATTTTTTTTTTGACAATGGGACTTGTTAGGGTCCTATAATAATATAATTCATAATTTTTAATTGACTATGATTAGTATTATAACATGTACATACCTTTTCTTTCTGCAATTTTTTTTCCCATATTAAAAAATTTAAAGAGGGTAAAAGTCCTAAAAGAAAAATCAAAGGACTGAAAGAAAAAGATAAAAAAAATAATACAAAAAATGAAACCCAACAAAAAAGAGATAAAATAGATCCTAAAAGTGATGAAAATTCAAATTCCACTACATTTTACTTTACTTTGCAAAATAATATTGTGTGAAGCTTGTCAAAAATGCCACAATCCATGAAGGTCAAATTGCTTAATCTTGATCTTTCATGTTTTAAATTTCATGCTGATAGATAGATAATAAATATCTAGCCAAAGTGCTTAATCTTGGAAGATCAGTAGTTAGGTAGAGAATAATAAATGAGCTCAATAGTTTAATCTGAGCCATTGGAAGTAATAAGGTTAGAATTAGATAGTTTGTTGTTAAGAGAAAAATAAAAAGGGTCTACAAGCTCAAATGCACCCAAATGAGTGAAGAAAAAATGTTAGGGTAGATGATGGGTAGAAAAAAGCAGTTTTCACAAGGCATGGATAGCAGAAATTGATCATTTTATACTTACTAATTTCCCTCTAAACTCATTTTCCTTGTAAAAATACCCCCTCCCCTTCATATTTATATTTTTCCCCTTACTTCACTCATTTTCCCTATATAAATACCCTTTCCCCAGTTTAAAACACATTTATCCTTTGGAAAGTAATTTTCCCCTTACTAATTTCCCTTTCATTTCAAAACCCCCTAAAATACACTTATCCTAAGTCTAAATGATTAAATTTATATGTCGGGTCCCACTATGAAACATCCCTCCCCGATATCAATTTTACATTAAAAACTTAGTGTATTTTACATTCTCGCACATAACTCATTTCCACACATATTAACATTCCACTTTATCTTATTAACCCCCGATTAATACACACACACACTCACACACACACACACACATATGTATATAGTTAATTCCATATTATATTAATTCTCCTTTATATATATTATCCCCAACCCCTTATTTTATTTATAACCTATAGTTTAATTTCCCCGAATTTGATATATTTTGGTCCCACTTACTATATCCCCACCTATTATAAAGTCCCGACCCCATGCAAATAACCCTTTGTATATCATATAAATCCTGCATTAACTTAAGACCCAGGCCCCACACCTATCAAAATCCCCGACAGATCTTTGCTATTCGCCCAACCATCCGATCACGATTGATTAAATCTAATGGATAATATCCTTTGTCGCATTCCCAAAAGCCTGATCTTTAACAATTCCGAGACCTTGCGAAATAGGTTGTTTTTGCAGCCCCTCGTCATGCTACATGGAAACCTTTCATTGCATCGCATCCCTCCAAAAAATACCACCCACTTGCTTTTTCCAATGAGAAAACCTCCAAGAGGTTTCTTCTGTCTGCTATGAAAATGACTCTGTCATTTGAATTTGACCCGCGCATTAATGTTTAATCAATGCTGGTTAAAAACACATAAGACCGCCTTTTGCAGCCTTTTATCACCATTTTTTGTTATAGTTTGCGGAGAAGAAGACTGCCGAACTATTTCCGAGCCAAAGAAATGGTGTCGACCTATTATTAAGCTAAATTCAACCAAAATTGAAGCCTTTCACTCCCACAATCGTTTCAGAGCCTTTTTTGAGCAATATAAAGACCAATGAAGCCACAAAAAGCTTCCACAACCTTAGAACCCCTTCTGTAAACTAAAATCTTAGTTTTCTCTAGGTATTCCTTAGTGGAAAGCCTTGTTCCTAAAGCTATAAGAAAGTAACAAAGTAATTGAATCACTTTAGGAGCCTTTGCAGACAAAAATAAAGCCCCTCTTTCTTCCCAATCATTTTTCTGCGGACCCTAGGCATCTTTTCACAGAATTCCCAAGGCCTGAGATTATTTCTTGATCACAGAGGCTAATTATTTGATCAATTGAAGCATTGAAGACCAGAGGAAAAGCCACTGTTTCATCCTAAACCCTTCTGCAGACTGTAATAATATTTCAGAGGTGCTCCTAAAGGCCTAAGAATATTTTCTAAACCCAGAGAGTAATCAATTGACTAAAATTAACAAAATAAATGGCTTCTCAAAGCATTGTAACAATTAATCCCTTGCAACCTCCAGTTGTGGATGTAGAATATACTCCCTTAGAAGACAAAGACTTTAAAATTAGTGACCTTGTCAATGTGTTTAACCTTCTTGAGCTCCAGTGCTAGAGTTATGATAATTCAATTGACCAAGATGATGAGGTTTTCCTTTGGGAATCCAATTTTCCCAAGTACATTGTCCCATATACTTTCTAGTGTCGAGAGGTTATTAGACTTTGAAAAACTTGTTATTTTTCTTATCAAAGAGCCATTGTAACCCCTGGTAAAGAAATCTTATTCACCATCAACTAAATCAATAAACCAAATGCTACAGATTCAACCTAGGCCAGATGAAACCCCTTTGTCTATTAAGAACCTCACACAATTGTATCTGAATCTGGACTTCCCCAAGAGGTTCTAGATATTCCAAACTTTCATTTCCTCATCAGTAGAAACTCCCAAGACTAATCCTCCTTACCCATTTGCTATATTCTCTGAGAGAACCAGACACATCATCACAATGCTATCTTGTATTCTAGGTTATTTTACTGATGAGCATGTTGATGCTTCAACCTTAGGTTTCCTGTATTTTTTCACCCCTCGTCAGCCTCGTACTACCATATTCAATTTTGCCCAGTACCTTGCTGATATAATTCATGAACATCTTGTTAAAATTCCTGAAGAAGGTGTCTTCAAGTATTCGTTTTTTCTGTTCCACATGTTTCTATACTTTCAACTTGAAATATTTTCCATCAACCTTCAGAAACTGGATGTTGAAGGTAATCCACAATTAGTAATATTTTGGGCTTCCTTAATCAGGAAAGATTCAACATAATTCACATACACAGACTTTATTAACTCATTCATTTATCCTATTTTCAACATGTTGAACAACAACATTCAACCAAGAGTCAGTGATGATATAAAAAAGGTCCTGCAGTTATCAAAACATAGTAGGATAGGAGATTGGTACCTTTATCAGAACCACACAAAGATTATGGTATATGGATCCACTCTATTTCCATATTAACTGCCCAAATACCTCCCAATGAGGTTATTTGCACTTGAATATATCAGGAAGATACTTAACTATGATGGAATAAATTTCTTCTCAGCCAAAAAGAAGACATAGTTTAAGATAAAGAATCTGATTGGTCCTTTTATTTGCAATAGTAGAGATGCAGGTTCATAAGCAGAAAAATATTTATAGAAATTTAAGTTCAGTCAAAGTTTCCAATGGTATTATGATCCTTTAGGAGTAATAAGCAAGTTAAGAGTCAAATGTAAATTAACTCCTTATGTACATGAATCCAAGCCAGATATTGAGAAATACTCCAATCAATCTGAATGGTTGGAGAAAACTTTAAAAGAGGTGGAGAAGCAAGGTGATACTAGTTCCATCTTGCAGACTCCAGCCCAAAAAGATAGGAAATCTAAAATGCTAAGAGAAGAAGGATCATACTCAGCTTAGACTACCACTTAAACATAATTCAAACTCATGTACAGGAAGAAGCCCAAATTAAATCCTGTAGAAGAATAAGTTGAAACTATTAAGATCATAGATACTGATACAGTGGTGAAAGACAATGCTCCTCCAACAATTTTAGAGGAAACTCACTAGCCGTCAACATCTAACACTCAAATTATTCAGAAACATCATAGTGTTGAAGTGTCTTCCTCCAGCAAACCAACAGAAAAAGTGTAGGATATTATGTAAAAGTATAAAGAGATCAAGATCAGGAATGAGGCATTAAAAGGCTAGCTCAGAAGAAATTTTGTCACTGTTATTCCTACAGTCACTACAGTTGTTCCTTCTACCTTAGCAGAATCATTGGCCCCATCAATTCTAGTAGCTACAACACTTCCTGTTACATCAGCAACTACTTCAGCAACAGAGTCATCTACAACAACAACACAACCTAGTGATGAAGCAGGTAAACTAGTAAAATCAATGCAAGAAATGTCCATCCAGACTAATGAAATCAATAGACTCAAAGAACAATTGAAAAGTCTAGATGATGAGAAGAAAATAGTTCAGATTATGCGCAAGAATGAAATACAGAAGAAAAACAGATTGAAAGAGAAATTGAAGAAGTTAGAGAAAGATTTAACACTGAAAGAACCAATGGCACAAGCCAAGTAGCAGTTATGGGCCAAGATCATTGAATCTATCAATGATATTTGGCCATCCATTCAAGTTATTTATGAGAAAAAATATTTAATCAAAGCAGTAGGTGAAGCCATCCAGAAAATCAAAGAAGAACTTGGTATGAAGCTAGAAGAGGCTAATGAAATCATAAAGTTTCTTAATTCCAAGAATAAGCAGGAATTAGAAGAGATTGGAATTAGTGACAGGACAAAAACAATCCTAGAAGTTAGGAAGGTGATTTCTGAAAGGAACAATATGGTATAGCTAGAAGAAAAATGTCAAAACATGGAGATTTCCATAACCAGGTTCATGATGAAGTTTGATATTCTGAGATAGAAAGGCTTGCCAAATCCTCTGATTATTAATGACAAGTTGATGAAACAAGAAGACTATGATAAGAAAATCAGAGAAGTGGCCAAGGAGCAAGCTAACTGTTAGGTCTCTGTAATAAGCAAGATTGGCAAAAGTCTGATCACAGAGTTAACATCATTTCAACCAACTTTGGGATTCTAGGATCTAGCCCTCCTGAATCCGGAGAGGGATCTCTCCAATATATACAAAGATGGATTTGTCTTTGAAGTTTAGGGTAATGATATTAGGCTAGTTATGAAGACCAAGGGTTTTGTTTGCTTTGGTTGGACAAAGATAAATGAAGGTGAAGGAAGTCTAAATGAAGGGTGAAGATGAATAAAAGCGAAAATTGATTCAACTAAGAAAGATAGGTAAGAAACATCTTCAATCCATGGGGCTATGGAGTCATAGTAGGGTTTTAATTGAAACAACAAGGTTCAAGAGTGGTCTATGGGGCAAGTCATCTATGTCTAAGGATCTCTTTAAAGTTTGATTTATGGAATGGAATGATACATTAAGAAGGGGAAATAAACAGATGCAGAACAAAGAGCAGTCCAGGATCTGGTAAGTACTTTCAAACTAGCCAGCCTTTGACTAGGCACTTAAGAAAGACATGAAAGCAAACTAGGATCTGGTAAGTACTTCCAAACTATCCAGCCTTTGATACAATTTCAATAGAAAACATATAAAACACAAAGGGAAGCTTGAAGGCAACTTTTGGAGTAGAAACTAGTGGGCCGGGCTCACCACAAGTCCTCTCCTAGCTCTTCCTTATTTGGCTACTTTCAAGACAATCACAAAGATAACACAGAATGGCCTAAGATCTGATAAGTACTTTGAAACTAGTCAGCTTTTAACAAATTCTAGGGAAACAATCATACAGTTATGCAGACAAGTCTGGGACCAGGGCTAACCATATCTTCCTTCCAGTTCATCCTCACACAACATATGTAGAAAGTAACATTCAAGACTGACATTCAGCTAAGACAATAAGACGAGGGAACGCCAGCATTCCTATGTCTAAACTGAATTAAATCATTCCTAATTAACACAGATTGGAAGAAAACATTCAAGTAAAGATTTCTCAGCCAGAGAAGGTTACTGATATACAATAGGCCCTAACCCTGTTTAAACTGTTCTTTACAGTGGAAAATGAAACAAAATGAAAACAAAAACAAAATAACAAGTTACAAATGAGAATAACATCACCGTCAACATAGACCAGGATCCCATAAATCAACTTGTATTGATGTTCCAAACCAGTTACAATCTTTAAGTCCAATGGTTCTTTATAGCTTCAGGCTTCTCAGCTCAACTTAGGTGTTTTCTCTTACAAACAGAGCTTACAGCAGCTTCAGAAAACTATTTACATGCTACAGATATGCAGTGACCAACAGTTTCTCATCTTCTACAGAAGTATTTATAGAAGAATGAGGAGGTGAGATCTGATAAAAGATCTTCTAAAGTAATTAATACAGATTCAAGACTTCTTGGCCCTTTGAGGGGCTCGATGAAGAAGTTTACAGGTGGTTCTCTGTATTAACTATTTTACATTAACTATCAGGTCTACTGGAAAGAATTTGTTGACCTTTGAGGTTTGGCGTGAGGTTGAAATAACTCTGTAGATATTTCTCGCATTAAGTTCCTTGCAGAAGTAACTTCTCGGCTGCGTTGAGGCAAAACACCTTCCTTTGCAATAACTTCGGCCCTGGTTTGAAAGGTTTGAGGCAACAGGTGGCGTTTAGTCGCTGGGAGGAATCAATTCGCCTCCTTTTTGTGGCGGTGGAGGGTTTGCTGTCACTAAAACACTTTAGGTATTCTGCAGACTATGTTTTAGATTGGGGGATTAGGCTTTTGATAACATTCTTAGCCGTAATCCCCATAAAATTGTCTTCAATTCTCTGTGCTGGCACATTTTTGGCCTTCTACAGTTGATACTCTTTGACTGTGCCGGATTGTTGGTGCTTCGCTGTTACACAGGGCTGCGCAGGGTTATATGGCATCAATGCCTCATGAAACACTAATGAAAACGTGAATTTGCACCCTGTGGCCGATTTCCTTTGACAAATAAAAAGAGGCAGGGTCATCACCCTCATCTTTCGAATTTCCTTCTGAATATAGTGGAAAACGTTAAACCCTGCAAAATACAAACGAAGGTTATGAAATCCTGCGTTTATAGGTTAAACTGCATTGGAGGTTATGCGGAGGAACCAGGGTCGTTGGATCATGGAGCGAGGGTGCAGATCGACAGCGGAGATGCAGCGGTGGGATGTAATGGGCAAAACCTTTGTAAACCACAAAATATATCATTTTCCACTTTACAAAGGAAAAAAAAACGTTTTTATATGAAAGGCGGGGGTATCATATGGTGAGCCCGGCGAGATCGATCGCAAATCGCAAAAGTTGGAAAATGCGATGGTGGATTATTGCGACGGAGAGAAAATGCGATATTGCGATTTGCGATGAGTGCTGGGGAAAAATGTGATTGGAGCGGTCGCATCGCAAATATTTGCGATGGATCAAACTGTTTAAACAACGAAACATGCGATTTACGATATGCGATGGATCGCATTGCAGAAACTTGCGATGAGCTTTTTAGAGGAAAACTGAAAATTGCGATCTGCGATCTGCGATGGATCACAGCACAAATATTTGCGATGCATCAGTTTAAAAAATAACAATTTGGAAATTCTGCGATCTGCGCTTTGCGATAAGCGCCAAAGGGTTAAAACTTGGTTCCAAGGTGCGGGCGTATGGAAGAAAAGGGGCTAAGGGCTTAAGCTCGAGGGGCTTAAGTTCTATACATAAAAACATGTATTTTCATGGTTTTTGAAGGGTTTCTTGAAGGAAATGAAGGTTTCGGTAAGGTTAAAAAGTGGGTTTTTAACCTTATAAAAGTGATTTTAATGAAATGGAAAGGGAGAAACATGAAATTGTGGGTTTTTCATGGGAAAAGGAGAATAGAAAATGAGGTTAGTGAGGAAGAAAAAAAAGGGGACCAAGGGGTTCTGCAGCAGTATTTAACTTGGGATTTTTGAAGGATTTCAGAGGTTTTTAGGATGTAAACAGCAATAAGGGATCCGGACAGAGGCATGAGGCCTTAGAGAGACTTCAAGAGCCAAAAATTTTTAGTGATAAAATTGTTCCTTGGAGGCTCCAAAAAGATTTAGCCACCTTTTGGTATAAAAAAATATTATAGGTGGCTAACACTAACAATTCACCCATGCATGGAATTCCAACAGGAAAAGTACTCTACAAAATTTTTGAGAACCTCTTTTATCTACAACATGAGGTAAAAAATTTATTCCTTAACAAACCTACATTTTCAAAGTATACAGAGGCTAATGAAATATTCAAAAGGATGGTAAAAATGAAGTTAGTAGAAGCAGAATATTGCCAAGAAGTTGATTGACTTACTTTGAAAGTAAAAGGTAAAACATAGGAGTCAAATTGAAGATAAAACATGCAGTTCAAAGGTAAAACAGAGACAATAAAGAGTATCAGAGTTTAAAGTGTATCGGTTGAAAGTTAGATGGTTGAAGGCAAAACATAAATGAAAAAGCAAAGTTAAAGGCAGCCAACGTAGAGGACACTCAACAGCCTAAAAGACAACCTTCATTGAGCAAATAGTCAGAGACAAATCAACAAAATATCAAAGACAACAAACAACGAAATCAATAAAATCAGGGACAACTTGCATTAGTTAGATAGTTGTCTCTATCTTCTTGCATGAAGATATTTATTTTTCCTTGAATAATTCCGAAGACAGTTTAGGATATTTTGTATCAGCTTTTTGTATAAATACTTCACATTTCGAAGTATTGAGGGTGGAATGTGGATTGCTAAACATTTCTATAGATGCACTAATCTGAACCAAAGGGTTCTTTGTACCATTTTCAAGTTAGTAGAATGGATTGAGCAATAAAGAGATTATATTATAGGATTCATGTGTTGGGCCACTTCAGTGAAGTACTCTCAATTGTTCTTTGTTATTATCTGAAGTTTTCACATACTTTCATGTTTTCTAAATCTAAATGTATAACATGAATATTATTTCAGAATATGTTTAAAAACACTCTGTCTTGAACTATTATGTCATTTTCATGTTTTCTACTAATATCTAGATTAGGGAATTCTTAATTTCTCCTAGTTTTGATTGACCTCTGTCATTTCCCTCATTATCCAGATCTGAGAACCCTTAATTGCTGTCTCATCCCGATTGAAACCATCTTCACCATCAGCCTAAAGATCTGAAGTTACTCAGCTATCTTGCCCTGTGAACACTTCCCTTTAAAACCTTGATTCTACTTTGACTGCTTGACCCATTGACTCCATTAGCCCAATGGAATACAAACCTACATCTATCCATCTGAATTAGTGATTCCACCACCAAACCAAACCCAAAATCAAAATTCCAATTAATCTTACATACCTAGCCTAAAATCAACTAAAATAAAAAAATATAAATCATATAGAGAGAGCCCTCTCTGAGCATTAGGAAGGCTAGCTACTTGGCTTAGCTTCCATCAAACAACTTCCCCCAACCTCAGGGGTCGAATTCCTAAGTTGAGGATCTGATCCACAAAAATCTGAACTGATACCTAGAGTGTAGGGTGGTCAAACAGACTCATCCCTAACTTTAGTGAAACTGATTCATCAATCCTCAAAAATAGTTTTACCTAATGTATTTACCCCTAGGTAACTCAAAACATCATTATTACATTTACATCCATGAATCACATCGGTAAAAACTCATAAATCTTATCAGCAACTGAGAAAAACTCAAAAATTGGAAAATATCAGGCAACTGGCAAATGCGCAGTTCTTGAAGCAGATACGCAACACCAACTTCAAGGTGAGTTTTGAAGGCCTTCCTGAAGTCTAAATTGAGCTAAGGAAAACTTATTGGAAAGCCTGTCCTATATAGTTTCCAAATCCATGCTTAGTTTTTAAATTGACCTAATTTGACCCTCCAAAAATTCAATCTCCCAAGACTTGTCAAATGCGCAGTGCCTGAAGCAGACGCGCAGTGCTTGAATCAGATGCGCAACGCCTGAAGCAGATGCACAACGCCAACTTCAAGGTGAATTTTGGAGGCCTTATTGAAATCCAAATTGAGTTCATGATAGCTCATTGGAAATATCTCTTTATCTGCTACACAATGGACCTATCAAGCACTAAAAATGATCAAGTATAGCCCTTCAAAAATGAATTCTCCCAAGGTTGATAAAAAGTGCAGAATGGGGATGCAAAAAGCATAGCGTGCTCTTGCAGGCCACTTTTGGAGGCCTTCCGTAACTCCAAATTAAGCTCATGATAGCTCATTGGAAATATCTAGATGTCTAGTTATCATTCGACTCATCAAGAAAGTAGTTTGGACATACAAAATGGGAGAAAAATTGATTTTCCCAAGATTACTCCAGAAGTGCATGAACTCTCATGTAGCAACTATATTTTTAGCATTCCTCCAAAACCATAACACCCGTGTAAAAAATGAAGGAGTTTTTTCTTCCTTGGTATATGATTAACAAAAAAATATTTCATTTTATTAACAAAAAAATATTTCATTTGTGTGAAATTCATCTCCATTTGGTCAGAAACATACTTTGAAGCAAAAATTTCCCTATGTGTAGCAAATGATTTGTCCCTTGGAATGACTTCTTGAAAAATGATGGAGACATGATGTTTATGAGCTAGAATGGCCTCATAATTTCTTATATTACCTCCCTTATGCCTCCTCTTCTTAGATGTCTTTGATTCCATAGAAAACCCTAGCTCAATGGGAGAGGAGATTAGGGTTTAGTGTAGGCAAAATAGGGGATTTGGGAAATTTATAAGAATGAAGGGAAATAAATGGGATAGGGGGCTTCTAAATTATTAGGAAAATTTTTAGACGTAGGGAAGGATGTTAGGAAATAGGGGAACGTGGAATTTAAAGGATTGAGTGAGGAAAAAGGGTCCAAAAGGGAAAAACACAGGCCTAGTCTAGAAAAGTGTCAAATTGTAGCAATAAGCTAGGGTTTGTGGAAAAATGATGATTTTGAGGGATAGGACTGACAGGAAGTGTTTAGGAAGGTATTTTAAAGATAAGGGAAGGTGTAAGAGCATCAGGATACAAGTCTTGTTGATGATTTAACCATGGAAATCATGAAACCAAGAAAAATGCGCTCAAAACCCTAGGAGAGGGAAATGAGCTTTCCAAGCACAATTGAGAGACAAATATGGTAAAAAAAAAACCACTTACTTGGAAATGATAGTCTGGAACCTGAAATTTTTGAATACCTTTGACTATTAATACTCCTTCAAAATATGAATTTGATGGTGAAACGACCAATTTTCATGATTTTGACCCTATGACCTAATGATGGCACAAGATGGAACAATGAGCTGAATGATGACCATGATGACTATGGGACTATTTCAAAAATGAATGACCTGACCACGATGATTTCCATTAACCATGGAGGTGAAAGGAGTAGTAATGATATCTATCCTAATCAGTGACCAAATTTTTACATGACCTAATGGAATGCTAAAAAATTTCAGAATGGAACCCTAATATGATGTGGAAAGAGATATTTTGATTACTAGTGGTAGAATGCAAAAACTGAAAAAAACATGGTCCATGAAAACAAGAAAATACATCTTCCTTGCTGATTGTAGAAAATCAGTAAAAGGATCTTCAAAAACCTGAAATGTTACCTTGTTTCGAGATCCATAAAAAACACTAGCACCCCTTCCTCCTAATTTGAAAAAACACTTGGTTGTTGATCAATAGGAAGGCATAGGAAAGTATGACCTTCTGATATCTGAGTGTTTGTTGCAAATTCCCGAAGCACGAGAAACTCCGACTCTATCTCTTGAACGCTGTCTCTCTTAGGCTCATACTCCTCAAATTCATAGTCTAAATCATCCTTGAACAGAAAAAAATATTCAAGAGTGTTAAACATGACAGCCTTATCCTCTTTATGAAAGAAAATAGTCCCTTTTAGCTGATCTCTTTGTAAGAAATCATCGTCACAAATTGGCTTATTCACAACAACTTCCTGTATAGTTTCATTAGTCTCATGACTGTCATCATTTAAACTCATATTTTCATTTTCAATAACGGAAGAAGTTTTACTAACACACTCTTGACAATGTGAACACTGCAAACCTGCATTATATTAGGCTATAACATAACTCTTCTGGAGGTGATCTATCTCATCTTCAGACAGAGGATAATCTTGATTTTTATAGCAGTTAACATTGGCTTAATGATTTTCATTTTCAAGATCAGGAATAGGCATTTATCTTTCTAGATCCTGGTCTTTTTCATCCAAGGAGGAAGCTATTGATTCTTGTTGGGAGGAAAAGTCATTTAGGGATTCTATGATCTCATCATCTAGACACTCTTCATCCCCACATAAATTTTCAAGAAACTCAATGAAATTATCAAAGATCTCACAACAACTATTAATAAATTTCGACAAGGAAGAATTAGAGCTTTGATAACGTTGAAAGAAAACTGAATGGAAACTTTTCAAAGAATATAAACTAGAAGATGGTAGACCTTCATACCATGATCTCACTTTTTCCTCCAAGGTAGCCATGAAAATTTTCATCAGACAATCTTTAGGAAACTTAGTCTTCAGTCTATGAATATGAAAATGAAATTTGACCAAATGCAAACTAGCATCTTCACCATCCTGACCCTTAAACTTTGACAATCCTATTTTCCGATATATACAAGGAATACGATTTAGAAAACTAGGAATACGAGCTCGATTCATAGGAGCATAGCTTCTAGCAGTTGAATCCATTCTGAAAACAGTGAGGTCACAAAAAATATCTTCAAAATACCAGTTCTTGAACAGTGGAGTCACCATGAAAATTCCGAACCTTTGGATTCTTCGACACTAGATTCGCCAGGTGAATGATGCACAACCTTCTTATGTATGAACCTTGTTCACCATCAACAATCAAATATGATCCTTGTCATTCTTTCCCAAGGAATATTTGTCACTTCGTTCCCTAGTATGGTCGCCAAAATGTTAGCACTCCACCGGATCTTTGAAGGTTGAGGAGGAGACCAACAAAGGTAACCACAAACCGCTTTGAACTAGTAGCTAGCCCTACTAGGTAGGAGACAACACTCTCTGTAAGATCACAACCAAGTTAACTGGATGTTGAGGAGGTAAATCCCCTCTGTGGACAGAGGCGATTCCTACTAGCCTAGATCAGGTCTAGCAACAATCAAACACGCTACAGTGTAGGTTCTTAATCGTAAATAAACCGACTTGCGAGGAAGGTTTACCTGGAATCCAACGCTGTCATTTGTAGAAGAGGTGGTGCTCCCGTTCCTTTTCCCTGGCAGATCACAATCCTCACGATCTCCGTGATCGGACACCTGCACATGCAAGAAACAACACAAACGCAAGCATAAAATCCAGTATATACAACTATATGTCAGTCGAAGAGGACATAACTCATGAACATGATCAAGAACAAGAGTGGAACCATAACCAATAGTCACTTAACATTAATGAGTCGAAAAGAAGAATACAACCAAAGCTTCGACGCCGAATTATCCTTTGGCGGGTCGTCAGCACAACATGTCTCGATAAAGCCTGTCAAGGATGGGACAAGCCTCTCTCTCCGGATACTCGGCAATAGTCTCCTTGCTTGGATTTGGCCTTAAGTGAATCAAGAAGGCTCTTGCAGCATAAGGATGTAAAAGCTCTTGGGAACTTGGAGATTAGCTTGTCATGGAGATGAGCAAGCTTTTATAGAAGGAGGAAGGGGAGTTGGGATCCCTATAATTATGGGATTGGCCCTATCATCAAGGAAGCTTCCATGAGAGGTGGGAAACCACTTCCTCTCTATGGAAATCCGTAGCCAAACCTCCCAACTCAAGATAGATATCAGTCTAGGAATTTGTTAGGACGAAAATTCTGCCTTTTATTTTTAAAAAACACCTCTTAATATGGTTGGTGCGGGTGCGGCTCTATGACGGAGCGCCAATTGGCGCGCCCTCTTCTGAGTTTTCCCCCCCCCTTGGCGCGAGGGGGGGCGCGGAACCGCCGCCGATGGAAAAAACTATTTTAGGGTTTTGCGCGAGAGAGATGTCTTCGAGCAGTAAGCTCATCTTCGAGGATGAAGCAAAGTATTTTTCAAGCCTTGTCTTGCTCCTCGGTCAATGAATGAGCCCTCCCAATGTGCGCGACGGGGATTGCAGGGACGATGACAAATTACTATGTAACAGATGCCCCCTAGAGTATGAGGCCCGAACGAAAGAGAGGGGTGAAATGCTTTACGAGAATGTGTCCAACTGAAAACTCCGTCGTCGGAAAATTTGCGTGAAGAAGTACAACTGATGTCTCAAATACATGATATATATGTGGTATGGGCGCAGCCATCCATAACAGAGTATACAATAATCCGGATCCAAGGCATGGACGCAGCCATCCAGTGAGGATCGATAAATAGACTCAGGTATGGTCGCAGCCATCCAGTAAGTGAGTCATGTAAATAATCATAATAATCCACAAACTCGCAGCCTGGATTACAACAGACACAATCCAGGGTCTTGCGCTCCATCTCGACCCGAACACAGTACAAGTTCAAGCATGCGAATATGTGAGCTGAAGTCGAACATGCAAGAACATCGTCTGATTACCAGCCAATGATGAAAGCTGTTAACAGATGTGAGAGGTACCACCAATAATGACAATGGCCCTCAAGGTACTATAGGTACAATCTCGAGCATGAACGATGGGCCGGCCGTCAAACACCCCGCGAAATCACTCGTCGAGAGGCCAATGATAAAAACCTCACGTCGAATGCGAAGAACACCCTTGTTGAGGCATGCGAGGCTCCAGTACCCGAAGGGTCTCTAAGATCGACTTTAGGATGACGGGCTGGAGTCGACAGGAAGTGACCTTGATCGAAGGTGGGCCATAATGTTTCCCACATCATCGACACGAGACAGAGGAACATGATGTTTTTTGTGAATCAGGATCAAACGAGAATCAGAGGAAGGTTGATACTTTGCAGAGGTCAACTTCTCTTGAACATATTGGCGGCACAAAAGTGGATTTGGAAGAATTTGACATCAAAAGATCAAAGGTCATTACGACGGGGCAACGAGCAGATGAGAGGTCAAAAGGGATCACCCAAACCCACGGAGGCAGGTGAAAAACGAGATGAGATGTCCCCAACCCGACACGAATGTAGACAAGTGCCATGTTCAAGAGCGACATACTGCCGACATGACAATGATGCTGGTTCCACTTTTCCCCACCATCCTGGCGAGTACCTCTTTATTTTTACACAAGCTTGAAGAGGATACCGTATGCTTGTCATAAGTCCATCCTTCGGATGAATCCATCCTAGTACATTTAACGAGCCCTAGGAAGGAGGAACTCGAATATCATCATCATGACTGAATCTAATGTCATCAGGGTTTAACGAGTCTGACAAAGGAAGAACTCGGCGTCTTTTCATGTTTAGAGAGTTTGAAAAGACAGCGGAAAAGAAAACTCCAGAGGTCCCTTTTCGTAAATAGTTCCCCAGATCCGAAAAGGTAGAAAACAATATCCGGGAAAACCTCCTAGTCGCGATAGGCTAGGGTATTCCTTTTTCGTAATCGATCCATCCCAGCCCGAAAAAGGGTTAAACGTATACTGGGTGAATGTCGATTCGTGTCCATTTTACCGAGATCGAAACGACAAGGGCCTCGGCAATCTTTTCATGTTTAGAGAGTCAGAAAAGAGCTGAAAGATGACTCCTCCTGGAGGAACGAGTGGTATAAAGGGTAGCAACTGGTTCCGGTAATGGTGGAACTACTCTGAACAAATAAAGGTTGAGAGGCTGGCTAACAAGACCACTCATAGCAGCGGTTCCTCAGGAACGGGTAAAACAACCAAGTGAAGGCATATGATCGGCCAAGCAGATAATGACGATGGAGAGAGAAAACCAAGGCTCATATGGCAAAAACAGGCTGATAAAATGGCAATCACAAGAGGTAAAATGGGAAAGGTTTCATTTTTACACAAGCTTGAAATCAGGAAACTCTGCTTGAAGTTGGTTTCATTTTTACACAAGCTTGAAACAAAAATAAACTATGCTTGAAACCGGTTTCATTTTTACACAAGCTTGAAACGGAAACAAACTATGCTTGAAAAAGTAAGCATGCCCCCAGCATGGTGACTCAATTCGAGGTACATGCCCCCGAAGCTTCAGTCCATATGAAAGGCAGATGGAGTGAAGGTTCAAGTTACGAGATCTAAGAAAGACTCGACTGGGATGTTACGAGATCTAAACAAAGACTCGAATTGAACAAGAATGTGTTTCATTATTTTAACAAGGTTGACACATTAAAAGAACTATCCTCAGGACACCTTGTTTCATGGTTTAAGGAGCTTGGCACAAGACAAAGAACTCTGCTCCGACAACCCTGTTTCATTTTTTTAAGAGCTTGACACAAGAAAACGAACTCTGCTCCGACAACCTTGTTTCATTTTTTAAGGAGCTTGACACAAGACAAGAACCATGCTCCGACAACCTCATCATAATGAACAAGAAGTCATCACTTCCAAGAGTTTCACTCCTGATGGAAGGAAAACATCCTGGAAGTCAGGACCCAATGCCCCCAGCACACGATGCATGATGGCACTATCACTGAGTACATGCGCGGGGTAGCTAGCCACATAGTTGACCTGCGGTGGGGCAGATACAACGAGTGGATAAAAACCAGGAAGGGATGATGGCGGGCCAGTTACCACATCAGGACCAAAGAACGAAAGCTGATCAATGGTCACGATCCGTCCTTCATGCGGAAAACAGACCACACGAAAAAGGGAGGAGACAAGAGCTCCCATGGCATAGGTGTAATCGCGCCCCAAGAGCAGATTGAAATCCAAGGGGCCTGGAACAACCATCACGTCCATATGGATGGTTTTACCTCCAAAAGTAACAGGAAACCTTGAAATGATCCCTAACGGTTGACTCGTTCTTCTGTTAAATGTCAACAGATTCTGCGTAACAGGTGCAAGCGGCGGTGAACCGAAAACATGCCAAGTAGTTGAGGATAAAATACTAACAGATGCGCCTTCGTCTATAATGGTGCTGGGTACAACCAGACCAAAGGCCTGTACTGTTATCTCGAAAGGCACATAAGATGGAAGGCGGTATCCTGAAAATCGACTCCAATCAAAGGAAGTGACTAAACTACTCGGAGGGGCTACCATCAAACCGAGATGGTCTTCCCCTGGTGTTACGGAAGAAGAAATAGTATCCTCCACGACTTCCATCTCGAAGGTAGGAGGAGTATCCTCCGGGACCTCCATCACGGGAGGTGAAGGAGCAACTTCTTGAGGTATAGGGATAGGAGAATATTTCTCCAAGTCCGAGGAATCTGAAGAAACAAGAAGAACCTGAGGGATGTGAGGTCCAATCTCCATGGAAAAGACCTGGTGCACCGTAGAAGGGACCAGCACAACCGATCCCATGACCAATGGTTGGTCAGGAATGGATTCCTGAATCTGAATTTCCGAGGGAGCAGGATCGACCAAGGATGATCCTTGACCAATCGTAGGATCAGCTGGTGGAGGACTCAAAGAAAGCTGTTTATAACCAACCGGGAGGCATGGTGTAGAAACAGTTAAGTTGTCCAAAACTCGCTTGGCTTCATCCATATAAGGACAAAGGTGAATGGCATGGTGCACTTCACACAACTTACATGGATTGGTAATCTTACCCTGCTTCTTAGGAGCGTTACCAGCAGCAGCTGAAGACGTGCCCCCGACCTGACTCCCGGAAGCCAAAGACAACAGCGGGCGACCGTTGGACCATATTTCAAGCACCTTGGGAATACCAGGGCAATCTCGAAGAAGATGGTCTCCCGTGCATAACATGCAAGGGAACTTGACTTTCCGTGGAGGGTTGGGAGGTTCATCAAGAGGAGACTTGTTAGGCGCAATAGCCGCAGCACTAGCCTCTCCTTTATCGGACTTCTTCTTCTTCTTCTTAGCCACCTGGTTACTCGAATCCAGACTTTCACCAGGCAAAGTAGAAGAGGAGGATGCAGAAACAGGCGAAGAAGGGGAGAGGTCCACCTTGGAATCAACATGATGTTGTTCAGGTGGAGGAACTGATTGAACAGTAGTCGGGACATTCGGGACCATAGAGGTCGAGAACAACCAAACAGGCAACCCAACAGTTAACCCAGGAAGGGACAACGTTTCCATATAAGGAGCACCAACATTCCCAAAAGGAGGAAAATGACTAGGATTCCCATCGGAGGGGATTCCTTGGTTGGTGAACTCCGAAAAAGTGGCCATCAGAAATGATCTTCAGAACAACACCCTAAGGAAATTAACTTTAACCAAAATATTTCGTGGGCAGTTAATTTTTAAAACATTGAAACAAAACTCTACCGTTTCATCTCTTAAGAATCGAGAAACAGGCAAAAGGTGACTATATCACTTTCAGATTGGAAACAAGCGTGGGGACAAGTGTGATGACCTTTTCAGAATTTAAAGAGTCGAAAGATCGACGAAGCTGTCGAGAATTCTGAGCAAAGGTGTGCCAAATACTTGGTAGTTGCAATATACACCTTGGTTTTAATAATGAAGAAAAAATCAACCAAGGACTTTCCGTACGTGCAGGCAATCTCCCCGAATGCTGTGTTCGGTGTATCACGGGTATAGGGCGGCAGACTCGGCTTCCTGTGGATAAAGGATTGAAAACCTAGAGGGGTCTCCCTTTATATACGCGACGGTACGGGGAGCACAAGTCCGTACTAGCGCTGTCTAAAGCCAAGAGGCGAACGACAACTACTAGGTTTAAAGACGCCGGAACACGTCTCTAGCCTAGACCTTTAAATGTGTCGTTAATGTTTCAATGCTTCCTTAGGTAAATTGAGTAAGTTTTATGGTTGATCTTCAATTATGTTTCAATTTCAAGGCCCTACCGCATGTCATACGACAATCTCCTATATGCAGCTATATGAGAAAATAAATCTTTCAATTCGATGAACGCTATCCAGTTAAGGGAAGAGCTTCAAACAATGATGCAACAAACAACAACACTGTAAATAAAATCCTTCCAAACTAGATGAATTTCACTATCCGAAAGTAATTTCAAACATTCAACGATGTGAATAATGCAATGTAATCTATGCAAAATCCTGTTTTTCGAAAACTATGCAATTGTAATCTATGCACAATTTCCTTTTTCTTTTTCGAATAATAAGAATGCACTCAATGCATTTTTCGATGAAATGAGAATCTACTTAATGCATGCTTTCAATGAAAGAGAATGCACTCAAAGCGATTTTTAGCTTTCAATCATTAAACAATGTGATCTAAGTTCAATGATAAATCCCAAAATACTTTTCAATGCAATGTGATCTAATGCATTTTAACAAAAAGAACACTTTGAGACGAAAACTAAATAAACACAAATATTCTTAATGAAGGATGAATGCAAAAGAGATGTAAACAAACACTAAGAATGCAATCGTTGTTTCAAACACTTTGTCACGAAATCCCTCAAAAGGCGACAAGACATATGAGGTCAAACACAAAGAAGACTTCCAAAGCAAGAGATCAAAACAAGGCATTCATTCCCTTTTACATCAAACAATCATGGAGAGAAGACATTTCAAACAATGAGCAATGTAATCTATGCTCATACAGTGAAAAGACCGGAAGGGAAAGACACACTAGTGAAGGATTAAGGGAAAAAATCTCAATTTTCACACATCCTGAAATTGGCTCGACTTGTACATTGACAACTAGCGCCAACTGGCGCGACTTGCACACTGACAACTAGCGCCAATGGCCAATTGGCGCGAGTTGCTAACTGAAAACAAGCGCCAATGCCTGAAAATGAAAAAACAAAGAATTTCTCCCAACCAAGACCAGACTCACCACTTCAAGAAGAATCCAAAACAAACCCAGAAGCAAAGTATTGACCAAAAGAAGCTTCCGAACAAGGGTAAACCCTAGCACCTGGGAAATGGGCGCGGGCGCAGCACGCTTTAATCCCAGCATGGGACGAGGAATGGCGCAGTCGGTGGTGTGAAATTGCGCCAGGCAGCGCGAGCGCCGGAGCTAGCTGCCGCACCAATCGAGCAACTGAAAAAGGTAAAAATTCGAACGGTCGGATGCGATCCTCTTGGGTGAACCAAAAGCCAAAATCACAAAACGTCGGGCAATCAAAGGGAGGATAAAGAATCGTTTGAAAAAAGAACAACACAACACTCCAGTTATGGTTTAATACAAAACTAAGCACGGAAGGTGAATGAGCGAGCGTTGATGTGTGTCATCCCGGCACTTTGAAGGCTGTGCGGGCGCATCGAAACTCCGTCTGCAAACACAAAAATCAACAAAAACAAAAATTTGAGTCCCCGTTGAAATTTGTGGGTGTTGAAGGTAAGTCCCCTCTGCCGGACGAGCGATCCTACTAGCCCAGGATCGGGTCTGTAGCAACAATCAAACACGCTACGGTGCAGGTTCCTAATTGCAAATAAACCGACTTGCGAGGAAGGCTTACCTGGAATCCAACGCTGTCGTTTGTAGAAGAGGTGGTGCTCCCGTTCCTTTGCCCTGGCAGATCACAATCCTCACGATCTCCGTGATCGGACACCTGCACATGCAAGAAACAACACAAACACAAGCATAAAATCCAGTGCATACAACTATATATCAGTCGAAGAGGATATAACTCATGAACATGATCAAGAACAAGAGTGGAACCATAACCGATAGTCGCTTATCATTAAAGAGTCAAAAGAAGAATACAACCAAAGCTTCGACGCCGAATTCTCCTTTGGCGGGTCGTCAGCACAACATGTCTCGATAAAGCCTGTCAAGGATGGGACAAGCCTCTCTCTCCGGATACTCGGAAATAGTCTCCTTGCTTGGATTTGGCCTTAAGTGAATCAAGAAGGCTCTTGCAGCATAAGGATGTAAAAGCTCTTGGGAACTTGGAGATTAGCTTGTCATGGAGATAAGCAAGCTTTTATAGAAGGAAGGGGAGTTGGGATCCCTATAATTATGGGATTGGCCCTATCATCAAGGAAGCTTCCATGAGAGGTGGGAAACCACTTCCTCTCTATGGAAATCTATAGCCAAACCTCCCAACTCAAGATAGATATCAGTCCAGGAATTTGTTAGGACGAAACTTCCGCCTTTTATTTTTAAAAAACACCTCTTAATATGGTTGGCGCGGGTGCGGCTCTGCCTTCGAACGTGATTAGCCGCCCTTTGGAGGATTTTCCCCCTTGGCGTGAGGGCTGAACTGTGGAACCGCGCCAATGGAAAAAGAGCTATTTTTAGGGTTTTTTGCAGGGAGATGTCTTCAGGGCAATGAAAGCTCATCTTCAGAGGGATGCAATGAAAGTATTTTCAAGCCTTGTCTCTGTTCACAGGTCACGGAATGAGCCCTCCAATGTGCGGGACGGGGATTGCAGGGACGGTGACAAATTACTGTGTAACACTGGATAATGAAGTTTTTAGGCTAGGTATAGTAGGCTCTAAGGTTTGGTTGATTGATTTTGGGCGCTGGATGGTGAATTAGGTCTAGGAAGAACTAAGTTAGGGCATCGAGAATCAAAATTGCAGAGATCTAATGGGGCAAGGTAGGGACACACTTTATAACTTTTAGGTATCTTGATGAGTGTTATTAGACTGGTAGGGTTTCAAAAATATCATTTAAATTATGAATTCTTTTATATCAGAAGAAAGTGAAACACAATTGTGATAATTCTTCCAAAATAGAGCATCAAAATAATGAATTCTGCTTATCTAACGTAGAAATCAATCACAATGAGAGATGGACATGAATATGGAAATAATAATGCATTCAAACATATGAAAACCTAAGAGGCAACACTAATAAAACACATACCTCACGAATCCCACCAAAATAGCTGCAACTCTTTCTATTAGTTCCTACCAAAAATGACTGAATACATTGGTGTTCAAAGATCAATTCTACAACATCCAACCCTTTCAATGACAAAGGAAATGAAATATATAATCCAAAAAAAACTTCTCCCAGCCTCAGGGGTCGAAACCATGACTTGTGGAGCAGAAACCAAGTCTTTCTCCAACTAAACAAAAAGCTAGGGAAGTTATGAACCATTTCTCCTTTTAGCAAACCAACTAGAGAAATCCTCTCCAAGAATTAATGAGAGGTAAATACATCTATTTAAATCTATTACCATCGCTTTTACATTCAATTTTAACCCTTTAACCTCTTACAATTACCATTTTACATTTCCCAAAGTGAAACTGTCAAATGAAAATTACACAGGAAAATTGTAAAATTACAAAAGGAATTTCCAGAAGCACAACAAATTTATTGTGAGGCCTTTTTGGTTTCCTTCGCATCATCCAAATTTGCAAATAAGAGTTGACCTAAGCATACGGTCAAGTGTAGATGACTTTAGGATGTTCAAGCAATAAATTTGGAGCAATAAATTTAGGATGTTCATAACTTCTCCCAGCCTCAGGGGTTGAATCCATGACTTGTGGAGCTGAAACCAAGTCTTTCTCCAACTAAACAAAAAGCTAGGGAAGTTATGAGCTGTTTCTCCTTTTAGCAAACCAACTAGAGAAATCGTCTCAAAGCATTAATGCGAGGTAAATACATCTATTTAAATCTATTACCATCCCTTTTACATTCACTTTTAACCCTTTAACCTTTTACAATTACCCTTTTACATTTCCCAAAGTGAAACTGTCAAATGAAAATTACACAGGAAAATTGGAAAATTACACAAAGAATTTCCAGAAGCACAACAAATTTATTGTGAGGCCTTTTTGGTTTCCTTCACATCATCCAAATTTGCAAATAAGAGTTGACCTGAGTATACAGTCAAGTGTAGATGACTTTAGGATGTTCAAGCAATAAATTTGGCTTAATTAAGCCTGCTAAAATCTCTTTCTCTCAAGATCACTCCTAGAAGCACAACAAATTTCTGAAAATGGGGCAGAGAGATGATTTTTGATCATTTTTTTGCAAATTCCTTAAAAATTGAACCCTGAACCTGAAATCTAACAAAATGGGTTGTCTTAAAATTTGATTAGATTTCTAGAAACATAATTTTTTTACCATTTGGAGGTTTGTAGCAAAAGCGCAGTAAATTTCGCTGCGCTTCTGGGGAGAGACAAAAAACTGAACAAGTCTGCACCAAAAATTCAGAATTTGTCTAAAAACACCAAACTTTGAAAAATTTCAAAATCGCTGTGTGAGTTTGCTGTGTGAGGCTCTGAAAAAGAGTGTAATACAACCAAGGAGGAATTAACAAGAAAATGGAGTTTGCCCCTCTCCTTTTGACTGATTAAGGTTTCTTTGAGCTTATCTTGCAACTACTTAACCTTGACATTGCCAATCTTTTTCTATTATGGTAGTGGTCAGCAATGTGCCTCAACATCTGATTGTCCTTGTTGGCCTTGTGATGGAGTTTATCCAGGTGTATGTTTACCCTGTCAAGCCAAAATTTCCTATCATCATTGATTTCTATTGCAATTATTTCCTCAAATGTGAGTTATTCTACAAGAAGTGCTTCCTGTTGTTTTTCCTGCTCCATTGCTCTTTTTATGGCCCTTGTTTTTGGTCTTTTCCTTGTGATTTGGGCCTCATTCTCATCAGACTCATCATGTCCAATCACTACTTTTCCTTTGGCATCTTGCCTCGTAGCTTTCAACAAGTCCATTTCCAAGAGTACTTGCTTATCCTTCAACTATTTGTTCTCTTGCTTAAGGAAGGAGATAACAAACCGTGCCCTTGCAAAATTACCTTGCAGCTCTTTGATTTTGGCATCTTTTCCTTTTATGACAAGGTTTAGAGTTTCCTATTAATCTTGGGATTCCAAGTACACCATCTCAATGTCATGGTGAAGGGTTTCTTCCCATTGGACAATTTTCTACTGCTGTTCATGATATCCTTGCTTTGCTGATGTAGAAGGCAAGGCCCCTTCCACAATTTTTGGAGCAAATACTTGCCTTTGTCCTCTATGATAAATTTTTATCTCTTTGTCCTTTTTCCTCCTTTTAGGTGAATGGTTCTCCTCATGGCTTGATTCTTTAGCTATGTTTAGCTACTCCTCATCCCTGTCACTTGGAGGTTGTTCCTCCATATTTCTTGGTGATCCCACATCATGTTCTGCTGATGACAATTCTTGCTACTGTAGTGGCTCTACCAAGTTCTATTGAACTATATTTTCGAAAAATGACTCCCAAGTGATCTGATTTTCTTGCAATTGATGAAGAATGATGATCTTAATCAGATTGTGATGGAAAATACTATCTGTATGATCTCTTCCCTTTTCATGTATCTTCTCTGCCATCTTGGTCATACTTTTGAAAAGGTAATTACACAAGTTAAGATATTTCACAGCTGTAAAATGCATTAGTAGTCTTATGTGGTATTGATAAAGTATTGAAAAACATCCTCCACAAGTTAAAAACCTCATAATGGACTTTATCAATGGATCATATTCATCCAATAAGTATCTGAAAGGAAACACATGCAATGGAGCATCTTTGTAGGTTGATTTCAAGTAGGGTTTGAAGTATTCATCATCAAGAATCATGCCCTTGAACCAATCTTCTCCATGATTTGGTATTCCAGTGGTTTTGGAGATGGCTTCTAGTGTGAAAGTGAACTCTATCCTTGCTATAACAACGTTGTCCTTTTTCAAAGCAATGGTAAATAACCCTGTGAGTTGTTCATTATATCCCACCTCTTGTACTTTTTGGCAAAACTGTACATAGTTGACATCTTGAAAACATTTAAGTATAAAGGAGATGAGGGGATTTGATGGTTGTTAGAGGGCTCAAACCTCAGAATATTTCCTCCTTTATACTTATTCCTCTTAGAGGGGGAGGTGTCATTGTCCATGGCAGTAAGGAAATCCTAATGAAGAAGAGAAAAAACAGTGTGTTTTTGCTAGGTCTATGAATGAGATGGTAATATGAGTTTGGGATTGCCTAAATTTTTGAGGAAATTTAAGGGCAGAGGGAATGATGTTATGAACTAGGGGGAAGTGACTTTTTTGAATTTGTGTGAGGGGAAGGGGATGAAAAGGCTAAAACACAGGCCTAGGGTAAAAACAAGGTAAAAATTAGGGTTTGAGTGGAATTTTTGGGGAAAATAGGAATTGGGTGAGGGGAAGATGTGTAAATGATTAAAATGGAGGGAATGAAGGTGTAAAAAGTGAGTTTTATGGTTTTCAAACAAAAAAAAAGTGACCATGACACAATTTCTCCAAATTGACTTTAAAAACCATAGCTGAGAGAGAGGAATTTTTATATGCTTTGAAAATTGATAAAGAGAGGGATATTTCTCTTTGCTTACTTGATTGTAACTTGTAAATGGTCTTAAAAAACCATAAAATGCCTTTCTTGCTTCAAATTTTCCTTTAGAATGCATAACCAACCTTCTCGCTGAGATGTGCAATGAAGTTAGCAGAAGCGCAGTGAGGTGTCCAGAAGCGCAAAAAATTTCTCGTAAGATATTTTTGGATGCATTCCTAAACTCCAAATTGAGCTCATGATAGCTCATTGGAAATATATCTTTGTTTGCTACACAATGGACCCCTCAAGCATTGAAAATGATCAAGTATAGCCCCTCAAAAATCAATTCTCCTAAGACAGGTCAAAAAGTGCAGCGCGTCCCTAAGAAAATCACAACGTGAAGTTGCAGGTCACTTTTGGAGGGCTTATTGAACTCCAAGTTGAGATTATGATAGCTCATTGGAAATATCTTTTTGTCTATTTATCATTTAACTCATCAAGCAGGTCGTGTGGATGCTCTATGTTAGAGAACAAACATTTTTTCCAAGAGTACTCTAGAAGTATAACAACTCTCTTGTATCAACTATATTTTGGTCATTTCTTTGGAACATTGAGTCTTTTTGAAACCTTGAACTACAAATTTTAAGAACATGAAGTAATTATTACATATAGAAGCATAAAATTACATTTTTTCTTTGAAATCAAATTTATTAATGAAATTACTTTATTGTCACTCCTTCACTTACTGGACTTTATGCATGAAATGATGATTTGATGATATTGGAACCCTAAATACCTAATGGAGACTTTGGACTAAATGAAACCATGATGAAAATGAATGTAATGATGATGAAAACTTATGAATGATGGTACACTCAGCTGAGAGGTGAAATGAGCCAACAACTAGTAAAATTTTGGAAGGAGTAAAATCACACCTAGATCTACATCCAATGACCAAAATTTTGCATGATGACCTAATAGAATGGCAAATTTTTTTGACAATGGGACCCTAACAAGACATGATAAAATTCCATTTGATCACTTGTGGCAGGATGAAAAAACTGATACTAACACAGACAACAAATTTTCTTAGGAAGTCCCTACCAAAACAACTATGGTCTTGGTGCAACTTCCAAAAATATGTCGTTTAGGACCTCAAAACAACTCTGGAAGTTCACGACTCAAAAAACTGCCAATAATAGAAAGTTGTGCTAGAATTAAAGAAATTAAAAGAAAACAGTGTTGGATGTACAAATGGAGTAGGAAAGTGGCAATTAATATCCACTTGGATCATCATGTTAGAATAATTGAAGAGGTTGAGTTATTTATTTGGTTCAAAGACTATACTCTACATACAAGCATTCCAAATAATTATATTTTCAGCTTCTAAACCTAAGGAGTTAACCTTCCACCCATGAGGATATATAGTGGTAACTAAAGGTTATAAATTAGTCATATTATTATATCAAGTGAGATTTTCATGAAACATTGAAGATAAAGCATGATGGTGGAAAAGTTTATGCAAGGTGAAGGCACCAAAAATATCAAAAATATTTTCTAGTAAGCTCTTATGAGTAAAGTGAAAACTTGGGATAATATGTGTAAGGAGGCACGATATATGCACTTTTTGCAGGGAATATGGGGAAAATATAACTCAAATTTTCACTAAATGATCCTATATCAAACAACTAGGGTCAAATTTAGATCAATTCAAGGAAGGGTGGGTGGGAGAGTATGGGGAGAGATGTTTAAGAAATTAGTGTGGGGTAGGGGGGAGGAGCTAAAAGAAAGGAAGAGTAGTGCCTTCCTTGACTTGTTAAGGATAATTTTTATCAAGAAGTCAACTTATTTTTGAAGATTTCATATTTCCATGTGGATTATGAAACAAGGACTCTAACTTTAGGTAATAAGATGCCAGTAACACATAATCTTGAACGACATTGTCAAAGTTGACTATTAATAAGCATCAAGTATGGTATTTTTTTTAATAGTTCAAGTCAAGGGATTTATGGTAAAAGTAGCATTAAATGTGTAACTTTCCTCCCAAAATCCCATTCAATCAAGATGAAGCAACTGCTAGGGTTGATTCTAACAATGATGTAGAGTTAATGGCTTTGAGATTGTTACTAAAATTTTCAATGGAGAAAGGGGTTAGGTCTATTTAGATCTTTGGATACTTGAACTTAGTGATCAAATGGATTAAAGGTATAAGCCAAATTTTTATCATTCATCCAATATATTTATGTTATGAAGTTAAAGTTACAACAAATAGTTTCGATTCAATTTCCTTTAACCACATGTATAGATAATAGAACACATAAGATGATAGACCTTTTAAAGATGTGACAAGGTGATTGAGGTAGGGTATTTTTTGAAGTCACTAGAGATGGGATTTATGCCTTCAATATTCGAGACGAAATCATGTGATATGAGTGAAATATCTTCTTATTTTTTGAATCCCATTGCCAAGAAGTGATCCATCCAAGGTGAATATTTCTTCTTGCATAAGGCTTGTTTCTGAAGCATCTGTTTGAAGAATGGGTATGTTTACCACAATTCTTGCATGGATGAAGATAAAAAAATTGATCTTTCACATGGCCATCTCGGTCAAATGTTGGCATTTGCAAATATGTTGTTGTGGACGAGGAGAATAAATAGGTGAATATGAACTATCATGCAGAAACCCAACATTAAGAAATTGGATGGGCTTGGATTAGTCTGGAGTGTGAAGAGAAACCTCCTTATCATATCCAAGAACTATTTTATGCTTGTTGCTGAAATCCTCTTCCCAAGGTCTGATGATTGTCTTGGAAAGTGCAGTCTGAACATCTACATCGACATGCAAATTTGTTGTTGGAATGGGCATATGATGGGTGTCAACCTCAACCTTGCTGATCTGATTAGTTTTTGGCAATTGATGGGAGTTAAATTCATACTGAAAAAAGGGAATTGTTCTGAAGAGAAACAAGTTTAGAATGATGCTTTTGTTGTTGTATCTTTGTCTCAAGCTACAAAAACTCAATTTTATCTTTTGCATTTTGCAAATAGGTTCTAATGTCAGCAAGAGAAGATTTGTTGATTCTTACTGTGTCTTCAGCAATAGACAATGTTATCAAAAAATTAGACCTGATAGGCTACTCAACAAACCAATCTTGTGCAACTATTTCAAACCAATCTTTTGGTTGAGGCTTAGCCTCCTCAACCTGAGAGGGCTCTCTCAAGAGTTTATGATTTTTGATTAATATGTAGATGGCTAACTCTATATGGGATAAAAACAGATAAATGATATAAAATGGTTGTAAATCACATTAGAAAATATACATTGGGCTTATGGAGTCATAATAGCTTCAGAAAAACCAAAATAATCTACCTAGCATGGAAGTCAAGGCATATCAGAGTTCAAGTCAAGGAATAAACATGTAGAACAGTGAAACGCACAGTCAGTTTGTTTATGAAGGAATTTAGAGCATCATTGATGAATTCTAAGTAACATTAGCAAACACCACTGCAATAGAATATTGAAAAGATGCCATTAGAACAAGAACATACAAGAACTCCTTATGAATCTTGAGTTGTTTAAGTAGAAATTCTGTATTAGGCTGAAAACAGTCACTTACATAAAACATAGTCTTTTTTCTAACAAATGTTCAACCCTTTCTATTTCGAATCCTTGATCTTTAATAGATCATTTACACCATAATATAAGCTTATACACAACTAGATACATCGAATTCCTATGCTTTGACACCTATACTAACCATAAAACATGGATTTTTTACAAACACAGCTGTAAAACTGATATAGAGTCCTATTACAAATAGAATTAGAACTCTTTTGATTCCACTCAAAACATATTTATCTAAATTTAATTACATCATTTTCCATCTATCTTTCCATTAAGTCGAATCAGGATGATGAGCTCCAACCTGTTATGACCATAATGCTGATGATGTTGATCTCCTGCAATTTAGGAAACTCCTCCCCTGTTTTTAGGCTTAGGATTCTTTTAGTTTCTTGAGATATTCTGACCAATTCTAACCCATAAATTTGAAGCTAACTAATTTCAGGAACATGATTAGCATATGTCCCAAGTCATCTGACGGCAACAAAACTGAAAGTCGCCCCTAAGGAGAGCTGATCTACTGTAGTCGTGGCTCTGTCAACAATTCTCGTTTGTAACCCCGTTCTCCTTCTCCACGTAGTCTACTTTCTCTTTCTCGGAATTTTATTTATCAAATTCGTGGAATTTGATAAATAACACTATCAACAACCTTTGAAATTTAATTTATATCTCCAAATTTTATATTCCCCTGCCACCTTACCATAAGGTTGTCACCCGGTGGAATTTTATATTAATAGCCCAACACTTTATAAACAAATGACGTTGTAATAGACCTTCGGCCTCGGGCCCACATATATATCAATAGTCCAATCAAATTTGCGCGCCGTACCTTGGTTAACCTTCGCGCATCTTCCTCATACGACCACCGTCTGATGGCTCCCCTCCAGATCGACGACGCTCGACAATATCGCGCTGCCTCCGATGTCGAACTTTAACATGCGATGGCGCGCAATGATGGCGGTTTTCATGGGTCCACCTTTGCCACGTGTCAACGGTTCTATGGAATCGCTTGCGATTGGAGAATACCACTTATCTCCGAAAAGCAGTGCGATTTGGGAAATCCGGTTTCGCAATTCCGCTCACGGTTTTGAAATAGTGTTTGACAACGGGTTCAAGCCGGGTTACGCTATCCCTCTCATTCATTAACTCCCGCCTAACCTCGGGTCAGGGTTCTAATAGCAAAACAATTCTGTCTCTTTATTAAGCAAGAATTCTACTATTTAAACAGTGTTCACGACCACGGTTTCTCTACACAGACCTCGCCTGCGGGTGGGGTTAATTCAACAGGGTTTGTTCGAATAATTTTGAGAGAAACAACAGACAGAGGGATGTGGAATCGATACAATAGTTCAAATCAGTAATTATATATGCACAGAGTTCAATCACCTCACAATTAAACCAATTTCCTCGCAAATAAGGATTCGAGACAATTCTATGGCAAATGCGCATTGAAATTATTTAACTGGAAGCAATTGTGAACACATAGATTTTATTGCAAAAATCTCTCTTCTCTTCCTTCTCTTCTCCCTCTCCCCTCAATGCATCCGAGGGATACAATTTATGTACATTACAATGTGTCTCTTCGGTTCCTATGTGAGGACCGTTTTAGAAAATCAAAAGCCTAATTACAATAATTCAACTAACTGAAACATGATAGATGGAAAAACTGAAATATTCGACTTCTACAACTCTGACTACTCTAAATGATACAGTCAGCTGAGGTATTGACACCTAGCTGTTACAATTTAGATGATTTCGAACCCTCCTAGCCACAACATGTGGATACAACCTCCTACATTTCTGGCTAGTGTCTAATGCCCCTGCATCAGACTCCCGAGGGCAATTTTCTTCATGGGCTCCTGTCCATGAGCTCTTCCATTGATCTACCTATCTTCTACAACATTCCTTCAGTCATCCAAGTGGAATCTTCCTCTGTCTTGTCCTTCCATTTTATTAAGTACTGAAAGTACTCTTGTCCTCTGGTCCTCTTGAACACTCTTTTGTCCAATATCTTCTTTGGTTGCAATGGTTGCGCTGGAGGTAGCTGCTCTTTCCACTCAATCTGTTCCTTGTCTACTGATCTTTCTTCTGCTCCATCATCTTCATACTTGTACAAATCTACAACATTAAAAATGGGAGATATTCCAACATCAGGTGGCAATTCAATCTCATAAGCATTTGCAGAAAACTTTCTAAGTATCTTGCATGGCCCAATCGTTTTGAACTTCAGTTTGTTATACTGCTTCCTTGGGAATCTCTCCTTTCTCAAGTGTGCCAAAACCAGATCTCCTACTTCAAAATGGGCTTCCTTTCTACTCAAGTCTGCTCTGCTTTTGTATTTGATGCTGCTGCCTTGTAGTCGCTGTTTCACTTGTTCATGTATGGCCTGGATCTCTGAAGCAAATTCTTCACCATCAACACTTCTCATCTCTGTCTTTCCCAGGTTTCTTAACTCTGCTATTCCTCTGGGGTGCATTCCATAAAAAATATGGAATGGACTCTGCCCTGTGCTCCTGTTTGGTGAGTCATTATATGCATATTCTTCCTGGGGAAAAATATGATCCCACTGCTTGGGATGCTCTCCTGCAATACTTCTCAACAAATTTCCCAGACTCCTATTCACTACCTCAGTTTTTCCATCAGTATGAGGATGATAAGCTGAGCTGAAACTCAGTTTGGTACCAAGTTTCTTCCATAGTGTCCTCCAAAAATGACCCACAAATCTGGTGTCTCTGTCTGAAACAATGCTCTTGGGCAACCCATGCAATCTAACATCTTCTTTGAAAAACAAGTTAGCAACATGGGTGGCATCACTAGTTTTATAGCATGGAATAAAATGTGCCATTTTGGAGAATATTTCCACTACAACAAAGATTGCATCATTCCTTCTTTGAGTCTTCGGCAATCCTAGAACGAAATCCATACTCACCATGTCCCAAGGCCTGTTTGGAATAGGCAAGGGAGTGTACAATCCTGCATTCTTGCTCCTTCCTTTGGAATATTGACAGATTTTGCAATTCTTCATGAACTTATCCACTTCTGTTCTCATCTTGGGCCAGTAATAGAAGTGAATCAGCTGCTCATAAGTTTAATCAGTACCAAAGTGTCCAGCAAGTCACCACTATGCTTCTCCTTGATCAAATTTTCTCTCATGGAACATTTTGGTACACACAGTTGGCTTCTTCTGAATAACAAGTCCTCCTGCAAGAAATAATCCAGCCACTGGCTTCTATCTGTTAAAACAGGGTTACAACATGCCTCAAATGCTTCCTTAAAATTTGGATCTGTTTTATACAATTCTTTGAGAAAATCAAATCCTACAACTTCAAAATTGGTTTCTTGAACAAGCATGTGCCTCCTACTCAAAGCATCAACTACTTTATTTTCTTGGCCACTTATGTGTTTCAAAACAAAGTTAAAACCTTGGAGATACTCAACCCATTTGGCATGCTTATGCTTCAACTTGGGCTGCTGTACAATATACTGCAAAGCATGATTGTCAGAATATAATACAAATTCCCTAGACATCAAATAATGTCTCCACTTTTTCAGTGCCTGAACAATTGCATAGAATTCCTTCTCATAAGAGGAATACTTCCTTCTGGTGTCATTCAACTTTTCACTGAAATAGGCTACAAGCCTATCATCCTGACTCAACACAGCTCCAATGGCCTCTCCACTGGCATCACACTTTACTTGAAATGGTTTAGTAAAATCAGGCAGAATCAAAACAGGCTTCTCAGTTATCTTTTGCTTCAAAAGTTTAAATTTTCTTTCTGCTTTAGTAGTCCACTTAAATGGATGTTTTCTCTTCTTTATTGTCTCAATTATGGGTGCATTAATCTTACTGAAGTTTCTTATGAATTTCCTGTAAAAACTGGCAAGTCCATGGAAACTTCTTACCTCAAAAACATTTCTGGGTGAAGGCCACTCCATAATTGCCTTAACCTTTTCTGGGTCCATCTTCAATCCTTCTGCAGAAACAACAAAACCCAAATACACCAACTCTTCCTTCATGAATGAGCATTTCTTTAAGTTTATCAGCAGTTTCTCTTGATGCAGCTTTTTCAAGACACGATTAAGATGCCTTAAATGTTCTTCTTTAGTTCTGCTGAAAACTAATATATCATCCAGATACACTATCACAAATTTACCAATGAATTCTTTCAATACTTCATTCATAAGTCTCATAAAATTACTAGGTGCATTTGACAACCCAAAAGGCATGACCATCCATTCATATAGTCCTTCATTTGTTTTAAAGGCAGTTTTCCACTCATCACCCTCTCTTATTCTGATCTGATGATACCCACTTTTTAAATCTATCTTTAAAAAATATTTAGCACCACTCAAGTAGTCCATTAAATCCTCAACTATGGGCAAAGGGAATATGTACCTGATTGTGATCTTATTGATTGCCCTGGAATCAGTACACATCCTCCAACCTCCATCTTTCTTTGGGCTCAATACTGCTGGTACTGCACATGGACTCAAACTTTCTCTGATCAGTCCCTTGTCCACCAATTCCTGTACTTGTCTCCTGATTTCCTCATTTTCTGTGGGAGTCATTTTGTAGGCTGCCTTATTTGGCATATTTGAACCAGGGATAAAATCTATCTGATCGCTGATCTTTCTCACAAATGGCATCTCATCAGGTAAATCATCCACAATAATGTCACAATAATTGTCTAACATCTCTTGGATTTCTACTGGAAAATCAGAAATCTTTGTAGAAGTAAGAACTACCTTAGGTTTGCAAACTAAAGCAAAACTTACCTCTTCTTCTTCTATCTGCTGTAGATATTCCTTCCCGCTCAACAACAAGGTCTTTGGATCAATCACTCTGTTGGATGGCTCTCCTTCCTCCATGGGTATCAATGTATGGTGTACCCCAAATTTGAAGAACTTGTAAGTATTCCTCTTGCCATCGTACCCAACTGCTATGTATTTGTAAAGGTTTGCAGTGATGTATTTACCCAGACATACAAAACTCATCACCGCGGGGCCTTATCATGTGTTTTCCATTTGTGACTCTATCTCACCTTTTGTTATTTTACAACGGTAACTATCTCAGGGTGTTGTCCCGCACCACATGTAGGGGGTTGGATGTCTTTCCTTTCTTTCGCTTCAACTTCTCTATCACCACAGTGGAAACCAGATTGTCTGTGCTACCACTATCAATGACTAGCTGGCAACATTTCCCTTGGAATTTGCATATGCTCCTAAAAAAATTCTTCCTTTGTGCAGGCTCAGTAACCTCTTTGGTTTGCTTCAACAGGATCTTATTAACCATCAAGGACTCTCCCCTCTCTAGTAGAATTTCTTCTTCAATTTCTGCCTTTTCTCCAGTCTGGGCAACAACAACATTTCTTGGACCAGCACCGACCTCCACGGACATGTGCCTTTGTGTCCCATGCCTTGTCTATCACCTCAACCTCTCTTCTCGCCTCCTCTTCATTTTCCTCTGTCGAGACCCCTTAACCTTGCATCATCTCTGTGGATACGTGCCGCGGTGAGCCTCTTTTGTTAGCTCATCCTGGTGTCAATAGGCTTTCTTTATGCAGCTTCCTTTCACGGAAAATGCCTCTCTTCTTGACATTGTTTCCTCAGGAGTTTCTCCTCTACTTTCAAGGCCATCTGGTAGGCCTCTTCCACTGTCTTAGGAGACAGAAGACCAATCTCATCTTGGATCTCCAGCTTGAGACCATTCACATATCTGGCAGTATTCTCTGGTGTGTCTTGAAATTTCCCAGCTCTTATGCTTACTCTGTAGAATTCCTCTGTGTATTCTTTTACTGTTAGCAACCTCTGTCTCAGGTTTTGCATTTGCCTATACAATGTCAGATGATAATCACTAGGAAAGAATTTACCTTTTAATTTAGCCATCATTCTGGTTCAGCTTTTGATAGGTTGCTTGCCAACTCTCCTCCTTTCTACCTGCACTCCATCCCACCAAAGTGCAACATGTCCTTTCAGCTTTGTCACTGCAAACTTGACCTTTTTATCTTCGCTTATTTCTTCATAGTCGAAGCACTTGTTCATTTCATTAATCCAGTCCACCAGCTCCTCTGGATTCAATCCTCCTGTAAAATTTGATACTTCAATCCTGGGCTTAACTGCAGACCCCAAAACAGTTCTAAGGAGCCTCATGTCGGGAGGAATTTCAACATTTTCTTCCGCTTCTTCTGTTTCAGGTTCACTGATGTCTTTAGGATCTCTAGGCTGTCTTCACTCCATGGCATCCATTCTGGCCTCGACCCTCTGCAACATCCCCAACACCTCTACGTTGGAACCAAGTCTCCTTTTGCCAGCACCTCTACCAAATCGGATTGCCATGTCAGTTCTTTGCAAAAACAACTCAAAAACAACATCTCTGATACCACAAATGATGGCAACAAAATTGAAAGTCGCCCCTAAGGAGAGCTGATCTACTGTAGTCATGGCTCTGTCAGCAATTCTCTTCTGTAACCCCGTTCTCCTTCTCCACGTAGTCTCCTTTCTCTTTCTCGGAATTTTATTTATCAAATTCGTGGAATTTGATAAATAACACTATCAACAACCTTTGAAATTTAATTTATATCTCCAAATTTTATATTCCCTTGCCACCTTACCATAAGGTTGTCACTTGGTGGAATTTTATATTAATAGCCCAACACTTTATAAACAAATGATGTTGTAATAGACCTTCGGCCCCGGGCCCACATATATATAAATAGTCCAATCAAATTCACGCGTTGTACCTCGGTTAACCTTCGCGCATCTTCCTCATACGACCACCATCCGATGGCTCCCCTCCAGATCGACGACGCTCGACAATATCGCGCTGCCTCCGATGTCAAACTTTAACATGCGATGGCGCGCAATGATGGCGGTTTTCGTGGGTCCACCTTTGCCATGTGTCGACGGTTCTATGGAATCGCTCGCGATTGGAGAATACCACTTATCTCCGAAAAGCGGTGCGATATGGGAAATCTGGTTTCGCAATTCCGCTCACGGTTTTGAAATAGTGTTTGACCATGGGTTCAAGCCGGGTTACGCTATCCCTCTCATTAATTAACTCCCACCTAACCTCAGGTCAGGGTTCCGATAGCGAAACAATTCTGTCTCTTTATTAAGCGGGAATTCTACTATTTAAACAGTGTTCACAACCACAGTTTCTCTACACAAACCTCACCTGTGGGTGGGGTTAATTCAACAAGGTTTGTTCGAATAATTTTGAGAGAAACAACAGACAGAGGGATGCATAATCGATACAATAGTTCAACTCAGTAATTATATATGCAGAGAGTTCTATCACCTCACAATTAAACCAATTTCCTCGCGAATAAGGATTCGAGACAATTCTATGGAAAATGCGCACTGAAATTATTTAACTGGAAGCAATTGTGAACACACAAATTTTATTGCAGAAATCTCTCTTCTCTTCCTTCTCTTCTCCCTCTCCCCTCAATGCATCCGAGGGATACAATTTATATACATTACAATGTGTCTCTTCGGTTCCTCTGTGAGGACCGTTTTAGAAAATCAAAAGCCTAATTACAATAATTCAACTAACTGAAACATGACAGATGGACTAACTGAACTATTCGACTTCTACAACTCTGACTACTCTAAATGATACAGTTAGTTGAGGTATTGACACCTAGCTGTTACAATTTAGATGATTTCGAACCCTCCTAGCCACAAAATGTGGAAAAAACCTCCTACATTGCTGGATAGTGTCTAATGCCCCTGCATCATCATCCCTTCATGCCAACTATGCAAAACCACTTTGAATTTCTCAAAATAGTGAAAACAGACTTGCGCTACGAAAGTAGCACAGTTTCGTAGCGCAGTATTTTTACCCATTTTCCTTCAAAATTTAACTTCCTTTCCTTCAAGGTTGCTTTGATACTCACTTGACATATATTCCTTAGAATTTCAAGTCAAAATGCATGGTTTTCCCTCCAAAATTTGATAAGGAAAAGGGTGAAAAAGCTGCTACAACAGTTTCGTAGCGCATTTCACCCTTTTTGCACTACATGCGCTACGAAACTGCTATGTAAGTAGTTTTTTCCAGTTTTTCTTCAAAATTTGAAACAAAAGATGCTATAACTTTAGACAATCACTGGCCTCATCAAAACCATCAGCTACATGAACTAAAAACATTACCTTTACAAAATTTAATCCTCATTTTTCCATTTTGAGTTTGCTTTGAATATGTCATTTTGTACCTCTACTCTTTAGTTCATCTTGAGACTGTTTTGATTGTAGCTCCAAATCCTCCACTTGGCCTCTTAGCTTTCTATTACTGGTTCTCAAATGACTGTTGATCACTCTAACAAATTTTTCTTCTTTAATAGCTGGAACTGTCCATGTAAAGAACTGTTGTGCAGTATTTGGGATCTCTGACCTAGCAACTGTTTGACCTTCCCAAACAGCCTTCATCCTCTTGAATTCTGTCTTTTCAATGCTGTCCTTTCTTGCCCTCTTTCTCATCATTTCCATTTCTTGATTTGCTAGATTCAACCTTTCTTCCAACATTTGACACTCTGACATGTGTTCCTTTCCCTTCTCTATCTTGCTGGCTGCATGCTCCACTATAGGTGATGAGAGATCAACCACCTCTTTAGGGACTTTGGCTGCTTCAATAGTTAATTGGATATCTTTATTGCCTTCTTGGAGTTTCTTTTCATGCCTGGTTAAAGGTTTCCTAGCTTGAAAAACAAAAGCTGCATTCTCAGCTTCAAATTCCAATTTCTTTGCTGATTTCATTTTTCTCTGTTTGAGTTCATTCACTTCAATAAAATTTGCCTGCACAATGGGTGATTCTTCTATATCAATTGCATGCAGTATATCATCCAAGTTGCGTTTCATCATTGGTTTGTCCTCTGTCACTGAAACCCTTGCTTTTCCCTTTGATGTTGATACTTGACTTCTTGTCTTTCTCTGGCTCTCCTGCTCACTGGCCACCTGTTTTTTTTTGTTTCTTTGACACTTTCTACTTTCTGTTTTGTAGGTGATGGGGTTTTTGCAGCAAGCACTGATGCTTTCTTAGTTCTATCTTCAACCTGTTTCCTTGGTTTCAAATTCACAAACCTCTTTGCTTTAGTAATCACTGGCTGACTGGATTCTGCTACTGGTGGTGAAGGATTTCCCTTGATCTTAGGGTTTCTAGCTGGGGTTAGGGCTTCCATTTCAAATCCACTCATAAATAAAAAGGAAGACCAATCTCTATTTATTTTCTGAAGCTCATTTAAAACCAATAACTTAATCAAACCATGATGAATAAAGATTTTTCACAGCGATCAGATTTAGCTTGAACTTTTTCAGCCATTTTGGCAAGGCTTCTATGCAAGTAAAATGGTAAATCTAATGATATCATTCATGTGAAATGCAACAACATTTTGAAATGATAAGTGTAGACTTTATGGTACTTGCCTTCACATGTGAAATATCTTTGGATGTTGAATAACAACTTTGCATAGTTGTCCTTGATACAACTTCTGGGTATTGCATTGTTCAAGTCCATGTCTACATATTTAGGTTTCATAAACTCCTTGCATGGCTCCATGTCAAACCTAAAACCTTTAAACCAAGATTGTTGTCCCCTTGGTATCTCTGTAACAACAGCTATGATCTCAAGTGTCACTGGCATATTTATCATTCCAACTTTGGTAGTGGTTCCACTGAAATGTAGAGCAAACTCTTTGGACACCTGAGTGTGGCAACCCTACAGCGTTTCACAAAATTTGAGACAGGCAGCTTTGCTAAAAGCCTCCATTACCATTTGATCCTCCATAACAACATTTACATTCTCAGGATCGTATCTTAGACAATGTCCCCCTTTGTGGACCTTCTTCTCCTCTGCCATGTTTCTTGTAAAGAGAACTTGTTAGCTTCTCTAAAACCTGTAAAACAACCTTGCTTGACATGATGAACAACCTCGCTTGATATGATGAACAACCTCGCTTGATAATGGTGAGAGTTGTCTTTGAAAAGAACAACCAAAAGCTTATCCTTATTGCTTCAGAGCTTGGAGAACATATGTGAAGGTAAATGAAACAGAGATGACTTAATTAGGAAAAAAATTCGAATTAGAGATGTCACCTCATGACCAAATGATGTTTGATTGATATCCTATCATGACTATGATGACTGAAGGACAGGTAAGTACATCAAATCTGGTAACTAATTGACTCACCATACCCCTATCATGTCATTCCCCAACTGAAATTGACAAATCTCGGCTTATTTGACACGAAAGCTAAGAAACCGTGCTTTCGTAACGCTCACAGTGTAATTTTCGCACTTTGCGCTACGAAAGTAGCAACGCTTTCGTAGCGCAAAACTAAGTTTTTGAACTAATGACGCTACGAAACTGTGGATTTGTGGCTAATTGCAGAAAATCGACCCAAAACTTACTTAAATGACCCTTAAATGAAAAAATTGTGAACTTTTTGACTATGGAATGGACCTATAAAGACCTTATTTGAATTTTGATGGTGAACACTAAACCTCTAAAACTATGACATACCCTTAACCATGCTAAAATGACTTTCAAAAACTATTTAGACCATGATCAAAACAGAGTTGACATACCATGTTTGAAATTTTTTTTAGTGATAACATACAACATTAAAATGCTTAATAATTCTAACAAATCATCTAGTTTGGCCAGCTAGAGAAGCACTTAGAGAAGATCCAGAGTAACTTTTGAACCCTAAAATCCCCGAGCTAAAAGAAAAAATCATCATGTCTTCTTGCACAAACATTATTGAGAGAATATTCAAAGCATAACATGAACACAATACCAACTTTTTTTTTATAATCAATGGCATTGAATGCCGCAATACCAACTTTTTATGTCCGCTGATCCTAGAGTGCACCAGACCCTCAACGCTCATAAACCGCTTACCTATGTTCTTGTATTGAAATGAGTTTTCTTGTAGGCCAGTTAAGCATGCTCGTGTCCATCTTGTAGGCCAGTTAAGTCATGAGCAGCGAGAGAATGAGAATCATCATAAAAGACATCAGCTTGGCACTCAGTAAATCTGGCTCCACTATACGAACCAAGTTGGCTTGCAACCCATGATGACTCTGGGGTTCAACCTGTTTGCCTTTCGATTCAACACTCTTCCACTATGGCATGCACATGTTCGACATATTCCACTATGCCATGCTCTATTTCTAACACAACATACCCACAACAACTCAATCATATTGTGCGATAACCCTCTTATCACTTCACCTATCTCATGTGATCACGTTGCGAATGCACATGTATGCACATACCAGAGTTTAATCAACACACATGAATACTTTTAATCAAAACATAGGAGCATCAAATTTTAATGAACGTAGAGAAGGGACATTTGGATGTATAACCAACACACATATACTCTCAGACTTCTGTCTAGTTGAGATCAAACCCCGCGAAGATACCCTTCAAAACCTTTATTCGCTCCTCTGAGAGGATTTGCTTGTAGCCCGTGGGGATCTGACCTTTGAAAATATGCAGTTACCCGACATTTATATTGATAAAACAAAGAAATCCTGCCCCAGTGACAAGACCATGTTGCATCAGTTCATCTGCTTTTTCCCGTAATAATCCATATTGCAATCCAAATACCGTCTTTCTCTGTAATTTGGAATTTGTAATTTGTGCTTGTGCTTGGAATTTGTAATGAGATCATTCAAATTAATCAACACCAAACCAACGTATGCAACCACGACCAACGTACAACCTTCAAAAAATCAATGTTGTATTTTAACTTCAACACACGGACTTCAACACACAAACACCCAATAACAAGTCACGACTCGAATAACAAGTCTCTTGACCTAACAATATTGTGTCTGGGTTTGTGATACTATGTGACTCTTTAGAAGCCACAAGGATGACCCAAAAACTTCTGTGAGGATGTGAATCCCAGAGCATAATTCCTCTGAAAGCGAGGACACAGTCAACATTGGTTTACACATGAGGGGTTTACAAATACATTGGTTCTTTGGTTTCTGGTTCCACAATTAATTCAAGGCATGGGATTTTCCAGCAGAATAATATCATCACATGAATAATATCACCATATAGTCAATGATGGGAAAACCAAAGGAGCGTTATTTATTACGTCAAGTTGGCTAGGTGGCGCCAATGGCATTTTTCCATGAGTGGACATCATGGAGAGACATTACTCGGAGAATTCAGAGAACATGGGATTCTCAAATGGAGCAACGATCGCAACACATAGAGTGCATATAATTCATGGTTTTGCTCTTATTTATGATCGCTATAATGTTGGTCGTAAAATTCCTTGTCAATTGAACTCCATTGGATCGCTACTATACGAGGTGTAGCTTTGAATTTCCAAATAAAAATGTGAACATGCACAGAGACTTTCAATTTCTGCCAATGCCTCAGTTTCAAATCTCGCATCCCTCATATCTCAGTAGGATAGAATTACCCCATTAGAGTCTTTGTTCAACTCTCAGTGCTATTCCAACTTGTAACGATTCCTGAGATACAGAGCATGCAAAAAATAAGAGGTGAATAGTCCCTGATAGAAGTGACGGTGAGAGGGAGAGTTGAGCATAAATAGATAGCGTTATAGCCAATGGGTAATATAAAGAAGCCCTCTTAAAATACTCAAGTAGAAAAACAGAGTCTCGCCACAATGGCAAATCTGACAGGCTCTGAAAATGCCCAAGCCTGGCCTGCGCTCCGATACCATTTTAAACATATACAAGATATGAAAGGTAAATCATGAATTGCATTTATTATTTACATTGATGTAAATTTATAACGCATTGATATGATTGTTGGATTCATATTCTAACTGTCTCTTGGTTTTGTTTTGTTTTTTTGTTTTTTTTTGTTGTTATTTAACTTCCACACCTTAAATCTTAGTTGATTAGGTGTCGAAAACTCATGATCACTTGAGCTAATCCTTGGGGTTGGCTGGGTGGGAAACACTCATGTCAGGAGAAGTACTAAATTGTTGTTATCTTGCTTAGTAATAGTGATGGTTATTGTATTGTATCTAAAATTCTAAAAACTAAAAGTGACTTTTTGCATAGGATGTAAGGAAGAATATTTTTAAAAAACCATGTTTTAAAGTTAAGCACCTGAACTACAATAATTGCAGCGGGCACCTTGGATAACGTTGGTTTCCATTAATAAATTCTTATCATTGCAACATCAACCCATCAAATTACAATTGATTTCACATTATCAATGTTTCACTAAATGATGATAAGAAACCACAAAGTGTCTAGTTCAACATATTGTGGACATATAAAGATTTTTTTTGTTTTGTTTTATCTAGACATTTGCGAGCAAATTTTGGTTCTATCTTTTTATTTACAAGGGCTGAGTAGGGATGCAATTAATTATATTTAGCACGTGGGTTCCTAGATTACTTGCAATATTGCATAGTTTAAAAAACTCTCATGATAGGTGTTAGCACAACGTTGAGAGGAAATACCATTTTCGTTGTCGGTATTGCATTCCTTCTTCTTGTTCTTCTTGTATAAACCATTATAGGATTTATATCATCAAGACAAGAGGAAGATAACTTATTAATGTTGATATGATTAATAGTTCAACCTCGAACTATGTCTAGTCATTTAAGTCTACAAAAGCATATAATGTATGGTTGAAAAGGGTTGTATTGATGGAGGATGGAAGTAAGATAAACAAATTTTCATGGATTTTTAAAAGGGTAGTGAAAATATGAATGTGTTTTGAAGCTAATTGGCAAGTAGTTATCCAAAACCAATAGATTTGGGACAACAAGTTTCAATGATGAAAATTTTTAAATTATCTCTTAAAAGATGCCACTAGCATAATAATTATTGAATTTGTGGAATGATTTCTATTTTATTTTACCAGAAAACTAACACTTGCACAAAATATCTTTTCATGCCAACTATAGTTGTTTCCTTTATATCTCAATGAATTCTATTGTGATTTATGGACTTTGGAGAGCTAGAGGAGCACAACAATGGCAAAGGGCAAGGGATTCAGAGAAATAACCAGGGGGAATTTATTCCCACCTTAGTAAATTTCATGCCCTTGATTTTGAGTAGGGAGGTTAGCAGGGCTGAAGTTGTACAAGGGTAGTCAACGTTTCAGTGGGCTTGTCAACTCCAAATCTGGCATTGTTTTATGAAGAAGTTTTCAATATGGTAACAAACGATCTGGTGGATATCAATATGACTAGTGTTGATAAAAGCCCTATTTTCAGAAATACCCCATAGAACATATACCTTTGGCATGGTATGAGATAGGCCATAGAGGGGATATAATATCACCCAAAATATTCCCCGGGTTCAACCTTGGAGGAGGCTCAAGGAGAGGGCTTGGGGTTGGAAGGGTTAGGACCGCATGCATTAGAACCTCTAGGGCAGGAAGTGATTTCATCCCCATATCATTTTATGGTTGAGGCTCAATGAGAGGGGTTATGAGGCATAATCCCATTAGAATCATTGTTTTCTAGGGATTCACAAGAGAAAGCAGGCTTGGTTACAAAGGATTTACCGGAGTTAAACACTTTTTTCTCTCAAAATGAGTTCACTTATTTCGGGGAAGGGAATAATGGGTACTTTGAGGATTTGATATTTACTCCGCAATATTTTCCTAAACAAGTCAACACATGGCAGGTAATATATGGCAGTTTTAAGTCAATTATGAGTAGTTGGGGGTATTGATACCAAGGGTGATGAGAAAGAGATTTAAATAATTGAGGGTTTCTATCTACCCCACTCTAGGGAATTGAGCTAGGTAGCCAAAGAAAAAATAAAAGGGTTTTTAAATGAAAGAATGCACTTGCAAAATTTAATCTATGCCTGGGGGTGGACATGCAAATGCAGGAAGTTGCGGTTATGGTAGAAAAAACCCTAATAAGAAGGACATGTGGATGGAAGTTGAACATCAGATCGTTGGAAGCCTGGGTGGCTATCAGAGTAAGTATTACTATTTCAAACCCTCTTAAAGTTTTTTTGTTAGCCAGAGGTTGGCTACAACTAGACTGTAAGACCCATGAGGAAGCCCTAGCCATCTCACAGAGGGTTTGGACCATTGACTCGACTACAATAATTTTTAAATTTTGGTTACCCCCGTTTGATGTGAGCTAGGAGAGACTAGATGTCGCTCCTATCTGGGTTTGGCTCCTAGGATGGTCGTTAGAGTTATGGAAGTCAAATATATTTCAAGATATGGGGAACAATTTGGGGACCTATTTGGATGCAGATTACTCCTTCTTGCATACCGATGACAAATCGATGGTTAGGGTCCTAGTAAATATTGAATTAAGAGAAGTTTTATCGAATCCTTGTACATGGGAGATGGTAGAGGCAATCTCCAACCTCTGGACTATGAAGGAGTACTGTTTTGATGTTAAAGATGCCATCAATATGGCCATACTCTCAAGTTATTCAAGTTATCATTCAAAAAGAAGAAGGTACAGAAGGATCATTATCTAAAGAAGTATTATGAGGCACCGACAACCAATGTTGGTCTGAGCATGCATATGAATGATGCCCCTCCTATCCCCTTAGATGTTCCCACAACTGATATGTTGGTTCCTCCTTAGCCCGCGGAGGAGCAAGCTGAGGGAATCACTCAGACATTGACAGGAGGAGACCCTGTTTAACCCTATACATCAGTAGTTCCAATAGGCTCATCTACTAGTATGTTGGTTTATGTGCCTCTTGTGACTTCTCTTATTGAATAGTTTTGTAACAAACCCATGTTAAAAGTACATGTAATAAAATTTAATAAAGGAAAAAATAAGACCACGGTTGCGGGACACTTATTCCAAGATGAATTTTGGGAAAAAAATTCTAGTGTGGGCATTCATTTCGGTTATTATGGATAAGAAATTAGCAAAGGCAATGACTAAGGATTTGGAAAGACAAAAAGTATTTTTGGCACATTTATTTATGAAAATAATGGAAAATAGGAGAAAAGGAAGGTGAAAGGTCATAGGTTGCATGTGAGAAGGAAAATTAAGGAAAATAATGGAAAATGAAGAAAATAGAGGCCTAATTGATAAAAAGGATTATGAGGATTAGTGGGCACGATTTTTCTCAAAACTTTTTTTCACTTTAAGTTTGGAGCTCTCCCTCTATTCTCTCTCTCTCACACACTCTTGGACACTTAGAGTTTTCTTGGAGCATTTCAGCACTGGAACAAGAAAAGGAAAAGTAAGTAAAGTGAGGACAAGGAAAGGAAAGTAAAGATCAAGCAGGGAAGAGCAGGATCAATCAACTTCAACATGAATACTTGCAGGTAACATATTGTATGTATGATTTCCTAGTTCGTTTTGACATGCATGGTATGTGCATGTTGGTATTTGGTTCTCTTGTTTTCATTGGCATGGTTGTGCTGAGTTTTTATAGTGGTTTTCAACCTTGTCTTTCCTTTTTTCGGATAGCCATGGTGTGATGGGATTGTTATTTCATTTTAGCTTTGGAATTGCTGGATGGTTTCAAATTCCAGGGCAGAGGTGGTCTCAAGTTCATTCCAAAAGGCCTAGGAATCCCTTGACCATTTTTGGCGGGATACACAGTAAATCCTGAGGGTGGTGTCTCGGTAAGGGAATAGTGATCTAGTTTGGATTGTGGTAAATTCTAAATACGAGGATAGGAAAATTCCTCAAGGATGGTGATGAGATCCAAAGGCATTCCAAGCTCAGTTTAGTTTTATGATTTCAATGCCGGTTTAGGTGAGATCACAATATGGTGAGAGTGTATGTGGTTTAGCCTTTGTATTCCCTTGGTTGTTTTTGTAATGTTTAATCCATGAGATTTCACATTCATGCTTGGAATATGGAATGGGGGTGACTATTGGGGCTCCTGAAATTACCTACATTTTCCTTCTTACACCCACCTCTTTCCATCCACTTTATAGTTCTCTTGAGGGAAATTTGTGTCCCAACTAACGAGAAGGTATATTATAATGTCATGTCTTCTTTAATTGTTAATTGATGAAGTGGTAGTCATAGGGGAATGATGCTTAGATGATTTACTAACAAAGATTCCCTGCAGATTACCCAACAACTGACACTGGATACCGTTCGGTGAAACAAGGCCTATCATGAATGGACCAGGACTTGACCAACTGCTTCTAATCACCGAATAGCTGGTAGATCCAACGCTGTTTATATCATTCCATTTTGTTTTATATTTGATGAATAATTGTATATTTTGGAACAAACAGTCACCATGGCTTATGGGTTTTGTTAAAGAAGTGTTATTCATGTATTGGTGGTTGTGTATAAGTATGGCACAACCGAGAGAAGTGGTTGTTCATCTTTTCCTGTGTAACAACATAAATTTGTTGTAATTTCATTTACAAATTAATGAAATTACCAATGCATTGTAACTTGGCAAAGTCTATTATTCTTAACCACGACCCTAATCAAAGAGTTTGGCCCACTCTTCCAATCAGGTGTTGTTAGATACTGTCGTATGGTATAGGTATGTTTTACAGTTGTATTGTCTATACTTTATGATTGTTGTTTCTTTTCTTTTTGTTCTATCGTTTTGGTGTTATCTTAGAAATTTCGTTCCTTTGGATTGTTGTTACTTAGAAGCTGACAATGTTTGTTTTTTGTTACTCAATTCGTAGCTTGCTTTGGGCCTTGTATTTCTTAGTTTCTCAATACTGGGTAGGGAACATGTGGTCTGCATAGACCTTGCACGATATCATTGAAATAACCAGACGAACCCCAGATTGAGAAGTAAATGCAAAAGGGACCAAATTTATAAATCTATATAAACATCCCAACATTTTGGCATTGTTACTAGGGAGGCTTTCGAAGGCACAAAAGTACGACCAATATTGACCATAGGACAACTCTCTTCTCCTGGTTAGGTGTGGTTTTTCATCACGTTTTCCAAGACCCGAGCATTAGTTTTACATTGATTGTTTTGATTGAGTTGATTTCATTTTATGCCTTTTAATTGATAATAGAACCCACTCTCTTGCCCTGGTCAGATGAGGTTTCATACCAACCCTTTTCCAGAGCCCAAGCATTAGGACTGCTTTGGTTGTTTAGTCATTTAATTTCTTTTTAAATTTCTTGTAAAACCCACTCTCTCGTCCTGGTGAGGCAAGGTTTTCACCAATCCTTACACCAGGGCCTGAGCATAAAATTTTTTTTGGTAGTATTTTATTTGAATTTATGTCTCTTTACATTCCATGAACAAGGAAACAAAACCAAGGGGCAGAGGAAGACCCCCAAAACACACAGGCGACAGAGGCTGAGGAAGGAAATATCTAGGTAGAATTACCTATATTCAGGAAATCATCTCACACTACAAGGAAAAGACCCTCCAGCGGAGGTTATAAAGGAGGTTTTTAGTGTTATAAAATTGGCCAAAATTGTAAAAAAATATTTTCGACAACATTCGTTTTTGGCAACGGAGCTTTTAACGGAATTTCAACACAACGAAAAAATATGGGCGGCCAGAGGTTATTACAGATGTTTTTTTCATCGGTGCGCTACTAAGGTGTCAATGCACTGGTGCGTGTCATATAGACGGTTGGCCCGGGGTGGTCGAAGGTGCATGCACCTGGCCATAAAGGTCTAAAACCGCACCGGGCGCACTGTATGTGATACAACGCATGGGGCCATTCTAATTGGTATTGGGATTTGTGCGGTGCCCATGTGTCTTATCAACGCAATAGCACGTAGTCTTATAGAAATGAACTGGTGTGCAGTATTAGACAAACACACCAATTGTTCTAATTCGTATTGGTATTTGTGCGGTGCCCATAGGTCGTACAAAGGCACCGGTGCAGAGTCTCACATAAACGCATCGGTGCGAAGTATCACACAAACACACCGAGATTTATAATTGGTATTGGTATTTGTGCAGTGCCCATAGGTCGTAGAAACACACCAGTGCGCTGTATCATACAAACACACCGGTGTACAGTAACTGATACGCACCAGTGTTCATTTTGTATTTTTTAGAAACATCGACCTGTGACAGTGCATTTATTGTAATTTTTAAAAATTCATTATTAATCAAAAGTCGACACATCTTATAACAATATTCATATTAATTAAATTTTTATTAATCCATTCGAATGTGATGTTTGGATTAATTTGTTATATCATATCATAATTATTGTGATTTTTTAAAATTCATTATTCATCAAAAGATCACATATATCTTATAACAATATTCATATCAATTAAATTTTTATTAGTGCATTTGAATGTGATGTTGGGATTAATTTGTTATATCATATCATCAGATTTCACATCTCTTCATTATAATATTTAATCATCCATAAATTTAATCAGTGGTGTTACATTTCATAGTGACAATGGAGAGCACAATAGAATAAATTAAAACATATTATATATATATATATATATAAAACAATCTTTGTCATACAAAATGGGACAATTATTGGTATCCCTTTGTCTTTCAATTGAGACACTATGTCCATTACATTAAACAAAATGTCTGATTTCATAGACAAATATTTCAAAAAATACACCGCCTTGCTTTGATATCCAAACTTAATGATCATCATTCTTCGCTTGAACTGTTGTCACTGCTCGAGTTGCTTCCATGACTTGGGGTTATTTTCAGGAATTTTTTGTTCACGGCGTTGATTGTTTTCTTCTTCTTCACCTTCCATCTACAAACATAAAAATAAACTATAATGAGTGTATATACATTGGTGAGAATAATGAAAATTGCAATATTAAATAATATACATCAACGTAAATCGAAAATAAATGATATACCATAGAAAAAATTGACTCATCAACTATACACATTCTTTCAAAACCATGTAGCATGCCATCTTTCAAGATTTCATCTATTGGCACAGTTCCATACTTTGTTTCCTGCAAGTTTTATACCCCATAACAAATCATATATTTAATATAAAATATTTTTTGTTCTATTAATTATAGGTGGAGCTAAGTAAAACAAGATCGATAGATGCTTACAAATTCCACAATTAATTTCTTATATTCCAACATATACTCACAACCCATATTTAACCCAATGTCAATCAATTCGTCTCATGGTTCTTTTTTGTATGTTAGCACCTGTTTGAAGACATTCAATGATGATTTTTGTAAAACAACTTAAAATATACAAAAATGAAATCTTTTTAAGTTGTTATAAGGAAGTAACAATTACTCACAAACTTAGATTAGATATCAACCCCTGTCTTCCTTATCGTCCTATTTTATGTGCTAAATGGGTTCCATTTTCTTTGCTTTCAGGTAAGAAAATACTTGAAAATTAATATCTAATGCTAAATTTTTTATGTATTGTACCTAATGATCGAAAAATTCAATGATTACATATTACATTTGAAGCATGTTGTTGTTGAGATGGCTCCTCCTACGATGCAATTTTGTCCATTTCTTTGACCATCTCCTTGTACACCTTTTTGGACATTCCTATTGGCATATTTATGATATCAGCTCGTTCATCTTTTGATATTTTCATAATCTTTCTGAAAATGTAACATGAGCATAAACTATTTAATTTTTATATTGATATATGAGAAGTAAATATAACAAAAGTGATATTTATAAATAATTATAGAAAAAACATTTAAAGGAATATTACTCTTTCATTCCTTCTTGTTTTTTGTTGTAATTTTTTGCTATTAAAAGTCTGGCATGTCTCATTGACCAAGTCTCTGGAAACTCTTCCTGTAGTTTAGATAAAACTTGGTTCTTGGAATCATTAGATTGATTTTTGTATTGTAAGTGGAAAGAACGTCTATACATTCGTTCCACTAGATCCCTCCAACTTTTGTAAAAGTTCCCCCCTCTTTCGTTAACCTCTAGTACCACTCCAGATGAGCTAAGGAGAAATTCATTTTCATTTGCATGTTCTATTTTTTTCTTTTCTCAGAACAACATTCATTTTATGAGTTGTTGGTCCCTGTAGAACATTAAACAGATGTGAATTAATAGATTGTTTGAAACATGTTATCTAATAATTTTAAGTATATTATTAATGAAAATTAAAAAAAGAAACTCATATTGGATCGATAATATTTTTCATTCACCTGATTCATCCTTTGGAAATTTTTCCATCAAGATTTTACGCTCTTCTGGTCCTAGATTAGAAATAATCTTATCGAGCTTCGTCATTTTGTGGCTCTACGTGATACACAGTAAACAATACATATTAGTTAAACTTACATATAGTTCAAAAACAATATTTTTTGTAAAGAATTTACAAATAACTTGCCTTTTTTGCTTTTCTTGATGTGTTATCAGTATTTATGTTACTTGATCTCTTGTCAGCCATTTCTTTATCAATATGAAACTTGCATTATATCATTCATTAATATATTTTATAAATAAATTATCAACTTTTCAGGTAAAAAAAAATATATCAAGAAACCGGTGTGCTTTTCATGGTTTACGCACCGACGTCGGTGCATCGTGGTCTTATGAATGCACTGCCCAAACAGTATAAAAAACCGTATGATGCTCTATGTCAACAAGGAGCACTGGTGCGTTACATGTTAACCACCGCACCGATTAACATAGTCAAAATAAAAAAATCGTTTAGTGTTAGTTTTTGTAGCATATGGTGTCGTGGAGGGGGCGGTGCAACCTATTCCTATAAATGCCCCGCGCAAATAAGGGACCACTATATGATGCTCTCTATCAACTAGGAGACCCGGTGCGATATATGTTACATGGTGCACCGATTAACACAAAATAAAAAATTGTTTTTACCAAACAGTACGTGAGCGATGCGGTATAATGAAATAGTGGATCGACTCCCTATTTTACATATGGTGCACGGATTAAAAAAAAATTGTTTTTTAAAAATTCACGCAAGGGCCAACATGGATTGAGATCCAACTATGCAAGTTGTACTCTAGGTTTTTATTTATTTATTTTTATTTATACTTTATTTTTATTTATTTATTTTTTAAATTTTTTAAATTTTAAATTGTTTTTAATTTTAATTAATTAATATTAATATTTTTAATTTTTTAATTTTAATTTTAATTTTTTATTTTAATTTTTTATTATTTATTATTTATTTATTTATTTTTTGAATAAGACTAATTCTATTAAAATTAAAAGAAGATAATATAGTATGGTGTTACAAGCAGGGCATAACAACCATAGAGAGACAGAGAAGTAGGGCACCTAAAATGATCAGATATCAACCTCGGTCCAAGGACATAAACAAGAGAGAACAAAGAGTGATAAGAAGTAAGACAGAGGAACCCAATGAGACAGTCACTAGAATCTACCCAGAAAGGGTGGATTCCTCCATACGAATTTTCTTTCCTTTATTTTTTGTAACTTTGAACCAAGAATTGTGGGGAAAGTAGGTAAGGGCCAGCTGGAGATCAACGTCAATCGCTGGGGTAGTATCCTTGTCTGAGTTTGAGGAGGTGGACTCATGAGGTCGTTTATGAAGATTTGAGATATCAGCGGGCCCTTCAGGGTCCACCGAGGTCGTTTCCTTCTCCGATATTGGTGTTTCCTCATATGCTTTCATCTCATCTTCATTGAAGTTGGGGTTTCAAAGTCATTCATGGGCGGTAGAACACAGGGCTTCCAACTTTTAGATTTCGATTTGCGATTGCCTTTTTTCTGTTGGACGAGGAAAGTAGTGCAAGAGCTCTGAAGGTGCCCTATTTGGTGGTAGTGACGACATCAGAACACAGTGTTCCCGTAATCCAGAGTGTGAGTCCACAAGAAGTCACCCACTTTCAGATTGATTTGATCCACAGACCTTTAATTAGATCTATTTCCGCACAAATTATACCATAGGTATAAATGCCTATCTCTTCCTAGAGGGATCCGATGCCTAATAATGACCTAGAGAGTTTCGAATATCTTGGAAGACAGAGGAGTGCCATAGATGAGCAAGTAAATTGGGAAGCCTGACCCAAATGGGTAGTTTGGTGATGACTGTCGAGGAAGGGTCGAAATTTGGGAACCAGGGGGTGAGGAATATCCCTGCTTTTCCCCAAAACCATGGACCCCCTCTTAGGGATTTTTGATAATCCTCATTGCAGGAAAATAGAACAATGAAGAAGCCCTTCGAGCAGAAGATAACCTTGTAGTTGATCATCCAGGTGGAGTGAATCCATTGATACAAATCTGCAGTGTGCAGCCATAATCCATTGAATCGACAAATGATGGCAGATTATGAAAACAATTGGTGCTGGTTTTCCAGATCTGGGTGGGAGATTTCTATTGAGGGCACCTCCTCCGATTTATCCACCAAGAAAGGCCTAGGGGGTTCCATATGATGCGTGGTTTTCTCCGTGGTTTGAGCATCTTTCTTGGATGGCTGTGCATGGACATCATCTTTGAAAGAGAACACATGGGTAGAGGACGATTGTCTAGCTGCCCCTCCTCGCAGACGGAGGGTTAAAAATACCAAGGAATCTTTTTCAATATTGTAGAATGAAAGTGGGAGAGAGGCATTGAGTTGTTTACCTCCATAGAGAGGACACTGAGAGGCGGAGGGTATCCTTAGCTTGAGTTCTAGGGCCTGTGAGAGGGATCTCAGTAGATCCATGGAGTGAATCCAGAGAAGCAGATTTTTGCCCGATACAAGAGCTATTTGTATCTGGTAAGAGAGGGGAAACAGATGTGGCGCGCTATGGTCCTCCAGTGTTGCATTAGGGCTGGGATTTTTGCAGATCCGGCGAGCCTGAGCGCAGCCATCCTTTTTTTCGAGGATATTTTCAGCCCTAGCAGCCAGTAGGGGCACAGAGCAGTCTTGACCCATCTGCGTCCGATCCGTACTGTCAGGGTGTGGCCCACGAAATGGTGCAGGCACATGGTCGCTGAAGGGATCAGAAGCGGGGTTGTCGTTGGTTTTCAAAGTGCAGAGTCTCGGTGTTGCTGCTTCCAGATCTGTGATTAAGTGCTTAGAAGGACCGCTAGGGTGCCAAACTCCAGCCATCATGGCTCTGTCACCAGGACCGGTCCTCGTAGGGTGAGCATGCTGGCATGATAGAGTCAAAGGAATTCGTGAGTTGCCATGGCCCTTGGGGCCGAGCTGTAGTGTTGTGGCGGCCAAAGGAAGAATGACAGTAACCCTAGCAATGTCCATCTCGTCGTCTGTAAAGATCTCAATTCCTCCCTTATTTTTCAGATACTAAGTCGTCCTGTGGGTTGGATGTCATAGGCCTATATATATATAAATACAAACCCTATAAATATAAAATGGAAAGCCCTAATTTTGAAATCACAGAAACAGGAGGAAGTAAGGGAAGAAACAAAAATAATGAAGGGTTTAGGGTAAAATGGATCTTTTTTGTTTTTTGTTTTTGTTTTTTTTCTGAAAATGAACAACAAATTGAAATTTAATTTTGATTATCTGAATAGTTCTGTTCGAAAGTATTTCGCTGCTCCACAATGCTCTCGTGATCTCTTGCTCCAGGTATGTCTTGTGCAAATATCTAGCTAATTTTTTTTGCAAAAATAGTGAAATAATGAAAAGTGTTTAGTATTTAAAGAATTGTTTTATGAAATTAGATTTTCAAAAATATTTTTCTGCCCATTTTTCAATTTACCGTTTTTTTTTACTTAAAAAAAATAATGTTGCGTTTTTTTTATTTGCGGCGTTTCGTTGCTGGTGCATCAATTAATAACACCGCACCAGTGCGTCAGTGAATAAAATGACACCGGTGCATAGTAACTAAAACAACACCGATGCGGTTATCTGTACATAAGCACTGATAACAATAAGTCCATTTTTAAGGCACCGAAATTACTTTTAGGTGTGTGCACTTAAATTTATTGTTGATTTTGCTCAAATGCAGGGAGAAAATATCATAATTATATTGAATGGACAATTCTTCAAAATATAGCTCGTTCCATAATATTTCTCAAATTCCATCGCGGAGTTCTCCCTATCCATCTCGAGACGTAATATTTATTTCATATTTTATTTATATTTTCATTATCTAATTGAATTTATGTTTTTTATCCATGTTAATCAGCTTAATAAAATTTAAAATGTATACAAATTTGCAGGTTCATGCAGATTCAAAATCGAGTTTAGATGCACATAATAATCAAACAACTCCAAAATGTCGGAAGCTCTTATCTGGAGCAGCATACCGCAAGGCATATTTGGTAGATGAAAATGGACAACTGCTTCACCCTGCCAATTGTAACTAAATTGCATCTTCTATCCACAATCCCAGGACATTGATGGTAATAATAATTGTTTGGTATATTAATGTAATTATTTCAATATCAAACAAATAAATCTTGCATTGTCAACGCTCTTACTGATTGATATCATAGATTTTGTACTAATCATGTTCAAATATATTTTTTGAAATTATTAGGATTCTAGTGATGATGAGAGACCTACCTACCGTCTTCCGTTTCACCCCACGACAATGTAAAATCGAGAGAAGGCTGAATTAAGAGAAAAAATTGGAGAGGAATGATACCAAGAATGGTTGAATCAATCACTGATTCAATTCCCGCTACGTCCAAATTCACCAATTAGGAATGACTACAACAATAGTAGTTCTTCACAAGCTGGAAATGGAGGCAATCAAATAGAGGTTGGTATGGATGATTACTTAAGGGATACGACTGCCATGGAGACAATGTTGTTATATGCATTCCAAAATGATGATCAGCTAGGGGATGATGCTCATATCGCTGACACCTTTTTCGAAAGCCTTAAATTTGCTTCCACCACCCCTCTCTTTGGACCTAGCGGTCAGTCAAAGTATACCCAGTTGGGGATAATGATGTTACTGTACAACTTGAAAGCAAATTTTGGCTTGTCGAATGCATGTTTCTCGGAAATTTTGAGGTAAGCTACCATAAAGTCCTCCCTTATATAAAGTTGAGAAATATAATCACACAATGAACATTACAAATGGTCAATTTTTTGAATGTTAATAATTATATTGGCATTAATGTACATTAAATATTTTCCATTGTCACCAACTACAGATTATTAAAATATAAGGTTCTTCTGAGTGATAATGTCTTGCCCAGTAGCTGCGAAGAGGCAAAGAAATTGTTGAAAATGTTGGGTGTTGAGTAAATATCATATCATGCATGTCCAAATGATTGTATTCTATATAGAGGAGAATATGGAGACAAAGAGATATGTACGAAATGTGGGCATGACAGGTATGATAAATAAAAAAAGAAGGGTAAATCACGTGGTCCTCCTATTAAGATATTGAGGCACATGCCTAAAATCTCAAGGATTCAAAGGCTCTTTCGTTGCAAAGAATTAACTATGTTGTGGGGATGGAATGCCTCACAAAAAAGTGAGTTGGGAGTTATCCGAATCCCAACTGATTCAATAGACATGAAGAATATAGAGTATACATGGCCTGAAAAATTCAAGGATGAAGTACGAAGTCTACGACTTAGCATATCCATGGATGGCATCAACCCATACTCCCTCCAGAACACCAACTATTCTGTTTGGCCTATAGTAGTGATCAATAAAAATACCCCCCCACGGTTTTCCATGAAGAATGAACAACTTATGTTGGCTCTCATAGTCCCTGGTAGAAGACAAGTGAAGAATATGGATATCTACTTACAACCACTGGTAGATGAATTGAAGGAATTATGGGATGGGATAAATGTATACGATGTATCAAGACCCATTGCAACAGAGAGGAGTATTACGTTGTATGGCATATGTGCTTACACGACACATGATTATCTAGGCTTAGGATTTTTCTCTGTTAAATTACATGTTTATTGATTTATTTATATACATAACAATATTATTTTGCATATTAGTTATTTAATTCATTGTAATTGTTGTGATCTTCATGATATTATTTAATGTGCCATGATAAATTGTATACAGTAATATCGCAGGTCTTATAACAAAAGGGTATTTTGGATGTAAATGTTACAGACCTTTTCTGAAAGCTAGATGGTGAAAGGACCTACGAAAGCCAGTGTATGATTGCTCTAGGGTGTTCCTCCCAGAAGAACACCCTTACAGAAGAGCAGCATCCGCTTTCAATGGTAAATGAGAGAGAACCCAAAGATCTCCAATAATGACACCAGTTGAATGGCTTAGAGCATATGAGAGAGAGAAGGAGAAGGATTTCATAGAAATGTTTGATTCAAATGGGGAGCCTATGTTCGATGATCCATAATTCTTCGACACCTATGTTGATAAATTTCCCATTGGAATGAAAAGGAAATCTATCTTTTATAACCTCCCATATTGGGAGCATCTTAAGATTACCCACTTATTAGATCCCATGCATATATTTAAAAATGTTTCATCTTCTTTATGGAGGCACATATCATCAAAACAAAGTGACACATTGGCTATTAGGAAAGATCTCATTACTTCAAAAACTAAAAAGAAACATTGGCCAAGACGATTAGAAAGTACATGATCAGAGGCAGGTGCTCGTCCCTCTAATTCATGGAATTCAAAGAATGTTATGTCCCATGGATTTTAAAAAAATATGATCTTTCTTTGGCAAAGGAAGTTATAATGGGTGTGAGGGTGCCATCTTCATACGGGTCTTCACTACGACGTTGCTTCACCGTGGATGACCATTTTTTGGGGTTGAAATCGCATGACCATTTGAATCTTCTATGAGTACGTATAATGTCAAAAGCATGATTTTATTATTTTTTATATTAATAAATTTTATCCCATGGAGGGATCATAAAACATAACTAATTTTGTATATTACTGCACGTGTTTTTAACTTTGCAGTGTCATTATCCTTTGTTCGTGTGTGGGTGTGTGAAACATGAATCCCGTCAAGACCTAGGATGTGCCATATCTAAATTATCTGCATTTGTATGTTGGATCACAACAAAGGAGATTCATCTGGCTAGCATTCCATGGTGGCATCAAGAGATAGTTGAGATTGTTTGTATGTTTGAGAAGGAACTGCCGACAAGTTTCATGGACTTGCAGGTTCATCTTCTAATCCACCTAGTAGATGAGGTTGAATTATTTGGGGTGGTTTCTTATCATTGGGTGTTATTCTTAGAGAGGCACATGAAGAAATTGAAAGGTTTTGTTTGAAAAAGGGAAAAACCCTAGGGGTCTATAGAGGAGGGGTACATATCGGATGTGTATTTCTATTATGCCAGTGAGTACATCAAGCAGATCGACAATAGACCAAGTGCGGTGATTTGGGACGATGAAAGGGATGAAGACAAAAGAGAAGGGGAGTTGCTCCAAACGAATGGAAAAAAGAGCTTAATAAAGAGTAAGCGACTTATAATTTTTCAAATTTAAACAAAGTAAATATTCATGTTGAACTTCGATATAATGTATATTTTTATCTCTATGTACTATATAATTTCGGTTTGATTTCATCAACGAATGTAGAAATTGAAGCAATCAATTAATTCGTTCTTTACAATTCCGAAGTGATACAACCATGGGTCGCATTGTATGAACAAAAGAGGATGAAATGGGATAGTGACAAGAAAGAATTCAAACGGTTGAAGGGTAGAAGTGTGCCTTATTCCGATAATTTAAAAGAAAATATGCCAAAAATATGCCCCAACAGTTGGGTTGCTGACCAAGTCAGAGAGAAATGCGGTGCAACTGGTCGTCACCAGTGTGTTGAAGAGGATGCGCTAAACGTAGGGATTGGGTGCAGTAACTCGGTAATAATCTATTTAATTTATATGTACATTTGAAACTTAATAATGCACCTTTCAAATGTAATTACATATATATTTCATATTTTAACTGTTGGGTTATTATAAGAAACATGACACTATGATTTTTTAACTTTTTTATAGGTGGATTTGTTCCCATCTATGTGGGCATATGGACACCATTTTCACACAGAAAATGCCGATGATGGACACATCACTCAAGAATGTGGAGTGGAATTCGAGTTCGATCAATCTAGTTGATCTAGCCATCGTGATCAAAACCTAGTATGAGGGACATTAGGTTACGTTGGAAAGATACAAGAGATAATTGAAGTGGATTTCTCTTCTTTCCAATGTGTTATTTTTAGGTGCAAGTGGTGGGACACCTTTGATCGGAATAATAAAGGAAGATTGCGATAGTAGGCTGATATGTATCAACTCTAGAAAGATGTGGGATGAAGCTAAGGAGCCATATGTTTTCCCCAAACACTGTGACCATGTGTTTTTTACCCAGATGTGTTGGATAGGGATTGGTGGTTCGTATTGAGACATGACCCTAGATCAAAACATATTTTTGAGAACAATAGTTTTATCATGCCATGCGAGCTGGAAGATAATGAGGGTGATCATGTGAACCGAGAGTGATATGGTACATGTGTTATTTCATCAATATTTATACTTTTTAAGATGAGTTTTTATAAAGAAGAGGACTTAAATACCTTATAGCTTATAATCTGACTTTTTTTTCAAAACATTATAATATGTATTTTGAATTAATTGGTAATTTGCATTGTGTTAATGTTAAAATCAATATTTCACTTGATAATTTGCAATTATGTTGATCTAAACAACAATGGCATACTGTATAAAGTTTATTTTTTTTGTATGTAAGATCATAATAAAATAATGATAATTCTAAAGTACATGAATTTATTTGCATTATTTTCTAAACTTTATTATGTTACAAAAATTCATATTATTCTAGAGTTATTATTTTACAATTATTTAAAATTTTACAAATTTACAAATTTAAAATTTTTAATAAAATCATTTCAAATTAATACAATTAAAATATTACAAAATTTTTACATACAATTACAATTAAAATTAGAATTAGAATTAGAATTACAATTAGAATTACAATTTTACAATTTCACATACAATTACAATTAAAATTACAATTACAATTTTAGAATTTTACATACAATCACAATTTTACAATTACAATAATTTCACAGTAATACAATTAAAATTTTACAAATATTTTACATACAATTAGAATTAGAATTAGAATTACAATTTTAGAATTTTACATACAATTACAATTACAATTTTAGAATTTTACATAAAATTTACAATTACAATTACAATTTTACAAATTTACATATATACCATTGCAATTACAATCATTTCACAATAAATTAAATATTACAATTACAATTAAAATTTTACAAATATTTTACATACAATTACAATTAAAATTACAATTACAAATACAAATACAATTTTACAATTTTACATACAATTAAAATTAGAATTTCAATTACAATCATGACATAATATTTAATAAATATCATGATCATTTAATATTAAACTAAATAAACACCACGATCATAATAACCATCGTACAAACATCATATTCTACTAAAAAACACATTCAAATTCGCTAACATTATCGTGATCATAGTCATCTAACAAAACACAATTAGCATTATATAACATCATCACAACACAAACATCAAATATACATCTCATGTCACATAACTGCTATCACATACACATCTATGTGTAAGCTGCACATTAAATGAACATATCTAACATGACCTAATAATATACACATCATGATGATCACCAACATGTAAATTAAGTACAATTGCAACATGAACATAAAATACATGGACCATATATATATATATATATATATATATATATATATATATATATATATATATATATAAAACTGTATAATGTCAAAAATATACAACTGTAATATAAATGTTAAATATCAACTGGTGGTACATCATCAATAGTAGTACTAGTCCAGGCCTGCTTAGTCAATGGTGCAGCCTCGACAAGCTCAGATACATGCCGATCATGATGTGCCTGCTGGTATGGTACTGGTGCCTCATGCTGATCAGGATCTACTGTCGGCTGCTCATCATGATGAATCGACATGGCCGATGGTCCAGCCCGCTCATGATCGTGAGTACTGATGTATGCTGTAGGCTACTGACTCGACGTAGCCGATGGTTCAACCTACTCTCCATCATGACTGCTGGTTGATACTGCAGGTTTCTCATCTGGTGTGGCATGAGGTGAATGATGATCACTCCCCTGATCGTGATCATCAGATGATGCATCGCTGCTTGCGGACTGTCGATGTGTTGCGTCTCGAACACGCCTATAACGTCAAAAGGCCCTCTTCAACTGTGTAACTAAGCTCGTATCTCCTATGACATGCCACATTAGGCTGAACATGTAATGTGAAATGCCTATCCACATCTGTACCAGCCTCGCATCAGCATGTATATCTCTAATAGTGGCGGACCCGAATCCCGCTTCCACAAACAATGCACAGAGTTGGTCGCCCAACTCCATCCTCAATCTACTGTCAAGCCTATGCCTAGAAAAATGCGGTACCATCACACCATGAGGACCAGGTCTCTCTGCACCAGCCTCATGATCCTCGACATCTGCCATATCTTGATCATCATCAGGATCCACACCTAGATCATTTGGTGGTGCTGACATCTCATCTCCATCAAAAGAACCAATGTCTGAAAAATATATATAAGTACACAACAATACTTAGACAATTTCATTAAACAGTTTAATAAAAAAAAGTTAAAGAACATGTTAGAATACATTTAAATAAAATAGTAATATTACGCTATCATTCGGTGGTGCATCATCTGTGAAGAGGATGTTGGCACACCCTTGCCAAACCAAACCATGATAAGGACAGGGGACCATCATGAAGGGATTCTCATCAACACTAGCTAGTAGCTCTAGGGCATCATGCGATATCCTCGTGGAAAACTCAGACTTGCCCCTCGTGGGCATCATCTTTCCCCACATGTGCATCCGTACATGCAACACCGACCGACGAAGTTGCCGAAAAAAAGTAGGCCTCGTCTCTAGAAACCTCTCAAAAAATAAACAAAATAGATTTGAAGCAAAAGTGAAGTTGACCCTCCCTTGTGCATGAGCACGACATCTATCTAAAGATGTACAGAACTGTCACAAAAAAATGGCAGACCACCTCACAAGTCGTGGCTCCTGTAATAAAGAATCAACATAAAATAGAAGCGAGAAACTAATGCATTTCCCGTCGCTGGTGTTGTGTGAAGTGGTCAAAATCAGTAGTGAGAGGCACCTCACCTCCTCTCTACCAAATGAAGCAATATGTAACTAACCTCCGGAGACTTGAAAATCTGAAGGAGACAGTATATCCTGGCTAATGTATCTCTGGGAGTACACCAACTGACTCCCTGCTGCATAGCCAACTGGAATCTCTGGGAACGAGGGAAAATAAACCCCTCTCCTCGATAGGTCAGTAACGAAATAGTTGTCCTCCTTATTGGGCACGTACCACTGGATAGGACAAACCTGGAAAGCCTGTAGGTGGGCATTAAACCTGCAGATAAGATGTCACAAAAGCACACCATGGCCCTTTAGGGATGTAGCCTCCTCATAGAACTTGAGGAGGCATACCTGCCTTAGGAGCCCCTAGGTAGCTGCTGTAATAGGGCGAGGGTACGCATCTCTCTCCCTCTCTCGTACTTCCCACAACAGAACCATGTTATACTGGTCTGCCTATTGTTGCTGCTATTCCCTCTCTTCTCTCCTTTCATGTCGTTGCATGATTGACATATTAAATACAATTTTTTAATTAAATGAGACATGTATTTAGGAATATACATATATAATTTTTTTTGAAAAAAAAAATAGTCGGTGTGCCACAAAAAACAGGCATGCACTGGTAACGGTGCATATTTTTTTTTTCACGCACCGGAGGCGGTGCACCAGAAAATTTTTAGCGCACCGGAGGCGGTGCACCTGCAAATTTTCAGTGCACCGCCCTCTTGGCATTGTTCCAAGGTCAACGATGCGGTGGTATAACAAACCACACCGTTGACTATTGACCAGTGTCGGGAGGGTGGTGCTACCAGGAAACTATGCCCCCGGGTGTATAGTTTGGTCAGCGCACCACCCTCCTGACATCACTACATAGTCAACGGTGCGATAATTTACCAGGCCACATCGTTAACCATGTCGAATTTCTGAAATGTGGTGCACTGACAAAATTACCCGCCCTGAGGCGGATATTTCCGTCAACGCACTGCATTCCCGCTATTCGACAGTGTCAACGGTGCGATCGGGTAACCGACTGTACCGTAATTTTTTTAAATTTTAAAATATTCACAGTGCACTGTTTCGGTACCGCCCCGAAACCAGTGCGGATACCTTTAGCACCAATCGCGGTGTGGCCTATAAATTTACAGGCAACACCATGAACCAGTGTGAGCCAAAGGGCTCGAGCGCACCGCGCGAGATTTTTATTTATTATAAATAAGGTGAATTTAAAGCTATTTTACAAAACTAATCCACTAAAAGGTTTAATTATGGAAAAACAAGGAAAATACCTGTACATTTGGCCATCGAGGAGGCATATTGGTTGCAGAATTTGCAAAAATAAATTTTCCCACTGTTTTTAAAAATTCAAAATGGAGATGGTGGGCAATGGATAGTAGCAATGCGTGCAATGGGAGCACCGATGGCAGGGAACCTCACACAAGGTAAAGATTCACCGGTGCTTGAGAGCTCTAGAGCACTGAAAAGTGAAAAATGTAGATTTTTGGCTGTATTTTTTATTATTATTATTTAACCCTATTCAGGTGCGCGAGTTTTATAGGCACACCGGTGCGGTTTCTTAAAACCGCACTGGGCTGTTTCAATTTTGGCACAGGGTTTTAGGACACACTAGTGCATATTCTTTTTAAAGCATTGTTGCACTATAGTAATAAGATTCACCAGGTGGGTTTGTACCGAGCGCACGGTGCCCTGGTGTGCCAATGTTTTGTGCACACCAGTGCTATCTCTAGTTGAACGCATCAATGCAGTTTAGGATGATAAACACACCAGAAGAAAAAACATTCACAAAAGCATCCACCCACCAAATTCCTCTAGTAACCTCCACTACAAACGGATGTCTGGGGTATTTTTATAAGGATTTCCTCAAAAACATCCGTTAGAGGGTATTTTCCTTGTAGTGTCAAGAGATTAATCAGGAAACTCATCACGGGTAGCTATCAGGCTAAGATCTCAAACGAGGTCTAGGGCCTAGACAGTTTCACAACCAGAACCCTCCTTGACGATAGAAGCAAATCCTAGAGTAGAGGAAGTAGGAAGTAGAAAATATGAGGAATTAAGCGTTGAAGGTCTTGAAGGAGAAGAGGAAATAGAAAGTAGAGGATTTCAAAGTGCTGAAGGAGAAAAGGTAGGAGAATTAATTCTTCTGCCCAACCATGGAGGTGTTGTTAAGAAAGTTCAACTGTGTATTATAGTGCAGCCAAAACTTGCTGAGATTCCAAGTGAATATTGGAGGATATTCATGGCCAACACAACATCTATGATTCAATTCCCAATTGGGGACATTAGAGGTGATGCACCCATGAAACCTATTCCTCTGAAAACATTACTTGACTTCCATGGCCTCTCTTCCGAGGATCCAGATACATTCCTATTCAATTTCGATGTTGTCTGCCAAGGCTATGATTACATTTCAGATGCTCAAAAATTAAAATATTTCCTGCTACTCTGAAGGGGAAAACGTTGCAGTGGTTTATGGGTTTAGGAGGAAATTCTATAACAATGTGGGAGGACACAAGGCAAATATTCCTTGAGAAATACCAGGACTACTGCAAGTCTTGGGATATTAAAGAACATATCTTCAAGATAATGCAGAATGACGACGAGAATATGGAGGACTTTGTGGAACACTTTGAGTATGGTTTTCAAAGATCAAGCCATAGTGATCTGGATAAAGGTATTTTTTTGATAATCCTACTTCATGTGTTAAGAGAAGAATATACGGAACTTCTAAATGTAGTAGGAAATGGAAACATCTCGAAGGAATATTTTAACACTATCTGCGAACTATGTGTCAAATGTTCATGAGGAGCCGCAAGGCACAAGAAAGAGAGACAAGAAGCTTATAATAGAACTCACAAACCATCTAACAATGGGGTCACAAAAAGCCAATATTGGGAACCTACTGGACAATTTGAGGACTGAAATTTTAAGTACATTATCTACACAGTTGGACATTCTGCAAGAAAAACATAAACAAATTGAAGCTGAGAAAGCAATGGCCATCTTCTGCCCAAATTGTAGGAAGAAACACTCGCTAAAGGGGTGTCCACTTAATTTCATTGAAACCTGTCCAATATGCAAGAAAAATCACTCCATAAGTACGTGTCCATCACTTCCTGGGTTGAAGGCAGTTTTCTAGGGGACAAACGAAGAAACATACCAGCTCTATTTCATGGGACCAAAGAAGCCATGGCAACCCCGAGCACTGAAAATGAATCAAGGTATGAATCAAGACCCTTCTCAGCATTTTAATAATTGGAATTATGGGTCTCATCCAACACCATTTCCTTCTCCACCATGGCTACATTATTACCAGTATCTTGGACCATGACAATCATGGTCACCTCAACCTTTTCCAATCCCTTCTTGGTATCAGAATTGGTGTGGACCTCCTCTTCCTAAAAATCAGCTTCCTCATCCTATGGCACAAAAACAACTACGGCTCCCACCAAATTCCTCTGCTAGTAATCCTCCTCTTCGTCCTCAATTTCCCGTCCAACCTAACCCGAATGCAAATAAAATAGGGGTTCAAAAAATTGAGACACTCAATATTCATGCATATGGTATTTCCACTGCGGAATGTAATGTTTTAAATCTTCGATCCAGATGAACAATGAATACAAAAAATTCACTAATAATAATCGAACAAACTGAGGACGAAGTTTCGACCTCAGAACCAGAACTTTTACACCCGTCTAGGGAAGCTGGGGGTCATATGACACAAATTACTAGGGAACAAAAACCCCCACCAAAACAATTGTGACTCGAGGGTCACACAGGCTCACCTTATCTTGAAAGGTTATCTATGAGTAAACATATCCTTCAACCTGAATTCGATATTTTGGGGGAATTATAGAAACCATTTGTCAAAATCCCATTGCTCTAATCCATGAAGGATGTGACGATATATGCTAAAAAAATGAGAGAATTGTGCTTGAAGAAACCTGGGAGGAAGCCTAAATATCCACTTATTATTCATGTCATGGGGAAATTATCAGATATAATGTTGGGAAAAATCACACCTGTCAAATACAGTGATCCTTGGAATCCAATCCTCACATTTCAAATAAATGGTGTTGATATTCCAAATGTTATAGTAGACCTTGGGGTTGAAATTAACGTTATAATTTCAGAAAATGTACTTACTCTCAGTTTACTTCACCTCAAACCCACCCCAACGGTTCTAGAACTTGCATATCGATCTATTGTGAGGCCTGTGGGAAATTTAGAAGATGAAATCATTTCCGTGGATTCCTTGGAATATCCAGTTGATCTCTTGGTACTACACACTCAATTTCCAGTTGGGGGACATCCCCTAATCTTTGGAAGACCATGGATCACTACGACTGATGCCTATATTGGGTGTTGATATGGAAACATGGTAATATCGAATGGGGAAATTATGAAGAATCTTGTTCTTTACCCTCCTACAAAAATAAGCTCATAGATCAAAGCTGGGTACACTCTAACATAAAAGCCTTTCCTTTGTGACAAATCTGAATATGAAAATGAGAAAATAAGACCAATTCTCACTATTGGAAAAGCTATTTGTTTTAAGGAGGAAACAAAAGACGATTCTATTAGCACATTTATCAGTGATCTCGATTTTGTCTCTTGCCCAACCCAACAAATATTAGAATCTGTAATGAGAAGTACTATTCAGGAAGCTATTCAACCAAAACCGTAACTAAAAATTTTCCTGTCAAAATAGTTCATAGAATAATTCTAGTAGATATCGATCCTGGGAAAACCTTGAATATCAATCCCAACTTGTCGCCTTCCCAAAGTGAGCAATTATTAAAAATTTCTTGGAATGAGAAGGAGTCCTTTGCTTGGGAATACATAGATATGAAGGGGATTCATCTCGGTATATGTAACCATCTTATATATATATATATCAAAGAGTAATGTCGTCCTGTTCACCAACCACAAAGAAGAATGAATCCTGCCTTGAAAAGCATTGTTAAGGAAGAACCACAAAAGATATTCGATGTTGGATTTTTTTATCCCACATTTGATAGCCAATGGGTATCTCCACTGGTTATACTCCCGAAGAAAAATGTCAAGTGGAAGATCTGTGTCGATTATAGGGAATTAAACAAGGGTACCCAGAAAGATCACTTTCCTTTACCCTTCATCAACTAGGTTCTCGACATATTAGCTGGAAAGAAGTTAGTTGCTTTCATGGACGATTCAGTGGATACAACCAGATCCAAAGAGCTCCTCAGGATCAGGATAAGAACACTTTTACTTTCCTTTGGGGAAGTTTTTCATACAGGGTCCTCCCGTTTGGACTTTGTAATGTACTTGCTACCTTCCAATGGGAAATATTGCGAATCGTCTCTGGGATGATTTTAATCCTTATAGAGATGATTTTGAAGATGGTTTGGAAAACTTAGAAAAATTACTTAAACGATGTAAACAAAATCACGTCTCTCTTAGCATTGTGAAATTTCATATGATGTTGGAAGAAGGGATAGTCCCGGGACATTTAATTTAAGTTGCAGGAATACGGGTTTATTCAACTAAGGTCAAGGTTATCCAAAATTTCCCCACTTCGAAGACACAGAAAACGGTACGAAGTTTTATTGGTTATGCTAGGTATTATCAATGCTTCATATAATATTTTTCTAAAATAACATTCCCACTTTTTTAACTACTGTCTAAAGATGCAAAATTTTTGTGGACTGATGCTTGTGAATCAAGTTTTTCGGGGATCAAGAAATTAGTCTGCGAAGATTCGATATTGCATGGTCTTGATTGGAAAATTTCCATATCTCTGTGGATGCTTCTCATACAACAATTGGAGCAGTCTTGGGACAACATGAAGATAAGAAGCCATATGCGATCTACTACGTCAAAAAGAAGTTAACTCTTGCTGAGCTTAATTATATGGTAACCGAGAAGGATTTTTTGGTTGTTATTTATGCTATTAACAAATTCCACAATTATATTGTAGGGTTACACCCTACCTTTGTGCATACAAATCATTCAACTATCAGGTATTTGATGAAAAAACCTATAACCTATGGAAAAATCACAAGATGGTTATTATTGTTACAAGATTTTGACATCACTATTGTGGACAAACCAGGGAAAGATAATGTTGTTACATATTTCATGTCTAGGACAAACATTGATAATGAAGATATACCTGTATAAGATAGTGTTCCTAATGAACATATTTTTGCGATTTATACTCATACTCCTTGGTATGCATATGTTTCTAACTATCTTGTTGCAGGTAAGGTACCTCATCATTTGTCTTACAGGGAACAACTGAAAAATTGTTGAGTAGAGTGCCTGTTATACATTGATAGAAGGGTACCTCTTTTACCTTGGACTAGATAAAAAAATTTGATGCTGTGTAAGTGACGACGAGACATATGATGTTTTGAAATCTGCCCACGATGAAGCTTGTGGGGGACACTTTGTTGATAAACAAACCAGTCACAAGGTGCTACAAATGGGATATTACTAGCCCTCTATATTCCGAGACTCTAGAATATATGTTTGGGGGTGTGACAACTACCAACGACTGGGCCATCCTGTTCGATCAGATGAAATTCCACTAAAAACTCAACTAGTTATCAAGCCCTTTGAGAAATGGGCTATTTATTTTGTGGGACCATTTAATCCTCCATCTCATCATAAGGTCCATATCCTTATCTATACAGAATATGTGAAAAAATGGGTGGAAGAAAAATCTATTTCAAATTCCACTGAACAAACCTTCTCATATTTCCTATTTGAAGAAATCGTTGCTTGATATGGGACTCCCAGAGAAATAGTTTCAGACAGAGGGGCATAGTTTACATCGCATTGAACAACAATGCTTATGAGGAAATTTGGAATCAAACATCGGGTGACATCCCCATATCACCCTCAGGCGAATGGTCAAGTAGAAAACAAAAATAAGGTATTGGAAAATATTCTTACAAATACTGTGGCCAACCATCGTATGGTTGGGTTGAAAATATCCCTAAAGCACTTTGGGAATATAGGACTACATGGATGAATACAACAAGGTTCTCAACGTATGAGCTTGTGTATGGGAAATCCAGAATGTTTTTGATTGTATTTGAGGTCAAAATTCTTAGGACGCCTCTTGAATTCAGATTGGATCTTATTGCAGCCTAGAAACACAAATTGGATAAGCTCAATGAGTTAGACGATATTCACTTGGTAGTTGTACAGAACACTGCCACTATATAACAACAAAGAACTAAATAACATGATAAATTTATTAAGAAAAAGGTGTTTCAAAAAGGATATTGGGCGTTACTCTATGATTTCCAATTCAAATATTTTAAAGGAAAGCTCTGCCCAAGGTGGATGGGCCCATATGAGGTCAACACAATGTTTGACAATGGAACTATTAAACTCATAACAATAGATGGTGCACATAATCCTGTACTTGTAAATGGACATCACCTCTAGTTGTATCACCGTCCTACCTCTAGGATTCCTTTATTAGAAAATTTACTGATGATTCTGGTTTTGAAGTTGTTTGTGCAAAAAATTCTTCCTCTGCACCTCTTGTTGAATAAAAATGTAATCCTGTCAAAAAAAAAGTACAAAAAAAGAAAAAAAAGAAAAAAAAAACCACATATAAATAAACAAAATAAGTTTTAAAGTTCTGTTGCTACTCCCGTTACAACGCTATTCCCTCGCCACTATTTTAGTTGCAACGTCTTTTCCCCTTCCTTTGTCGCTACTATGGTGCAACGATGTTTTTCCCTTTTCCTTGCTGCTACTCCAGTTGCAGCGCTCTTTTCCCTTTTTTCTTGCCACTACTCCAGCTGCAATGTTATTTTCCATTTTTCTTGCTACTACTCCAATTGAAACACTCTTTTCTCATTCCATTTCTGCTACTCCAACTGCCACACTCTTTTCTTTTCCCTGCTGCTACTCTTTTTGCGGCATTTCAGTTGTCTCCATTGCAACATTGCCGATGTTCATACTCCACTTGTGTTGATACTCCGTCGATGCTGATATTCAACTGGTGCTGATAATCCACTGATGTTGATGCTCCAGTGGTGCTGATACTCCTTCAATGTTGATAATCCAATGGTGCTGATACTCCACTGGTGCCGATACTTCGCCGATGCTGATACTCCACTGGTGTTGATACTCCATTGGTGTTGATACTTCGTCGATGTTGATACTCCACTAGTGTTGATACTCCGCCGATGATGACACTCCACTAAGGTAAGTCATCAGGTATGTCCCCGAACAACTGTGTGAATTTAATTAACATTTCAATGATGACATGATCCATTATGATCGAGGACGGCCATACCTTAGTTGGGGGGGAGATTATAATATTTGATTTGATAGTGATACTTTAGTCGTTATTATTGAACCTCATTAAATAAAATTTAAATCACCGATCATACCATTTTCAATGCAATCATCACCCACTCATAATCATATCTCCACCTGTATCCGTCAATTATACCAATACTTATTGGAAATTACACTAGGTACGAATTTGCATGCCTGCATTTAAATTCGGTCATTTCCAATGTATTGGGATTATTACCATAATAATTGCCACAATTACTGCTACTTTTACCATAACCCTCTCCCTGATTCATTTACCTTATTTCCATTTCTATTACTGCATGATTTCTCGGCCAAATGTTCTCCCAACTACTCGCTGCTAATCCAAACGCTACTGCTCGTCAATTGATAATGGGTGGCCAGTCTATTAGACATGAACCCGAGAGCACAAAACAAATACAACACCAACTAGAAGTATGCCATATTTTCCAAAATATGGGCTGGCATACTTACCTTGAGCGGCTGTAGGGATTCAATGAGGTGGTGACAGTCAAATTTGCACTAAATCTGGAAGGAAATAGCTCTACGGTCCGTGGATTGGAGAATTAGGTAATTGAGGAGGAAATTGCAGAGGTCGGTGGATTACCATGGAATGGACAAAGGTTGTATATTATAAGAGAAGCCTTGCCAAAGTTTCCAGATCTATTCTTGCAAGCGGGGGAGAATGTAGCGTAGAAAGGAAGAGGATATGATTGTAAAACACTACCAGAGCCCTAGGCAGACGTCGTATACTTCTTAATCTGATACATTACCTAAGAAGGTCGATTATCTATTCCTTTTAAATAACATTTCAAGCTCTTAGCATGCCTTTGATTTTGGCATATACATGTTGTAAATATACCCTTATTTCTTTTGAAAAATTTGCAATTTATGGCCTGATCTGTGCACTGTTCACGCAAGGCGTTGGAAGTCCTTACAAATCATGGAATGGTTAGACTGCTAATAATTCGTGCCTTTTTTACAGACTCCTCTAACTTGGCCATAGCTAGTTGAATTATTATAAGAGGAAGTCGCAACCATGATACCCGCAAGGCGTGTAATATTCCAATTAGGAAAAGACAGTAATACAAAACACAATAAACTGGAAACTACAACAATATGAAAATAAACTGAAAACACCATAAAAATAGACATAACTCAGTTATTTTATTAATCTGGAGGTGAAAAAAATACAACAATGCTTCAAGATAGATAGAACTCAAGTCGGAAAAAGCGGGCTGGAATGGCCTCAAGCTCTCCCACTGAAAACACAGCTCTCTACTGCGCTGCTGGAGCTCCTTCTCTGAGCTGCCCTGCTGGAAATGCCGCTGCTAGGTGAATATGATTGTGTAGATGAGGGTGCTCTGGTGCTCAACAAAATCCAGGATTTAGAATCTGGACTCTATGGAAAAAATCCAAAATAACCCAGAATGGATTTCTGGATTGGCTGACCTCAGAAAATCACCCTCCTAGGGTTTGGAATGCATAACTGTTGGGTATGCAAAAATATGGGTTGAATTGAAAGATAGAATAACTGCAAGTACTCCCAAGCCCATCTATTTAAGGGTTTATCCCTTAAATGTATTCCAAGTGGAAATGCTATGAAATGTCACCCTCTTCTGTTGAACTCTGTTACTGGACTGCGTAAGTCACTGAGTGACAGTACAACACTAGAGGGTCTGCAACTAGCCTGAATGCCAGATGATGAGATTAGATCACATGGACAACAATAATCATCTCCTGAGTAGGCACTCTAAGTCCCCCGAGGATGAGGATGGGATCTCTGCTCGGAGACACCCTCGTGCTAAACAACACTGCAGACTTGACTAAAAACTCAAGCGTGCTCAAGTCGTGAACGAAAAGAAAATAATAATAACTAGAATTCTCTCTATGGATGTCCTCACCCCCTTCTTATACTTATGGAACCCTCAGACCCCTGGGCCCACATCATAACTGCGCTGCTCTCTTGGTCCTTATCCTCCACATAGACTACGCTGCTCACTAGGCCTCTTGGCCCCATCCACTACTGCGATGTTCCACTTTCACACTGAGGAAGTGGTTTTATTATACTAAGGGGATTTATGGGTCCCTCTACCCTCTTATTCATCTATTTAATTAAGGAAAAAAAAAATTAATATTCTAATTAGCTAAAAGCTAATTAGGAATATTACAAGGTCGGAGGAAGAATTTCTTGAGGAGGAAATGGAACAAATGCAGGAGGAAGTAGAGGAGAAAGGGGACAAGGAAATGAGGGAGCAACAAGATAATTTGGGAGATAATAAGGAGGCAGAAACATGGGATTTTAATGAGATGCAAATACGGGATGTTGATGGGATAGAAACTGAAATTACCCCTGCGCACTCACCACTCATGGCCCCTTTGCTAATAGGAGCAAGGAAATTCCATTCTCCCTCTAACACAACAACATAACCTAGCCCGTCAGAATTCTTCCCCCCTAATTTGAATTTTGTAGGAGTAATTGTAGAGGAGGTTGAGGTTGGCACTGCTCCTCAATAACTAGTGCCGGTTCCAGAACAAGTTAAAGAAGAAGGTCCAACCGATGTTTTTCCACAAGAACCAGTATCGACCTCGAGATGAATGGAAGAAGAAGGAGATGTCGATACTGCTCCACAAGAACCAATATTGGCCCCATAACCAATAAAGGAAAATGTAGTAGTGCCAGAGCTTGTTAAAGAATTCGTCGATGCTTCCCCACAAGAAACAACATCGTCTTTGAAACAGGTGGAAGAAATTGTGATTAAATAGGAATGTGTCAAGGATTTTACTGATACAACTCCACACAATTCGGTACTGGCATCAGAATAAAGAGAGTAAATCCTGGTAAATCAGGAACTTGTTGAAGAGTTGGTGGTAAAGAAAATTTCCACTCGGCGCTGAAACCGAATTTTTTTGAAAGAAAATGTTCAGTTAAAAAGGGATATTGTAAAGTTGAGGAAATAAGTGGAAGGATTGCAGACACAGAAGAAGGAACAATGAAAAAATAAACACGTCAAAGCATCTGTAGCTCTCGGGACAAGTGAAAAAGTTTGGACGAATATACAAATAGATGATAAAGAGGTAGTTTCGACATTGATGCAAACATAAGAGAGGGAGGTGACTTCAACATCCACACAGACTGAGGCGTTCACCTATCTTGATGAGGGATGATAATTTATTCTATCAGCAGAGATCCAGAAGTGGAAGGTCACTACCCTTAGTTTCCAGCATGGGGAAATCCCCACAGAGGTTCACCAGAAAGAAATAAAATAAATTCAAGAGAATGCAACAAGAGTAGTTGCCGATTATATGACCTAGATTGAGAAAGCTCAACGACAACAAGAGAAATTGCAGAAAAGGATTGGAGAATTACAGGGAAAAGTTGAGTTACTAAAGATTGACAAAGGTGAGATTTTTTCTCTAACACAATAATTACTGGCATGCAGACCCCCTGCCGATTGTTATTTACTTTTACTTCATGAGTAGTATTTGTTTTTCAGTATATAAAACATCCACCAGGAACTGGGCCACAACATAGTAGATCCTATGAAGTTGTTAAGAATTTTGAGAGTCAACAATTATATTAATCAACATTTGTTGTGTGAGTTATACATGCACAATTACATGCTAGACACTGATAAAAATTTCAACCCCGTGCCATTCGTAGGGGATATCCAGTTAAGAGCTTTCACGTCTTTTGTAATTAACAACGTTAAACGGAAAAAAGCTATTGATACATTTGAGGTGAACTAGAGAAATCATTCGTTGATGATCATAATGAAAAATTTCCAATTTGGGGATATATGTACTAAAAATCATCAGTTTATTAAGTTAGCAGGCCAGAAGGAATGAGTGCTCATGACCCAACAATGGTGTATCGAACTGTGCACCAAGAAAATTTATAATTTCAGAGAAGAAGCCATGGACGCTTTCCAAAAGTGTTGGATGCTTTCATCATCAGCAGTACGGGCATGAGAGCCCTTTGGGGCACCCAACTTTAACATGGCCTTGGAAAGAGTGCCATGAGACATTTCCTGCATGAAACACTATGGATTTAATTAGCTGGGGTTGAGGTTCCGATTTCCTATTATTTGGTTACCATCTGAACATTATGAGCCAACTTACATGGTGGATGAAGACTGGTGGCAGGATATCATTCAGACACATGGTATCAACTACCAGGTATTGACATGGAAATACAATATTATATCAATCAGCTCCATGACATTCACAATAGATATAACCCCGATCTATGCCAAAAGCAGATTGCATGAGGACATGAAACCAAGCCAGTTGGGGGGAGATGGTTGCTATTGAAATTACCCACTTTTTCCTTCTTACACCTACCTCTTTCCATCCACTTTATAGTTCTTTTGAGGTCAATTTGTGTCCCAACTAACGAGAAGGTATATTATAATGTCATGTATTTTTGAATTGTTAATTAATGAAGCGGTAGTCATAGGGGAATGCTACTTAGACGATTTACTAACAAAGATTCGTTGCATATTACCCAACAACTTGCACCGAATATCGTTCGGTGAAACATGGCCTATTGTGGTGTTGTTGACTATGGATTGGCAACACTATTTCAAGGATTGGAACGACAATTGAACATTTGCTTCTAATAATCGAGTAAATGGCAGACAGACAGTCACCACGACCTATGGGTTTTGTTAAAGAAGTGATATTCATGTATTGGTGGTTGTGTATAAGTATGGCACAACCGAGAGAACTAGTTGTTCATCTTTTCTTGTGTAACAACAAAAATCTGTTGTAATTTCCTTTTCAAATAATGAAAGTACCAACACATTGTAACTTGTTGTAATCTATTATTCTTAACCACAACCTTGATCGAAGAGTTGGGTCCACTCTTCTGATTAGGTGTTGTTAGATACAGTTGTATGGTATAGGTATGTTTTACAATTGTATCATTTATACTATATGAATGGTTTCATTTCTTGTTGTTCTATTTTTTTGTTGTTATCTGAGAATTTCCTTTCTTTTGGACTGTTGTTACTTAGAAGCCCACATTATTTTATTGATGTTACTCAATTCGTAGCTTCCTTTGGGACTTGTATTTCTTAGTTTCTAAATACTTGGTAGGGAACATGTGGATTGCATAGACCTTGCATGATATCCTTGAAATAAACATATGAACCCAGGATTGAAAAGTAAATTTAAAAGGGGTTGAATTTATAAATCTATATTAACATCCCAACAACTGGATGAAAGAAAGATTTGGTTTAGCCATGTCTATGGTCGGGTGGTACATGGAAGTCTTGAACTTGGTTGGCTCTTTACTATGTTTAATGAAAGATAAGTTCTCTTGCTTATGTACTTGTAATTATGTGGCTTTAATGGCTATTATTTTATGGTTATTTCTATGGTTATATGCTGGTTATAATAATGGTTACGCAAACTAGTTATAGTCATGGTTCATTTCATGTTTTTACTTGTCACTGAAATAAAAATGGACGCAAGACCTAATTAATGATAAGGAAACTAATGAGAGAGGGTGGTGATCCTTATTGATAAGTTTCATATGAATTTTCATTCCCTTATGTTCAATCTTGTATTCATGACATGTAGATTGCATTGTTTTCAAGCGTTTAACAAAATGTCAGTGCTGGTTGGGTATGGTAAGGCCTAGTCCTGGAGTCAGTTTTTGGTTTACAAGAATTTTCCTTGTGTAATTTATGGTTTTTGAAAGTTATATGGATTTATAGGCATAGGTATATCCCCATCCATGGAATTTATCCTTAAAATCCATAGTGACTGGCACAACACTAAGCAATTTAGTCCCTGGTCGTACTCATGCAGGCTTATGCATGTGATTGGGAGGTCCAGTTGCATTGAGGCCTTGGAAAGGGAGTGACTGGGGAGAAAATTTAGTGAAAAGTTAGGGTGACCTCAGGGATGGACACTTGGAGGGGTTGGGTTACTCCTGGAGGGTCCTGTGGTACGTGAGGGAAGTCAGTAAGGGTTATTTTCCAACTCCATTTCCTTAAGGTCACATAGGAGGTTGAGTTTGTTCATAACTTCCTCTCATCTCATGTTTACCCTGGTTGGCTGGTTACTTGGGTATATGTGAGGGGAGGTGATCAGGTGATCATGTCCAAGTTTAAAAATTGCTCAAAAATGGAAGTGCTAAAAATTGTTTTCGATTTGAACGAACGGAAAGGCCTTGTCGCTGCAATTCTGGCACCGTGAACGTGACTCAAAACCGAGTTCGTATGAGAAAGTTACTGAGGTTTGAAATCGTCCATTGAATTCCAAAACAAAATTTTTTGACTTAATTGATTATGTCAATTTTTATAAAAAATTATATTGGCAAGTTTATTTTTTATTAATATTTTGGGCCTATCAGTGAGTGCCATGTGGCCTGCCCGGAGGCTGCCACGTGGCCCCAGGCTAAAGGTTGAAAGTCTATGAAAAAATGTTTTGAGGTTAATGGGAGTTGAACCCTTGACCCGACTACCCGGGCAGGGCCGACCCGACTGGCACGCTGTGAGCGTGGTTGATTGACTGGGGGAGTCAGGTGGAGGTCAAAATGTTGTCGGATCGTCAGCGTATGAATGGGCGGAGGTGTTGGGTTAGCCCTCAGGGCTAAGCCTCGTAGCCAAACGACCAGGGCTCAAGAACCGGAGGCTAAGAGCAGTTGGAATGGCAGATTTGGTAGGGGGCTACACCCAGGTGGTAAGCCGACACCATGTGACTTATGGCAGAGACCGGGGCTACCGCCGATGGTTACAGTGGCGGTTAATGCCACTTAATGTGACCACTCCAATGACATTTAATGCAGCGGTCTTCAACCTTATCTGCCCACCTAAACCGTCCAACTATTCCGCATGTGAATGTGCTGAAACAGACAGTTAAATTAAATTTCACACAAAATTTTAGAGCACGGTTCCACCAGTCTTGGAGAATCTTCCTTTTTAGTGGAGTTAACTGGAGTTCTCGCACTTTTAGTGGGGTTTTTGGGGGACATTGGGCATTTTTTTTGCAGAAGTCATAACTCTCTCGATATTCGACCAAAAAAGATGAAATTTTAGTCAATTTTGGGTTTATTCAGCATTTTGGAGAGTTTGGAACAAGTTTCAGAGTGAACAGAGGTGATTTAAAACAACTTTTGATTGAGGGAAGAGGAATGAGCCATCAGGGCCATCATGGAGGAGGCACTGTTTTGGGTTGTGTTTCACTGTTTAAGGTGAAACAAAAGCCATTTCTAGCTATTTTCTATCTTCTAAAGTAAAATTTACAGTTTTTTTTACCTGTTTAGGCAGATTTTTCACTGTGTAACCATTTTGAGCAAATTAATAGAGAAAGGACATGCCATTGGGGAGACTTGGACCGACAGATGTAGGCCAGAAGCGGTGAACTGCCTCAACAATTTGCTGTGTTATGTTATGGTGAATTTTGATTGCTGTGATATGTTAAATAGTAAATTTACTTAACAAATCCTCACACATAAAACTCAGAAACATTACCAAAACTACTTTGTTTAACCTGCAAGTCATGGAGAACACTTTGCACATTAAATTATATGGAAATGGATACTTTGCATAGCATTACAAATAGTTCCATTTTCAGATCAAAGCTTACTAGATAGAGTTGACTGTTTGCAAGTTTTGATGCTTACTAGCTAGGTTTAAGCTCAAGAGGGGGGAAGGAAAATTGGTTAGAGCACAAAGTAATCCTCAACTAAGGAGGGCGAGAGAGCCATTAATTCCACCTTTTAATTCACCTCCAAGAGACATAGAAGAAGCCTCAAGCATGTATTCAAGAGAAGGAGAAGTTCCTGAAGACATTGATCCCAAAGAAGAAGAACAGGTATTCCAAAAGGCTTTCTTGGACATGACGGAGATGGTGAGGATACTCTACCAAGAAAGGAATGACATGCTTGTAGGCGAAGGGTTTAAACATCAGAAAGAAGGAGAGGGTTCTTCAAGAGGAAAGAAAAGTGACGACAAGTCAAAGAAAGGACATGGAGGTAATGGTGATCCACCATCCCCATCTTCATCCTCTTCCTCTACATCGTCATCCTCTACTTCGGTGAATCAATCTCACAAGTCTAAAACCACTGGTAAAAGTCCATTTTTAAATCTTGATGTTAAGTTTGAGTTGCCTATGTTTAATGGTGAGGTCAATGCAGAGAAACTTGGCAATTGGATAAGGCAGTTGGAAGTTTATTTGAGGATACAAAACCTTCATGAAGATGACACCAAGATTTAGTTAGCCTCTTTGAGAATGGAGGGAGTAGCATTGGTATGGTGGGAAGCCAAGACCAAGGATGAGATTAAAAAATATGGTAAGATCACTTTATCATGGGCTAAATTTATTTCTGCAATTAAACAACAATTTTATCCATTACCTAATTTACAAAAAGATATTATGAATTAGAAAAGTTTTAGACAACTTAAGGGACAAAATGTTCAATATTACACTCAAGAGTTTAGAAGAAGGGCTCTTTTGTTAGGAATTTATTTGCATAGCCAAGAGACTTTGCTGAAATATATAGGTGGTTTACACAACTATCTTATACATACTATTCTTATGTTCAATCCTACTAGTATAGATGAGGTTTGTGTTCAAGCCACACATTTAGAGGCTAGAGGTAAACAATATTTTTATGGGAATGAGGATAGTGAATTTAAAGGCAAAGGAAGGAAAATAAATGCAAACTCTAGGAAAGAAAAAGGAAAATTATTTTGTAAAAAATGTTCCAAAACAAGCCACAATTAAGACCATTGCTCGAAACTTCATCTGGAGTTGAAGCCAGAAAAATTTAAAACCAAAGATAAGGCCAAAGAAAAGGGCAAGACGGTTGCAATAGCTGAACAAGACTTAGGGTCTGAATCAGGAGATGAAACTAAAAGCATAGCTTTGGCACTAAATAACTGATCTAGGTGGATATTGGGGGCCACCCACCTATTCCACTTGGGCCCCCACCATTGTCTCATTCAGTTTTTCAGTTTCAGCACAACTTACTATTTTTAGCAGTTTTTCGCGTCCTGAACTTCCGGAGCCTTTTTGAGGCCCTAAACGACGTTTTTTGGGCATCGCGCCTCCAACTAATATCATTTTGGAATGATATTTGTGGTGAAATTTGTAGTCCTCGAATAGAGCTTTCTAATGATGTATCATGTGCGTCAAACGGAGATAGTATGCCAAAGTTACGTCCCTGGGAAGTTGAAACACCAATTTACCCAAACTGGGCCCATAGTTTTGGCACTTCATCTCCTAGGGTTAGGTTTTTGGATGTTTAGGGTTCTCCATTGTTTCTCAATAATAAATAGGCCCTCGAGCCTCATCAGAACTCAGTTCGCGTCTTCGTATCCATGACATCTTCAGAGATAGCTACCAGCGCTCTAGCTAGTTTTATTTCCATTATGTCTGTAAGCAAATTTCAGTTCTTTGATATTAATGAAATGAAGTGTTATTTCCGCTGCATCTCTGTATTTATGGTTATATGTTTATCCTGTTGCATTCTTGCATAAATCCGGATCAAGAACATAAAGGGGAAAGAGATTGTAAATGAAACAAATCCCAGTTCGAGCACTTTAAACTATCACATAGAAGCTCCAAATGAAGAGAGGAGGATTGAGCTATTTCATGTGAGGATAATTTCCAAACACACAAAGATAGAAACAATATTTGACAGTGGGTCTCAAGAAAAACTCATCTCAGAAGAAGTAGTCAAGAAGCTGAAACTTGAGACCATTCCGAATCCAAAGCCATATCCACTTGGTTGGATTTGCAAGGATGCTAATTTACAAGTTTCAAGGAAGTGCATGTTGCGCTTTGCCATAACAACTCATTATGTTGACATGGTTGAATTATATGTGGTACCGATTGAGATTACAGGTGTGGTGTTGGGTAGTCCATACTTATATGATAGAAAAGAAATCTTCCATCGCCATGAGAACAAGTATCATCTATTCAAGAATGGCAAGGAGTTTATTGTGAGAGCACATTGGAAGAAGCTAGAATATTCTTTAGTGAATACATGGCAATTGAAAAGGCTTGTCAATGCAAGTCAGAATTTGACTTTGTTGATGATTAAGCAAAAATAATTTGTACATAATCCTTTTCATGTTATTGCTGATGTAAATTATGAGATGTTTCGTTCTGAAAGCAGGTCGTCTTTGGAAGAAGATGACAAGAAGTTGCAGCAAGTGTCTTTGGTGTTGATCGGTGTAGAGAACAAAGTGCTAGTGAAAAGTGGTGCAAGAATCCAAGAAAGGGAAAAGCATGCAAGCAAAGAGGACACAAAGTTTAGCAAGGATCATTGCTGGTTTCAGAATGGCAGGGTACTATGGTGAGAAAACTTGGTCGGGAATCGACACAAGTACATGGATCATTCGGAAAAAATTCGCCATGAGGACAGTTGGCAAGGTGAATCTTATTTTCGGTTTCCTTTGAGGGTAGCCCATTGTAGGAGTAGTATGTTTTCTGCAAATTTTAGTTATTGTTCTGCAAATTTCAAAAATTTGCATCATGACACAGTCAAGATTAGCAACAGTCGGTCAGCAGATTCAAAGAAGAATTTATCTTTTTATGAGAAGCTAAATTTGATGAAATCAGGGAAATTTCAGTGGTTCAAGGTTGGAAGAGTGGAGAATCAGTCTCCTCATCTTCATTTTCTGTAGTTTAGAGAAATTTTGGGGTCCAAAAGCTTCCCATTGGGGAGGTGTGATCAGGTGATCATGTCCAAGTTTAAAAATTGCTCAAAAATGGAAATGCTCAGAAATGTTTGCAATCTAAATGACCGGAAAGGCCTTGTCGTTGTGATTCTGGCATCGCAAATGGGACTCAAAACCGAGTTCGCATGATAAAGTTACAGAGGTTATAAATCGTCCAGTGAACTCCAAAACATGACTTTTTGACTTAATTGATTATGTCAATTTTTATAAAAAATTATATTGACAAGTTGATTTTTTATTAATATTTTGGGCCTATCAATGGGTGCCACGTGTCCTTCCTGGAGGTTGCCACATGGCCCTAGGACAAAGGTTAAAATTCTATGCAAAAATGTTTTGAGGTTAATGGGAGTCGAACCCTCGACCCAACTTCCTAGGCAGGGCCGACCTGACCGACACACTGTGGGCATGGTTGATTGTCTGGGTGAGTTAGGTGGAGGTTAAAATGCTATCAGGTCGTTGGCATATGAATGGGTGGAGGTGTTGGGTTAGCCCTCAGGGCTAAGCCCCGTAGCCAAACGACTAGGGCTCGAGAACCAGAGGCTAAGAGAAGTTGGAATGGCGGAGTTGGAAGGGGGCTACCCCCATGAGGTAAGCCGACACCATGTGGCTTATGGCAGAGACAGGGGGCTACCACCGACAGTTATAGTGGCGGTTAATGCCACTTAATGTGACCACTCCAATGAAGTTTAATGCAGCAGTATTCAACCTTATCTGCCCACCTAAACCGTCCAACTATTCCACATGTGAATGCACTGAAACAGACAGTTAAATTAAATGTCACCCCCAATTTTAGAGCGCGGTTCCGCCAGTCTTGGAGAATCCACCTTTTTAGTGGAGTTAACTAGAGTTCTCCCACTTTTAGTGGGGTTTTTGGGGGAAATTGGGAATTTTTTTTGCAGAAGTCATAACTCTCGCTTGATATTCGACCAAACAAGATGAAATTTTAGTCAATTTTGGGTTTCTTCAGCATTTTGGAGAGTTTGGAACAAGTTTCAAAGCGAAAATAGGTGATCTACAATAGATTTTTCTTTAGGTAAAAGGAAGGATCCATCAGGGCCATCATGGAGGAGGCACTGTTTTCAGTTGTATTTCATTGTTTAAGGTGAAACAAAAGCCATTTCTAGCTATTTTCTATCTTCTGAAGTCGAATTTACAGTTGGTTTTTCCTGTTTAGGCATATTTTTCACTGTGTAACCATTTTGAGAAAATTAATAGAGCAAGGACATGCCATTGGGGAGCCTTGGACCGACAGATGTAGCCCAGGAGGGGTGAAATGCCTCAAAAATTTGCTGTGTTATGTTATGTTGAATTTTACTTGCTGTGTATTTCTGCTGTGATATGTTACACAGTAAATTTAATTAACAAATCCTCACACATAAAACTCAGAAACATTACCAAAACTACTTTGTTTAACCTGCAAGTCATGGAGAACACTTTGCACATTAAATTATATCGAAATGGATACTTTGCATAGCATTAAAAATTGTTCCATTTTTAGATCAGGAGGTGTTGCCATTATAGGTGGCATTAGAGCATGTTTCACCCCTTGGGCTAGATGGGCTGTGTGTTGGTGTGTTGGTCATACACATGGTGCTGGTTATGGTGGCAGTGATGTCGCTACGTGAGAGATGATGGCGTTGTTGTGAAATGTGTTGTCATGAGCATATGATTGGTTATACATGTTAGGTGCTTACATTTTGTTAAGTGTACATTGGTATGGTTGATGTTATCATGAATGAGGTCATGGTGTGTAGTTGGTATGGTCATGCGTTGATGACCGAGCTCTAGTTAGAATGATGTTTATGGTTTGATACATATATGCATTATAAATCTATATGCTATTATGATTATATCTATACATGTATTACACTGATTGGTTGATCTTTCATATGAGATGTCCTCCCCGAATTATGCTAAGGTAAGTTGGTTTATTGTGATTTGGTTGAAGCTGACATGGGATGCCTTGCAGTAAGAGATCAAATATGACTAGCAATATGGTAGACTACAAAGATTATCCCTATGAATAAAATGAGAAACATGGTATTGGGAACTCTTCTGATTTAGTAGATACATTGAGAAGCTGGAAGGAATAAATAAGGAATTGTAAGGTGGGCAATGAAAAAATCATACGGGCACAAGAGAAATAGGCAGAGGTCAATGCAATAACCTTCAAATTCTATCAGAGTTGCAGAAACAAGGACCACTTCATATCAGCTATGGATAGGAGTATGGGACTAATGGGGCATATGGAAGTAGGTTTCATGGTAGTCACAGGTCAGATAGAGATGGCATTATTAGAGATGGCATTATTAGAGATGGCAGGTTCTTGGACACTCTGGATATGAGAGTTGACAAACACGTACTATTATAGTTCTGGTTCTGACAAGCATTATGATCATTATCATTATCATCCTTACAAGAGGAGTGATAGGGAATATTTTCCAGATGATTTTAAGAAAGAAAAACCACCTACATTTTATGGAGTGTCGAAGAAATCACAGGATGTATAATCATGGTTTCTTGGTATGAGGAAGTTATTCAGGTTGCATGACTACTCAAAAAACATGAAAGCAAAAATAGCCACATTCAACCTCAAAGGCAAAGCAGATGTTTGGTGGGAAGATATGAAAAATATCAGGGGTATTTATGAGGAGGAACTAACTTGGGGTGAGTTTGAGAGGCTATTCCGGAAGAAGTATCTATCATAGAGGTACTATGATGCTAGAGCTAAGGAGTTTTAAGAGTTGTAGACGGGTTCCATGACCGATGATGAGTATAATAGTAGGCTCATGGAGCTGTTGAGATATGTGCCTTACCTAAAGTAGGAGAAGGAAAAGGTTCAAAGATTCATCCGTGGGTTTCCAGTGGCATATAGAGACTGGATTGAGTTTTATGAGCCTAGATTTCTAGAAGAGGCCATTCGGAAGTTGAAGCATTGTTATGAGCAGTCAAAGCACAAATTTGAGCCTAAGTGTGATTTGAATGGAAATGAGAAAGCTAAAGGAAGATGACAACCAAAGATGGGAATACCTCAAGATGTAGGTGAGAAATAAAATGTGGTTCCTTAAAAGAAGTTCAATACAATGGAGAAGGGAAATGGATCGTAGTTGGGAGAGAAATAGAGTAGAGGTGATGGTAGAGCACCGTTGCGATGTTGGATATGTGGCAAGTATCATCGCAAGAAGGTTTGTTGACAATATCAGGGTGGTAGACCCCATATCTATATTTCACAGGATGCATAGACAATTGGGGATGTTGGTCATAACATTCCTTGGATTTAATCATCCATGAAAAACATGCAGAAAGATCACCATGCATCTATCATTGAGATGGACGGTAAGATTTGTGATCGATTTATTCCTATTTTGATTGATCCTTTATCTAATTATAGTTATGTTAATACTAACCTGGTGGATAAGTGTGGCTTGAATAAAGAAGTGAACGCAAAATCTTGGTTGGTGTAGTTGGATACACGTACAAAAAAGAGAGTTCACCATTGGGTAAGAGCTTGTGTATTTGAGCTAAATGGTATGCCTACAACAACACATTTGAATGTAATTCCATTGGGATCATATAACATGCTTTTGGGTATGGATTGGTTATACCTTCACATGACCAAAGTAGATTTTTATGACAAGTCATTGAGTTCATGGATGATAATGGAGAAAAGAGAATCATGCAGGGAAATAAAAATCCTACATCAGTGAGGATGGTCATCACTATGCAGGATAAGTGCAGTTGCAGGAAGGGTTGTGTGATGTTTGTTGTGCATGTTTCTAGTGACAAGGGTAAGGATGTTGAGGATGCAAAAATCTTCCAAAATTATCCTGTATTGCAGCAGTTTCAGGACATGTTCCCAAAAAATATTCTAGAGTTACCTCTGTTATCAATCTGCTGGATCTCTAAGGCTGATGAAGAAATCCCAACAAAGGTAACCACAGACCAATATTTTGGCTTGGTATCTAGCCCTACCAAACCAGAGAGGGCTCTCTCCACAAGGTCATAGCCAAGAGGGCTGGATGAATTAGGGTTTTAGGCTAGGTATGAAATGTAGAAGGGTTTGTTTTGATTTTTATTGGGTTTGCTGGATGAGGATTAGGTCAAAGAAGCTAGGTCATGGAAAATAAGATGGGAATTACATTCCATTCAATGGGGAAAGGTAGGTAGAAATATTAACACTTTAAGGTGATTTTGTGAGATGGTTTCAGACTGATGAGGAGCTAGGAAGATCATAATAGATGTATTCTCCCTAAGCTGAAGGAAATTTACAAATTATGAAGACTTTTCCAAAACATAACATGAAAGAACATGTATTCTGCCTATCAACTTGAAAATCATCATATAATAGACATGAAATGGTTTATGAGCTTACAAAAAATTCATACAAATGAAACAAGAGAAGAAAAAATGCTAGACAACCATACCACAGGTATCCCAAAGAAATAGTTGCAACACTTTTATTAAGCTCCTACCAAAGTGATTACAATAGAGTCTCTGATCAATATGCCAACATCCAACTGATTCCAACCCTTGCTAAGAGTGAAGGAAGAGAAGATATAGAAATAAAAACAAAATTATCTCATCCTCAGGGGTCAAATCTATGATTTGAGGAAGATATCCACAAAAATATGAACTGATAGATGGAGTATAGGGAGCACTAAGCGACTCCTCCCTAATTTCATTGAAACTTATTCATTTGACTTGATGATAACTTTTACATCATGAATCTACAACTAGGTAACTTATCTACATCATAATTACATTTTCCATCCTTAATTACATAAGTGAAATCATCATTTTCAAAGATAAAAATCAAATTTGCAGTTAAAATTCAAAAATATCATCAATTGGTCAAGTACGCCATTTTTGTGCTAGGCGCACCCTCTCTTTGCCAGGAGCGCCCTCCATGTTGTAGGCTGCTTTTGACTAAGTTGTAGGTGTCCAAAATGGGCTCAAGATGGCTTGTTGGAAATAAATTCAAGTATAATCTCTAGATATGCCTTCAGTTTTCAAAATGAATCTGATTTTCCCTGTCAAAACTTGATCCTCCCAAGACTACTTAGCGCACAACACCAAGGCCAAAAATAAGGCAGAACCATGAATTTTTGCTTGTTTTTTGACATTTTGACCTGCTAGTTTTGCAAAAAAAGGGTTGTAAAAGTGGAATTATTATATGTGTTTGTCATTTTTCATCCAATGGTGGTGGAATTTTGGTCAAAAAGTGGCTCAAAAAAGAGCGCAGCGCCCTTAGGTGCACCCTCCCAGTGCCAGGTGCACAACGCCGACTTCAAATAAAATTTTGAGTGCCTTCCCGAAGTCCAAATTGGGTTCATGATAGCTTGTTGGAAATATATCTCTCTTGGATAGATAATGGACCTGTCAAGCCCTGAAAATGATCAAGTATACCCCCTCAAAAATCAATTCTCCCAAGACTGGTCAAAAAGTGCAGAATGAGGGTGCAAAAATGAAGTGTGATCTTGCAGGGAAGTTTTGGAGACCTTCCTCAACTCCAAATTGAGCTCAGAATAGCTCATTAGAAATATATATCTTCTATTTTTCATTTGACTTATTAATAGAATCATTTCGACACTACATCAAGGAGAAATATTGATTTTCCCAAGGTCACTCTAGAAGTACAAAAAACCTCTTGTAGCAACTGTATTTTTGACATTACTCAAAAACCATGACACCTGTGTAAAAACTGAAGGAGGTTTTTCTTCCATGGAATATTATGGAAAAAAACCTATCTCACGTTTTTCAAATTCATCTCTTTTTGGTCAGAAACATGATTTTAAGAAAAAGTGGCCCTTTGTGTCGCAAATGATTTGTCCCTTGGAACGACTTCTTGAAAAATGATGGAGAATTGATGTTTATGAGTTGGAATGTCTTGATAATTTCTTAAATTACCTCCCTTATGCCTCCTCTTCTCATATGTCTCTAATTCCATAGAAAACCCTAGCTCAATGGGAGAGGAAATTAGGGTTTGGTGTAGGAAAAACAAGGGATTTAGGACTACCTTGTAGAGGGAGGGGAATGAAGGGGTTAGGGGCTGTCTAAATTATTGGGGAAATTTTTGGGGATAGGGATAAATGTTAGAGAGTAGGGGAAAGTATAATTTCAAGGATTGAGTGAGGGGAAGGGGTCCAAAAGGGAAAAACATAGGCCTAGTATGGAAAAGTGTCAAATTGTAGCAATAGGCTAGGGCTTGTGGAAAAATGATGCTTTTGATGGAAAAAAGTGATGTGAAGTGTTTAGGAAGGTGTATTAAGGGTAGGGGAAGGTGTAAGAGCATTAGGATACAAGTATTGTTGATTATTTAACCATGGAAGTCATGAAACCAAGAAAAATGTCCTCAAAACCCTAGGAGAGGGAAATGAGCTTTCTAAGCACAACTGAGAGACAAATATGGTAAACACAAAACCACTTACTTGGAAATGATAGTTTGGAACCTGAAATTTTTGAAGACCTTAGAATATTACTACTCCTTAAAAATATAAATTTGATGGTGAAATGACCAATTTTCATAATTTTAACCCTGTGACCTTATGATGACACAACATGGAAGAATGAGCTGAAAGATGACCATGATTACTATGGGGCTCTTTCAAAAATGAATGAACTGACCATCATGACGTCGATTGACCATGGAGATGAAGGGAGTAGTAATGATCTCAATACCCTAGTCAGTGAGCAAATTTTTGCATGACCTAGTGGAATGATAAAAATTTTCCGAGTGAGACCCCTAACATGATATGAAAAGCAGATTTTGATAACTGATGGCAAGATGAAAATACTGACACTAACAACCTCCCCAAAGGGAAGTGGATTTTATGTTGAGTTGGTATGAGGGGAAACACTAACATCACAGGCACCTTATAGGATCAGTATGCCAGAGTTAGTTGAGTTGAAGTTGCGGCTGAAGGAAATGTTTGACAAGGGATACATTAGATCGAGTGTATGACCTTGGGGTGCACCAGTGTTGTTCATGAAGAAGAAGGATGGTACTCTTAGGTTGTGCATTTGTTACAGACATAGGTTGTGCATTGATTACAAACATAGGTTATTCATTGATTACATACATCTGAACAAAGGGACAATCAAGAATAGGTATCCATTGCCACAGATTGATGACTTGTTTCATCAGTTGAAGGGAGCAACAATGTTCTCTAAGATCGACTCGAGATCGGGATATCATCAATTACACATCAAATAATACAACATCTACAAGAGCACATTTAGGACCAGGTATGGGCATTATCAGTTTTTTGTAGTTCCATTTGGTTTGAGTAATATGCCAGATACATTTATATGTTTGATGAATAGTGTGTTGTGTCCTTATCTGGACAATTTTGTTATTGTATTCATTGATGAAATCTTGGTATATTCTAAGAATAAGGAAGAGCATGCCGATAATTTAGTAGCAGTGTTGAGATTTCAAAGAGAGCATCAATTATATGCTAAGCTTAGCAAGTGCAGTTTCTTCTAGACAGAGGTTCACTACTTGGGACATGTTGTTTCCAAGGAAGGATTAGCAATAGATACAGAAAATATAAGAGCCATCATGGAGTGGGAAGCTCCTAATAATGTGGAGGAAGTCAGATCATTTATGCGATTAGCAGGTTACTACAAGAGGTTCTTCAGGAACTTCTCACGCATTTCATATCCTATTACATCTTTGCAAATGAAAGGTAAGAAGTTTGAATGGACAGAAGAATGTGAAACTAGTTTTGAGCAGCTAAAACAGTTGTTGACCAATGCTCCAATTCATAAGATTGCAGATCCGTATAAAGAAAAGTTGTGGTGTTCACCGATGCTTGTAAAAGAGGACTTGGTGGATTCTTTATGTAGGAGGGATAGGTGGTATGATATGAATCCAGGAAATTGAATGAGCATGAAAAAAGCTACATGACTCATGATCTCGAGTTTTAAACTATTATTCACACATTAAAAATGTGGAGGCATTATCTTCTTGGCAGGCGATTTGTATTGCTGAGTGATCATAGTGGGTTGGGATACTTGTTTTACCAATCGAATCTGAATGCCAAGAAAGCTAGATGGTTGGCCACCCTTAGTGATTTTGACTTCGAGACCAGATATGGCAAGGGAAAGGAGAACATGGTTGTAGATGCTCTCAATAGGAAAGTATAGGTGAATCATATAAAAAATGTGAGTTCCTATGGGACAGAGTTACATGATCATGTCTTATAGGAATGATAACATAATAACAAGTATGTGGAGCTCAGGCACAGGTTACATCAGAATATAGGTACATGTAAAGGTGCAGGTGTAGGTATAGGTGATCAGGATGCAAACTATCATCTCACGACAGATGGTTTGGTGAGATTTGGGGACAATATCTATGTGCCAGATGACAGTGAGATCAATAAGAATATATTGAGAGAATTTCATGCAAAGCCAGACTCAAGTCACCTAGGATATCATAATATAGTGATGACGATGAAGAATTTATACTATTGTCTAATATGAAGAGGGATATGGCAAGGTTCATGGCTATATGTTTGGACTGTCAGCAGTTGAAGGCAGAATGTAAGCATCCAGGTGGTATACTACAACTTATTCTGATTCTATAATGGAAATGGGAGGTAATTTCCATAGATTTTATTACAGGTCTTTCGAGGATAGTGAGGAAGCATGATTCTATCATGGTTGTGGTCGATAGGTTGAGCAAGGTGGCTCACTTCATTCCACTGAAGACTACATATTTAGCTAGTGAGGTGGCACAACTCTTCATAAGGGAGATTGTGATATTACATGGTGTTCCGAAGAATATTGTGCCGGAGAAGAATGTTAAGTTCACTTACAAGTTTTGGAAGATGTTGTTTGCAGGATTAGGTACAGAGTTGGCCTTCAGTAAAACTTATCATCCACAAGAAAATGGATAGAAAAAGAGGGTCAACATGATCCTGGAGGATATGATGAGGATGTATGTCATGCATCAACATAGGAAATGGGAGGATTAGCTTCCATTGGTTGATTTTTCATACAAAAATGGTTATCAAGAGTCATTGAGGATGAGTCCTTTTGAGGGACTGTATGGGCAGATTTGTAATACGCCCATAAGCTAGAGTGATCCAATGAACATGGTACTTATTGGACCAGACATGTTGGCAGATAGGAAACATGAGACGTAATTTATAAAGAAGAATCTAAAGGCAGCGCAAAACAGATAGAAGAGTTATGCATACAAACATAGGGTATTTAAGGAGTTTTAGGATCATGTGTATTTGCACATCAATCCCAATAAGAGATCCTTGAGGATTGGATCACATGCCAGGTTGGCATGAAATTACTATGGGCCTTTTGAGATCCTTGAGAGGATTAGACCCCTGGCTTATGAACTTGCACTGCCTCCAATAGTGAAAGTCCATGATGTTTTTCATGTTTCATTACTTAAAAGGTATATAAAGGATGTTGATCATGTTATTGACTGGCCTGTATTGCAAGTGGAGCAAGATGGATAATTCTAGCAAGAACCCTAGTTCATATTGCAACAGAAACAACTCATGCCCAAGAACAGAGCCATAGAGAAATTTAAAGCGCAGTGGAAGCACTTTGCGCCCGAAAAAGCTACATGGGATATGGCTGATCAGATGCGGGCTATGTATCCTTCATTGTTTTCTGGTTGAGGCAAAGCAATTTTGGTATTTGTACATATTTATGTATGGTTTCTATTGTAAATACCACAATGAGATAAGTTATAAAGCTCCAATAAGCGACATGGTTTTTATATTGTCATGTTGTCATGACGGTTTTTTCTTTTGAGCAGGTTATTCATTCTAAATACTACATAGAGCTAAGTTATAAATATCCACGAGAATTATGTTTTATTTTCAACGGTTTTTTGAGGTATATGTGTGGTTTAACACCGAGGACGGTGTTCCCTAAGGGGGAGGGTTCTGTAATAGACCCGGCTTAAAAGTACATGTAATAAAAGTTAATAATGGAAAAAATAAGACCATGGTTAAGGGACACTTATTCCAAGCTGAATGTTGGGAAAAACATCCTAGTGTGGGTGTTCATTTTGGTTATTATGGCTAAAGAAATTTGAAAAGGCAATGGCTAAGGCTTTGAAAAGGAAAAAAGTATTTTTAGCAAATTTATTTATGAAAATAATGGAAAATAGGAGAAAAGGAAGGTGAAAGGTCACAAGTTGGACGCGAGGAAGAAAATGAAGGAAAATAATGGAAGATGAAGAAAATATAGGCCTAATTGATAAAAATTCTTCTGAGGATCAGTGGGAAGGCTTTTTCTCAAACCTTTTGTCATTTCATTTTTTGAGCTCTCTCTCTATTCTCTCTCTCTCTTAGTCTTGGACACTTAGATTTTTCTTGGAGCATTTCAGAACTGGACCAAGAAAAGGAAAGGAAAGAAAAGGAAAGACAAGGAAAGGAAAGGAAAGGAAAGTAAAGATCAAGCAAGGAAGAGCAGGATCAAAAAACTTCAATAGGGTTACTTGCAGGTAACAAATTGCATGTATGATTTCCTAGCTGGTTTTGACATGCAAGGTATGTGCATGTTGGTATTCACTTCTCTTGCTGTCGGTGGCATGGTTTTTCTGAGTTTTGATAGTGGTTTTCAGCCCTGCCTTTCCTTTTTCTGGATAGTCATGGTGTGATGGTATTGTTCTTGATTTTGAGCTTCAGAATTGTTATATGGTTTCATAATCCAGGGCGGAGGTGGTCTCAGGTTCATTCCCAAAAGCCTAGGAATCCATTGATCAATTTTGGAGGGATACACAGTAAAGACTGAGGGTGGTGTCTCGGAAGAGATTAATGATCTAGTTTGGATTGCGGTAAAGCCTAGAGACAAGGAGACATAAAATTCCTCAAGGATGGTGATGAGATCCATAGGCATTCCAATCTCGGTTCGGTTTTGTGATCTCAGTGTCGGTTTAGGTGAGATCACAGTATGGTGAGGGTGGAGGTGGTTTAGCCTCTGGATTCCCTTGGTTGTTTTTGAATTGTTTTATCCATGAGATCCCACAGTCATTCTTGGAATATGGCATGAGGGTGACTGACTGAAAGAAATATTTGGTTAAACCATGTCTATGGTCGGGTGGTATGTGTAAGTCTTGAACTTGGTTGGCTCTTGCCTATGTTGAATGAAAGATAAGTTCTCTTGATTTTGTACTTGTAATTATGTGGCTTTAAGGGTTTTTACCTTATGGTTATTTCTGTGGTTATATGCTGGTTATAATCATGTTTATGTGACTGGTTCTAGTCATGGTCCATTTCATGTTTTTACTTGCAACTGAAAGAACAATGGATGCAAGACCTAATTAATGATACAACAACTAATGGGAGAGGGTGGTGATCCTTCTCGATGAGTTTCATATGAATTTTCAGTCCCTTATGTCTAATATGGTATTAATGACCTATATATTGCATTGTTTCCAAGTGTTTGATGTAATGCCATTCCTAGTTGGGGATGGTCAGGCCTAGTCCTAGACTCAGTTTTTGGTTTACAAGAAATGTCCTCGTGTAATTTATGATTTCTGAAAGTTACAGGTATTTCTAGCCAGAGGTCCAGCCCCAAGCCTGGAATTTAGCCTTAAAATCCATAGTCACTGGCACAACACTGAGCAATTTAGTCCCTAGTCGCACTCATGTAGGCTTATGCATGTGACTAGGAGGTTCAGTCAGAGTAAAGCCTTGGCAAGGGAGCGACTAGGGGTAAAATTCAGTGAAAATTCAGGGATGGATACCTTAAGGGGTCGGTTTACTCCTCGAGGGTACTATGGTACCTGAGGGAAGTCAATAAGGGTTCTTTGTCGACTCCATTTCCTTAAGGTCACCTAGAATGTTGAGTCCGTTCATAATTTCCCCTCATCTCATGTTTACCGTGACTGGCTAGTTACTTGGGTAGATGTGAGGGGAGGTGTTCACTAGGGGAATTTTGAGGTCTAAAATGGGCCTCCTAAGAAAAATGTACAACCAAAATAAACTTTATAAGAACCAATAGGATTCAAGATGATGATGTCAACCATGGGGGATGATTCACCATTTTTTAAGTAAAAGGATAAAAAGATAAATATTTAAAATAATAAAACTACTTTTTCAACTTGTATTTTCAACTTATCTCCCAAAGTTTTTACTCAACTTTCGAGAGGGGGTACTCGTTGGATGAAAAATTTAATTCCTCATGCAAGGAGTACCCATGTTGCATACTTTTGATGGACCCTGCTACGCGAAAAATGAGAAATATATGAAAAAATGTGATTGCAATCATGTTTTTCATGTATTTATCATTTTTCATGAAGTAGGATCCATGAAAAGTATGAAACATGGGTAATCCTTAGATGAGGAAATACATTTTTCATCCAATGAGTAGTCTCGCTCAAAATTTGAGTAAAACATTTGGGAGATGAGTTGAAAATATGAGTTCAAAAAGTAGTTTTTTCTTTTTTCCCTCCAGAATTTGATGATGTAATCAAATATTATTTTATTATTTCTACTATTATTTTATAATTTCCTTAGGAGGCCCATTTTAGACCTGAAAATTCCCCTAATTTCCGTTACACTTTTTATGGTCTTGGTAAAGAATGGGTGATGGTATCCAAGGAAAGGTCCTTTGTGGTTCCATGTTTACTGGTCACTTTCCTTTCCTTGCCTAAAGCCTCATGTGATTTACCGCTGGGCTCTCAAGGGCTTCCCCCTCCACTAATTCATGTTTCCCATGCACCATCAGATGTAGAGTCGTATGATAGTTTTATCCTCCATAACCTGCGTAATAAATAAATTTTCCCTCACCTTGGGTGTCTTTCGGGAGTTATGAGGAAGATAGAGCCCATATAAATATTTGATGAACCCTTAGCTAAACTGAGAGGGGGGGTGAATCAATTTAGTACATTCCTGGTCATTAATACTCTTTTAATTCAACTCATTAACTACTTCATTTTATAAGCAGATTAATACATAATGAATCAACAAAATGAATGTGTGGACAACAAGTAATTAAGTAGAATAATACATCACATCAACACATAATCATCAAGCACATAGACAACAAATATAAGTGGAAACCCATAAGGGATAAAACCACATCTTATTATTGTTGTGATGCAAAGGCAAGCTCCAACTCCCTCTCACCACTAATTTTTTGTAGGCTCCAACCTACAGGAGGCTACTACCTCAAATTATGCAAGCTACAACTTCCAAGGAAGCTCCAACCCCCATCTATTTTCTGCAGGCTACAACCCACATGAGGATCCTACCTCAACCAGCTCCAATTGGACATCTATCAAGCTGCAACTTGAAATGGAAGCACCAACTCCCATGTATTTTCTGCAGGCTACAACCCACAGGAGGCTCCTACCTCAACTTCTGCAAGCTACAACTTGCAAGGAAGCTCCAAATCCTAAATATTCTCTGCAGGTTACAACCTACAAGAGGATTCTACCTCACCCAGCTCCAACTAGAAATTTATCAAGATATAAGCTGAAAGGAGACTACAATCCCCTCACTCAACATGAAACTAAAATTCCAATTTACTTGGATATCAACTCCATTATACTCCTTCTCCACTGCTTCCTCTTCAACCTTCATATCTGCTTCATATCAGCTCCTGATGTGCACAACATCTCTATCAACTCTCCCCTATTCTTCCGCTCTCTCACCTTCTGCACCTCTCTTACATTCTTCTGCTCTCTTCCATTCTGCAGCTTTCTAACCTTTCTATCCACACTGATATTACATATCTTATACAAATAACTCCCTGATTGTTTGCATTCTATAGGGAATATGAAGTGAACAGGCTTGACCCTATGCCTTCCACCCATTTGGTTCCTCATTCTTCAGTTCAGCTTATTACATTAGAAATAATCATTACAACACTCATAGATTTTTTCCTATACATATGGAGACTTGCCTTTGCATCACAAACAATAAAAAATTAATTAATACACTTACATTTAAAACAATATTCACTCAGCCCTCTCAGCTCTTTTCTCGCTGTGCATTTGTCTTTTTTGCTGCTCTCAGAGTCTTTTCTGTTTCTGCTGTTACATTCAACACAATTCTGCATAACTGTCTTTTTGGCCCAACTCGACCCAGCTGTTGCGTTTCCAACAGTGCCACCATATGCTCCTTTTTCCCGAATCTTCCTATTCTTCTCATGCCCGCAATGTTCAACCTTCACCTGGTCCTTTTCTCTGTGTCGGGTCACTTACCCGAGTCTCCTTCTACTGCGTCTAGACTTTGTTATTAAACGACCGCACTAAGATTGCATGAGTATCAGGTCACTTGCCTGAGTCTTTCCTCTTGCGTTTAACCTTTCTTTTTAACTCATTGTGGCAACCACATACAACACTGTTCTGCATGGGGTCGGGTCTTTTTACTTACCCGAGTCTTTTCTTGCATTCAGGCTTTACTTATTTTTAAACAAGCGTAACCACATTAAACGTGGACGCGAAATACATTAATAATTACCTCTGTACGATATCGCGTCTGGTGACTTATCGTGTTTCAATGTTTCCTTTGTTTTACTTTATAATCCTTGTTTTCTCTCTGATGCGATTTAAAAAGGGAAATCCCATACTCAAAGACTTGAAATCCTTTAGGCTTCAGCGTTGACCTGCATCGTTTCTGCTTCATTATTGCACTTCACACTTCGATGTTCTCATGTGTTTCTTGTTATGCATAGCTCTTCCAAACCCCGATGCGATTTCTCAAAGGGAAACCTTATACCTCCGGATTTGAAATAATTTAGAATTTTTCTTTGGAACTACATCACATCTGGTACTCTTATCTCATTTCGGCGATCCTATGTATTATATGATATAGACGCCTTTCGTTCTCTCGATTTTATTTCTTAAGGAAATACACCTAACCCCGGACCTGAAATGTATTAAAAATTAACTTTGAAAATGCATCGCATCCTTTCTCATATCGCATTTTGTATTTCGGCGATTCAACCTTGTTCTTATGATCTTCACCCTTCTAATATTACAATTTGCGATATGCGGATGGGTCCCACGCCGGACTTTAAAATCTTTAGTATTTAAACTCTGAGAGTTATCGTGTCCAGGCTCTTATCACATTTCGCATTTTGGCGTTTCAATGTGATTCACGAGTGTTATCCCTTCTGAGCTTGTGATGTGCGATATGCAATTAAGTCCCACAACCAGACTTTAAATCCTTTAGATTTTAGCTTTTAAGCTTATTGCATCCGATACTCTTATTGCATTTTTCACTTCGGCATTTTAACATGATTCATGAGCGCTTATCCTCTTGAGCTTGCGATGTGCGATATGCGGGCCAGGTCCACATCATCTTGCCATGTCAGTGCCACATCATCGCCATGTCACTGCCACATCATCGCCACATCACTGCCACATCATTTCCAGGTCACTACCACATCATCGCCACGTCACTGCCACTTCATCTTGCCACGTCATCTCTTGCACTTTGCATTTCGCAATTTCTGTGTCTCTAGTGTTTTGCGATACTCCTTCCACTGTGATTTGTGACATGCGATCAGGCCTTCTGTTTTGATTTTGATTTGTGATATCTCCGCCGAACATTGTTCTGAATATGTTTTTCTTGAAATTTACCCGTCTCTGCCCGCAGAACTGCACGCGCCTTCGTGCACTGTTATGAGCGCATACTAGCTCGACTCTGCTTGCGCATTCACGACTTTCCCCACTAGTTGAACATGTTCATTACTTGTCTTAGCACGTTCACGACTCTACCCACTCATGCACAAATCGACCCAAAATTGTTGCCTTTGCTACCTTTGCTCCTTGATAAAGCTTCTAATGCTGCTCCTTGCCTTTTTATTACTCCTCTCTACTCCTTTACCTAAATGATAATTCTAGTGTTGATCCATGCCTCTTTGCTGCTCCTCTTCCTTACTCCTTTGCCTCTATTGTTGCTCCTTTGGCACTTTGCTACTCCTCTTCCTCTTTTCTTCTCTGCCACTGTACTTTTGCCTTATTTTCCTTATAGCTCCTTTATACTCCAGCTGATCCTGATATGATCCTTTGTCCTTAATGACAATTTTGGTGCTGCTCCTTTATGATCCTTTGCCATCAATGACAATATTTCCAACAATCTCCCCATTTGGAATTGATGGAAACACTTCCTCCAACACTTCCTCCCCCTTTCATTCTAAGAAGTGTCTATCTTATTCTGCTTGCTTTTCCGCCCCCTTTGACATCAATGGAAAAGGGTTACACCTTTTTCCAGTGTATTTTCCATCATTTCCTTATTAGAGTTCTGCATAAGCATTCTTCATTATGTCCACATACCTGGTCGGGACTCCTGCTACATTTGGTGTATAAGCATTGTTGGGAGAACACTTTGGGAATCATTGAACTTGTATGTATATACAGAGTAAGCTGATACCATCCTAAAGCACAGACTCCTTGCACTTGTATAATGCTGAAAGTGATGATAAGGACACTCCATAGAAAAAAATGTACCAGACTTATATAATTAGAAATGCATCATTGGAATGATACTAAGACACTGAGAATGCTCCATATGATATATAAAGTCTGCTTGAAATATACTTCAGTCTATATTATGATTTTCATCTGAGATACTTATCTGTTGAGGAATATTGTAGATGGAATATGTCTTCTTCTAAAATATACATATGCAATACACATCTATTCAAATATGATGATGCCAATATAACTTTTGTAGCCACAGTTCACTTTTACTACCATATTACATAGTGATTTTGTTGTAGATTCAAGGATGTCTTTGCACAGAACTTGGTTCATAGGCTGACCGCTCATACTTTCTTATAAGGGATTCTCAAATTCACCCACATACCACTGTTACATAACTTTTAGGTGTAACACATGCTTAAGGAAGACTAATGGTTAGAGCTTGATGTATCTGATCTCTGTGGTATACACTTATGCCAAAAGTGTCTATGAATCCAAGGCCACGAGACAATATGATACCCATTAATAGTCCATGCGGTAATTTCACTTTGGCTAGCATAGACAGCCATAGTTACGATACCCTTCATACTCTCAACTATTGAGCTCTCCACTGTTCTCAACAACAATCAACAATATACAAAATATAATTCTAGCATCATTAACCTTTTGTACTAGTGGAGGTGCAGGATCAATCAATTGTTTTATCACAATGCGTTTTAGGAAGACCTTTTTAATTTACTTAATCAGAGTCTCAAAGACATACTTTTCATAGTTTTATCATTCACTTATCTTCTTACCTCCAAAAAAAAAACATGCCCAACTTCAATGCAAGCTCAACACATCAGTAATTATTTTTCCAATACCAACACTGCTCCAATAATAATGCTTAGGTGCTTCCTAGAGAAGCTCCTCTTTGAGTTCAATATAAGCATCCTTCATTCAGTTCTTTTGTTATTAAATGAATATGCACAACAAAATGATGCTATCACAACTCATGAGAATTCTGGAAGGCATGTCACCATAGAATGTTCTATTATTTTCCCTTGTTGCTTGATGATAGTGATATGTGCTAGACTTCTAATGAAGATGTAATCACTACAGGTCAAAAGCCTTTGATGCTGATGTGAAAAATGAGTTCAAACAAAGCTTACACTTTATTGTAATATTAGAAAATATATTTCAATCTAAGAGTCCCAATGACTTTAATACTGAATAGTTACATATTTAAACATAAAACCCTTGAGACTTGATACATTCCATGCATTGGAAAATATTACTCCTTTTCGCTGAAGTAAGTTTCAGATGAATCAATAATATACTCTTGACCTTCAATAGTAAGATTAACACAATTAACCCATCACACTTCATACACTTCAACTGTTCTATCACCATGTTCTTCGGGAAACATCTTCAATTTAGCTATTTGAAATATCATCATTCAAACTTCAACAAGCTTATGGATTACTTAAGAAAGAGGCCTTGAAAGTACGTCAATACTGACTTGAAAAGGCATACATTCATATCCAAAACTATGTGATTCTTCAGTGCTCAATATAACACATCAACAAACATAATATAATGATGCTTTGACATTTTACTGACCTTTCCATGGTTTGATAATGCAGCTTGACATTCTCCAGCATTTGAACCCAAAGATAATTTGCACTAATCAGATCAACCAAAACTTAATCCACACATATTATAATGCTGATAATGCTAGGACTACTTCCTTGATGTGTTTCTACCATACCACCTTCATGATGCATACCATAATATTCAGCTCCTGAGGACCTGTATCATACCACTGCTCCAATAACAACACTTGGGATGGATATTTGTAATGATATAATGAAAATAAAACTTTTCTTATTCATCCTTCTTAAAATAATGTTGTTTCATTATCAACACTTGTAGTGAGACACACAGTGTAATCATCCTCTTAGTTTCCATGTTCATGAATGATGTTCCCTTTACCACCATGGCTGCTTGCTACTTTATCTTCTTCCAGCAACCTATTGGCTATTGAATGCTTCAGGTGTCCTTCTTCCTCTATAATTCTCTGTCAGAGGAATTGTCCTTTCCCTTCCTGAACATTTAGCTATTCTTATTCCAAGCATCTCTTCTTTGACAACTCTTATGGGGAATTTTTATGAACTGCTATCCCCCTGGGATGTTGCTTCTTGTCTATCACTGATTGGATATCTGCGTTGCTTCCTAGAGAAGCTCCCCTTGAGACTATGATGGATTCATAATGTCATTAAAGTAACATGCTCCCCCTTTTTATTCTTCTTCCATACTTTGTTGGGGTTCCTCATAAGGTCTGCATTTCTTTTTGATTCACAACTTTGTCTTATTTGATTTGGTTCCATCATCTGTCTAGAGTCCTTTAATGTATATGGAAGCCTACAGTCATTTGCTTTGTGTCCAAGATTGTGGCACACATAACATCTTTTTTTACCTAGGTATGTTTGAGCTGATGTATAACATTTTGTGCTCCTTTTTGAACATAATTTACATTCAACAAGTTTATGTCCAAATTCATTGCATGCATAACAGTAGCCATGGAAATGATTTGTGTACCTGGTGAAAGATTGTACTTTCCATTTTCTTGCTTGAGGGGGTATTCTCATTTGCTGCATCTTTTGCTGGTTGAACTTGCTTTGGTTTATCATACAATGTGTTTCTATATGTCCAGGTCTATGGCAGGTAAAACATGTAATACTTCTCACAGGAGGAAAGAACCTCCTTTGAGATCTTTCGAACTTGTTCAATTCATCTTCCAAAACAATTGAGATTTTTGCAATTGCTTGCTTCTTCCTTCCTTTCTTTGTCACTTGATGTTGTTGCTTGTTTCTATTTGTTTCTTTACGCATCATGTTCTTCCTGGCTTCTGCTTCTGTGGATCCTTATTAAGTTGGATACTCACCACCTCTTCTTCCAATCTTCCACATTCCTGACTTTTCTCTCTTATTTGATGCAACATAATGTCTTCTTCTTTCCTTGCTTCTTCTATATCAATATTCAACTTATAAAATCTTCAGAAATTGGTTCTTCCTTAACATATTTCAAAAGGATTTCCTTTTGTTTTCTAGTATTGAGCTTGAGTCTATAGATTTCCTTTAGGTAACTCACCAACTCCCCCTCAATGTCTTCCTCACCTTCTTCTTCATATTCTAGGAGATCATCTTCAAGATCATCCATACCCATTAGTGTGAATTATGAGATTCCATCTTCATCTGGGGATTCATCTGAGTTTTCAAATGCATTATGCACTGCGATCTTGCTAGGCAAAAAAGGTTTTTCTCTTAAATTTATCCCCTTTCTACATATTATAGGAGCTGCTTCTCTCTTTCCCTTTAGAATGATTCTCTGTTATGTTATTGGGAAATTTTGAGGCATAGTGTCCCCTCTTCCATAACTAAAGCACTTGAATGGAAGTTTACCTTTGTACTTTCATGTGACTCTAACCAATCTTTTGACAAATTTGGCTTCTTCTTCATCAGAGCATGATCATGTACCTTCCTTCTCTTCTATGCATTTGTCTAACTTAAAGGTAGCCTCCCTCATGTTTGAATTCCATTTAGGAAGTCTCATATCATATGCTGTTAGGTTCCCAAGTAATTGGTTTCTAGTTAAGGTTTCCCAGTCTGTTGTTTCTTCTATGGCAGAAACCTTAGGATTAAACCTGGATGGTTAGAGATCTCAATATTTTATGGACTACAACACTTTCTTTAATTTCTTCTCCTAGGCCTATCATGATATTCAAAACTTCTGTAACTCTTAAGAAGAATGCAACTATATCTTCATCTTAATTCATTTTTAAGTTTTCAAACTGTGTTCTATGTGCTTGCAGTTTGGCCATCTTCACCTTTGTATATGCCTCACGAATATTTTCTAATGTATCCCATATTTCTTTGGCAGTATTACTATGAATTACTTTGATAAATTCTGACTCACTTAGACCTCTCAAGAGAGGATTCATTGCTTTTGCATTAGCTATGAAATTTTGTTTGGCTTCTTTCCTAGTGTAATTTTCCTTTGGAGCATATTTTTATTCCACAACAACCCAAACTTCTATTCCTAGAGATATTAACTATGTTCTCATTCTTATTTTCCAGAAAACAAAGTTTGTGCCAATAAACAATGGGGCTTTATTTTTTGATCATCCTTCTAGGCTAGCCATTTTGGGGACCTAGGACTTCCTTCCAGTTGTTAAAATGTTATTAAAGGAACCAGTTTTGATACCAATTGATGAACCCTTAGCTAAAATGAGAGGGGGGGTGAATCAATTTAGTACATTCCTAGTCATTAATACTCTTTTCATTCAACTCATTAACTACTTCATTTTATAAGCAACTTAAAACATAATGAATCAAAAAACTGAATGTGTGGACAATAAGTAATTAAGTAGAATAATACATCACATCAACACATAATCATCAAGCACATAGACAACACATCTAAGTGGAAACCCATAAGGGAGAAAACCTCATCTTATTATTGTTGTGATGCAAAGGTAAGCTCCAACTCCCTCTCACCACTAATTTTCTATAATTTCCAACCTACAGGAGGCTACTACCTAAAATTATGCAAGATACAACTTGCAAGGAAGCTCCAACCCCCATCTATTTTCTGCAGGCTACAACCCACAAGAGGCTCCTACCTCAACCAGCTCCAACTGGACATCTATCAAGCTACAACTTGAAACATAAGCACCAACTCCTATGTATTTTCTGTAGGCTACAACCCACAGGAGGCTCCTACCTCAAATTATACAAGCTACAACTTGAAAGGAAGATCCAACTCCCAAATATTCTCTACAGGCTACAACCTACAAGAGGATTCTACCTCACCCAACTCCAACGAGAAATTTATCAAGCTACAACTTGAAAGGAGACTAAAATCCCCTCACTCAACATGAAACTAAAATGCCGATTTACCTAGATATCAACTATGTTATACTCCTTCTCCACTGCTACCTTTTCAGCCTTCATGTCTTCTTCATATCAACGTTTGATGTGAAAAACATCTCTATCAACTCTCCCTAATTCTTCCACTCTCTCACCTTCTGCAGCTCTCTTACATTCTTCTGCTCTCTTCCATTCTGCAGATTTCTAACCTTTCTATCCACACTGATATTACATCTCTTATACATCTAACTCCTTAACTATTTGTATTCTACAAGGAATACAAAGTGAACAAGCCCGACCCTATGTCTTCCATCCATTCAATTCCTCATTCTTCAGTTTAGGTTATTACATCATAAATAATCATTAAAACACTCATGGAGTTTTTCCTATACCTATGGAGACTTGCATTTGCATCACAAACAATAAAAAAATAATTAATAAATTTACATTTAAAACAATATTCACTCAGCCCTCTCAGCTCTTTTCTCGCTATGCATTTGTCTTTTCTGCGACTGTCAAAGTATTTTATGTTTCTGCAGTTACATTCAACACAGTTGCTTAACTATATTTTTGGCCAGACTCGACCCAGCTGTTGCGTTTCCAATAGTGCCATCATATGCTCCTTTTTCCCGACTCTGCCTCTTCTGCTCTTGCCCGCAACATTTAACCTTCACCTGCTCCTTTGCTTTGTGTCGGGTCACTTACCCGAGTCTCCTTTAGCTGCATCCAGAATTTGTTATTAAACAACCACACTAATTTTGCACGAGTATCGAGTCACTTGCCCAAGTATTTTCTCTTGCATTTAACCTTTCCTTTTAACTCACTGCCGCAACCACATTCAACATTGTTCTGCACGGGGTCAGGTATTTTTACTTACCCGAGTCTTTTCTTGTGTTCATGCTTTACTTCTTTGTAAACAAGTGTAACCACATTAAACCTGGACCTAAAATATATTAATATTTACCCTTGTATGATATCATGTTCGATCATTTATCGCATTCCAACGTTTCATTTGTTTTACGATATAATCCTCCTTTGCTCTTCGATGCCATTTAACAAGGGAAAACCCATACTCCCAAACTTGAAATCCTTTAGGCTTCATCGTTGACCTGCATCGCGTCTGCTTCATTATCTCACTTCGCACTTTAGTGTTCTCATATGTTTCTTGTTATTCATATCTCTTCCAAACCCCGATGTAATTTCTCAAAGGGAAACCTTATACCTACAGATTTGAAATCCTTTACTTTTTCTTTGGAACTAAATCGCATCTAGTACTCTTATCGCATTTCAACGATCCTATCTATTATATGTTATAGACGCCTTTTGTTCTCCCAATGAGATTTCTTAAGGAAATACACCTAACCTCGGACCTAAAATATATTAGAATTTACCTTTGAAAATGCATCGTCCTTTCTCATATCGCATTTCGCATTTTGGCGATTCAACCTTGTTCTTATGATCTTCACCCTTCTGATCTTGCGATTTGCAATATGCAAATGAGTCCCACGCCAGACTTTAAAATATTTAGTATTTAAACTCTGAGAGGTATCACATCTGGGCTCTTATCGCATTTCACATTTCGGTGTTTCAATGTGATTCATGAGTGTTATCCCTTATAAGCTTATGATGTGCAATATGCAATTGGGTCCCATAGCCAGACTTTAAATCCTTTAGATTTTAGCTTTGAAGCTTATCGCATCTAATACTCTTATCGAATTTCGCTCTTTGGCATTTAAACATGATTCTTAAGATTTTATCCTCCTAAGATTGCGATGTGCGATATCTGGGCTAGGTCCATGTCATTGTGCCATGTCACCTTTGTTGATATTCAACAAGATGATGATCCTAGTGAAAATTAAGCACCTACACTAGGTGGGGCCCGCAGGCTATTTTTAGGTGTATGTCTATTTTTAGAATGGTGAGCATATTCTATTTATAGCAGGAGTCTATATATAGATGGTTGAGAAAATTATATTTATAGATGAGATTCTATTTTTAGATGCATGGGAGAAGTCTATTTATAGATTTCATGTCTAAAAATAGATCGGATGTCAATTATTATTAGCCCTTAATAATAATTAGACAATAAATAATAATCTATTCTCTTGAAGCACTCAATTTTAGTTAACTGGTGTGGAAAACCAGTTCATTGAAGGAATTACGAGTTCTAAGGTTGGTTGGTGGGACATGCAAAGTGGACTTCATTGTAACTAAGTGATACAAAGTTGTAACATAGTTGGATGTGTAGTTATGCGAGTTGTTATTTAGTTTAACTCAGTTGTGCTAGTTGTAACTAAAGATACACTAGTGAGAGATCAGTGAATTAATTATTTAATTAATTCACAAGCAGTGATCTCACATGAAACTGAAGAAATACTACTATTAACTACATGCATGTTACATCCAGTGGAGACCCAGTTGAGAGATAGGTGAAAGGGCCTGTTTGACTATCAGTTGTGACTATGGTGGTGCATTCAATGCAACTACACACACATTGGAGATGCCAATGAGGATTGCGCAGTCAAGGCAAGGAAATATCGAATTCATTCTGGAATATTCATCAGCAGGGATTGCGTAGTGGAGGCAGGCTGTCAGGATGCAGTAAATTGGTGCATGTTTATGCCAATTTTTGTATGATAGTGTGAGACAATTGTATATTGTATTGAGAGCTCTTGGAGTAGAGTTTTGTATGAGATTGTTTCATGATACATGATATACATACTATATGATAATGGGTTTTTTTAGCCTTATGATTCCCCGGTAAAAACATTTGTGTTATGTTTGATTGATTTTTCTTCATGCGTTTGCAATTGACGATTAAATTTCCGTAAAGATTTAAGTAGAAGGATTTTGTATTTAACAGTGGATATAATTTTTAGATCAGGAGAATCTGACAATACATCATAGTACATGGTATCGGAGCATTGAAGATTTCAATATTGAAGCAGTAGCTGAGTTTTGTTGGTGGAAACAATTCAAATTTTCTGCAAGAATTTCTTGGTGCGACAGTTGAGTAAACATCGAAATGGATTTCAATGGTTTTTGGTTGGAGTATGCACTCGAGGGAAGCTCCAACTAAATTTCATGGAAGGATAGGATGGAGGAAGTGCTTGAAGATAATGGCTTGAAGGAATTCATCGACAGTGATGTTCCTAAGCCCACTTCGACGGATGCTGCATTACTTGATGCTTGGAAAAAGAAAGTAGCGAAGACGAGAAGGATTCTGTTGGAAGGTGTGAGAGACACTATTGTCTCAAGCCTTCATGGGAAATCCACTACATTTATAATGTGGAAGGCTTTGACGGATCTTTTCTAATGCAACAACAACCATAGGAAATTGGCGCTGAAGGAAAAACTCAGAAAAATCAAGATGGAGAAGGGTGACAGTATTCCAAAGTATCTCACAAAGTTTTTCCAATGTTGGGATGAACTGGGGAGTGTGGGAATCACGGTTTCTGATGATGATTTCGTGAGCTTGGATCTCCTGGGACTTCCTAAGAGATGGCACGGTTATCAAGACTCTGTCAATGGATGGCAAAAACTGCCGGATTGGGAACGACTGTGGTCAAATCTAGTGCATGAGGAGTTTAGGCGGAACAACAAGGATGGCTCTTCACAAAAGCATGATGATGAAGAGGATTGTGCTTTGTCTACCAAAGCAAGGAAAGGGAAGGGGATTAAATTCCACTAAAAATCCGAGGCTAAAGGTAAGAAGTTGTTTTTGTCCAAGGTGAAGTGTTTTCACTGTCATGAACATGGGAATCTCGCCACTAACTGCCCATAGAAAAAGAAGGCTGCTGGAGCTGCAGCTGGTGAGGTCCTTGCCTCACAATTTGAACTTGATTTCTATTTGATCGCATGCTTGGTTTCAAGTGCAATGGGATCGGTGTGGTATCTTGATATTGGTGCTTCCTTCCACATGACAGGAGATAAGGAGCTTTTCAATGACTTGGAGGAGAAAGATCTCCAAATGCATATAGAGATGGGCGACGATGGACGATACAATGCGACCGACCTTGGTACCATTAAATTTGAGAGAAATTCAGGGAAACCATTTCTGTTGAAAGATGTTGTGCATGTCCAAGTCTAAAGAAGAACTTGGTTTCAGTCGTGATGTTGGAGGACAGAGGTTATGACGTTGTTTTCAGCGACGGAAAAACTTTCCTACGACATAAAACAATGGGTCAAACCAATAGGATAGAGATTTGAGTCAAGAATATCTACAAGTTGGAGGTAGATGGCTACGCTACAATGGTGGGCAAAGAAGAAGAAGCAGTGAGCCGAGATGAGGGTGAATTATGGCACAGGAAATTGGGCCATCTTCACCATGGCACCCTGAAGATTTTGCAGAAGATTTCTACTAGACTTCCCAAGGGTAAACTTGCATAGATAGATCAGTGCAAGGGATGTACTATGGGTAAGTTTGTGAAGACTACCTTTCATGAAAAGGAGAACCGTGCTTCGGTGATCCTGGAGAGAGTTCACACAGACGTGTGTGGAAAATTATTGGTTGCTTCAACAACAAAACACGGGTATTATGTTATTTTTGTTGATTACTATTCTCGTAGATGTTGGATCTTCTTCATGTAGAAGAAAAATCAAACATTTTGAAAGTTCTGTGAGTTTAAAGCATTGGTGGAGAAAGAGTTGGGGAAGCAAGTGAAGGCTCTGCGGAGCGATAATGGTGGTGAATATATCTCTAACGAAGTCAAATACTTCTGTAGCAAATAAGGAATTCGAAGAGAAATCATAGCACCTCATAACCCACAATAGAATGGCGTCGCAAGCTATGTTGCATGATCAAGGCCCACTGATGCACTTGTGGGTGGAAGCATGCAACACTACGGTTTATGTGTAAAACCATTGCCCTCATAGAGTACTTGGCATGTGTACACCTGAAAAAGCTTTTACTGGTAAGAAACCAGATGTTTTCGACTTTAAGATTTTTGGCTCATCTGTTTATGTGCATGTGACCAAGAATGCCAGGAAGAAGCTGGAGCCGACTGCTGAAGTTGGGATATTTGTGAGGTACATAGAAACACCCCATAATTATCATGTGTATTTCCCAAATAGTCGAATGAATGTGGTGCGATAGGATATAAAATTCAATGAGGAGAAATCCATGAAGTTATTGCTTGAGAGGGAGCTAGACTTGCATGCAGAGGAGGAACTTCTTGTTCCCAAAGATGAGTCTCTAAAATTTGGATCAATCACAGGAGGAGGTTCATGGAGTGGAGGAGTCCACTCACGCAGAGCCAAACATCAGAACTGGCAGAAGGCATAGCATATAAGCTGAGAGGTTGAAGCTTGATGCGGCACAGAATGTAGGAGTCCCTACTTCACAACGCAGAAAGAGACAATATCCTGATTGATTCACTAGATACATGGATCTCATGAGAAAATGTATTGTAACTGAGCCATATTCCTTTCAGGAAGCAGTGCAGGAGCCCACATGGGTAGATGCAATGGTGGAGGATTATGACTCCATTGTAAAAAACAGTGCTTGGGAAATTGTTCAAAGGCTGGTTGATAAATCAGTGGTAGGTTCAAGATGGATCTACAAGGTAAAGAAAGCTACTGATGGGAGTGTTGAGAATTATAAGGCAAGATTTGTGGCCCAAGGATTCTCACAGATCGAGGGGATTTATTATGAAGAAACCTTTGCACCTGTCAAACAATATTCTTCCATAAGGACCATCCTTGCTCTCTCAGTGCAAATGGGTTGGAAAATTCATCATATGGATGTGAACACTACGTTCCTTAACGGGATCATTGAGGAAGAATTGTACATTGAGTAGCCTGAAGGATTTGAGATATTCACAGCAAGTCGCATGTGTGCAGACTCAAAATAGTGCTGTATGGGCTGAAGCAAGCATCCCGTGCTTGGTACACTCGGATCGACAACTATTTCACTAGACTTGGCTTCACCAAGAGTGAGGCAGATGCAAACCTATACCAGATTGTGGTGGAGGGTAAGATTTTAATCATTTTTTTTATGTTGATGATTTAATACTGACTGGTGATGAGCAGCCAATACACTCATTCAAGGAGGACCTTGCAAAGGAGTTTGAGATGAAGGATATGGGCCTCCTTCACTATTTCCTTGGATTGGAAATGTGGGAGCGAGAAGGTGAACTGTTTGTGTCTCAAGGCAAGTATGCAAGGGAGATACTCAGTAAGTTTCACATGGAGGGCTGCAAACCCATGGATACTCCTCTTCTAGGAAACTAGTGGAAAGAGGACGCTACATCTTGAAAGGTAGTGGATGCTACTTTCTATTGACAGTTGGTGGGTTCGCTCATGTATTTAGTTAATACAAGACCGAAGATATGCTATGTGGTGAAACAGCTTAGTCAAGTGATGGTTAAGCCTACCAAAATATTTTGGAAGGAGGGAAAGCATGTCTTGAGATATCTCAGGGGCACATCTGAGTATGGCTTATGGTACAGACAAATGGATGAGGTGAAGTTGCATGGCTTCAAGGATGCAGATTGGGTGGGAAGCCCAACGGACAGAAAGAGCTCATCAGGAGGGGTCTTCAGTATCATATCTATAATAGTTTCTTGGTACAACAGGAAACAAAGATCTGTGGCACTCAGTTCAGCGGAAGCAGAATAAATGGCAGCAAGTCAAGCTGCATGTGAGGCTATCTGGATGAGGAAGATCCTGGTTGGTTTGTTCAGTTCTCATTTAGATCCTACAGTGATTCATTTTGATAATCAGAGTTGCATTAAACTCTCGATTAATCCTGTTTTTCATGATAGATCTAAGCGTATAGATATTTGGTATCATCATATCAAATATTGTGTGCAGTGGAAGATCATGTTGCTTCAGTACATTCCTACAGAAGATCAGGATGCAGATATTATGATGAAGGTGATCACTAGTAGCAAATTCGAATACCATAGAGACAGGATCGGGGTGAAGGATAATCCCTTTCTTGTTGAGAGGGAGTGTTGATATTCAACAAGGTGATGATCCTAGTGAAAATTAAGCACCTACACTAGGTGGGGCCCATAGGCTATTTTTAGGTGTATGTCTATTTTTAGAATGGTGAGCATATTCTATTTATAGAGGGGGTCTATTTACATTTGGTTGAGAAAATTCTATTTATAGATGAGATTCTATTTTTAGATGCATGGACGAAGTCTATTTATAGATCGCATGTCTAAAAATAGATCGGATGTCAATTATTATTATCCCTTAATAATAATTAGACAATAAATAATAATATATTCTCTTGAAGCACTTGATTTCAGTTAATTGATGTGGCAAACCAGTTCAATGAAGGAATTACGAGTTCTAAGGTTGGTTGGTGGGACATGCAGAGTGGAATTCATTGTAATTGAGTGATACAAAGTTGTAACAGAGTTGGATGTGTAGTTATGCGAGTTGTTATTTAGTTTAACTCAGTTGTGCTAGTTGTAACTAAAGATACACTAGTGAGAGATCAGTGAATTAATTATTTAATTAATTCCCAAGCAGTGGTCTCATATGCAACTGAAGAAATACTACTGTTAACTACATGCATGTCATCTAGTGGAGACCGAGTTGAGAGATAGGTGAAAGGGCCTGTTTGACTATCAGTTGTGACTATAGTGGTGCATTCAATGCAACTACACACACATTGGAGATGCCAATGAGGATTGCGCAGTCAAGGCAAGGCAAGATCGAATTCATTCTAGGATATTCATCAGCAGGGATTGCGCAATGGAGGCAGGTTTTCAGGAGGAATTAAATTGGTGCATGTTTATGCCAATTTTTGTATGACAGTGTGAGATGATTGCATATTTTACTGAGAGCTCTTGGAGTAGATTTTTGTATGAGATTGTTTCATGATCCATGATATACATAATATATGATAGTGGGGTTTTTATCTTTATGATTTCCTGGTAAAAACATTTGTGTTATGTGTGATTGATTTTTATTCATGTGTTTGCAATTGGCGATTAAATTTCCGCAAAGATTTAAATAGAAGGATTATGTATTTAACAATGGGTATAATTGTTAGACCAGGAGAATCCAGAAATAAATCACAGCATTATAAAATTTCTACAACCTTGCCACATCATTGCCACATCATCGCCACGTCATTGCCACATCATCTCTCGCACTTCGCATTTTGAAATTTCTGTGTCTCTGCTATTTTGCGATACTCCTTCTGTTGCGGTTTGCGATATGCGATTAGGCCTTCTATTGCGATTGTTATTTGCGATATATTCGTCGAACACTGTTATGAACATGTTTTTCTTGAAATTTACCCGACTCTGCCCTGAAAAACTACACGTGCTACACACGCCTTCCTGCATTGTTCTAAACACAAACTAGCCCGACTCTGCTTGCGCGTTCATGACTTTCTCCACTAGTTGAACACACTCATTACTTGTCTTAGCACGTTCACAACTCTGCCCACTTGTTCACGACTTGACCCAAAATTGATGCCTTTGTTGCCTTTTCTCCTTGATAAAGCTTCTAATGCTACTCCTTGCCTTTTTACTGCTTCTGTGTACTACTTTGCCTTGATAATTCTGGTGTTGATCCTTGCCTCTTTCCTGCTCCTCTACCTTACCCCTTTGCCTCTAATGCTGCTCCTTTGGCACTTTGCTGCTCCTCTTCGTCTTTTCTTCTCCTCCGCTGTACTTTTTCCTTCTTCGCCTTATAGCTCCTTTATACTCTAGTTGATCTTGATCTGCTTCTTTGTCCTTAATGAAAATTCTGGTGCTGCTCCTTTCTGCTCCTTTGCCATCAATCAAAATATTTCCAACACTATTTCCAAAGCAAAATAATGTGCATAGTTTGATTTGACAGATATTTCCAAAGCAAAATAAAGGGCATAGTTTTATCTAGAAGTTGCAAGACAACAATTCATTGATGGGGCACTTATTGCAGTGGCCTCCCAAGGAGTGGTGGTCCAATGAAATCTCCTTCTTTCAATTATAGAGCTGGCAAGTGTATCCATGAAACTTGGTCTCAAACGATTTTTTTTGAACCATGATTCTGACATCATCGTTTTCCAATAAATGTTGGGGGATGGGGAGGGAGTAGTTAGATTATTCGAGTCATTATTTAATTGTTCAAAATTTTTAGCCCTTGATGCATAGGGGAAATAAGGAGGTATAGTAGTAGGTTGGATTTCACAATGCATAAAACCATTGAACATGTGGAGTATAAGATATGGTCTTGGTCTGGAGTTCCATAATTTGGAATTAGACCTCTCTTTTACTATTTTCAACCTATATGGCCCTAATGGGGATAGAAAAAAATTCTAGGACTCTCTATTCTCTAATTATTTTCTCTTAAAAGAAAAAATCATCAATGGAGGGGACTTAAACTTCTCACTGGGAGACTCAGAATCCTGGGGACCAAGAGCTATTTTAGACCCTGTATCAGGGTATTTTTTACATAATCTGGCTCAAAAAAAGATGATTGATATTGAACCTATAAAGAGTAAGATGAATTGGAGGAATCGTGGTGTTGGCCCTGATAGAGTGGCCAAAAGGTTAGATATATTCTTTTTATCTGAGCATTTAATGGATATGTTAAATTTTTTTAGACAATGGATAGGTGTAGGGGGTGAATTAGACCACTCCCCTATTTTCTTAGAAATAGAGGGAGGAAGCAAAAGACCTAGCATCCCTTTCAAGATGAATTATTCTTAGTTACAAGAGGAGGACTTCATAAATTTGGTGAAGAACCACTGGATTTTTTTTTATGAAATGGATCACAGGCCAGTAAAAATGCATTTTGAATCGAATCTTTAGAGTTTAAAAGATCAAATAAAGGACTGGGCAAAGAAAAAAAGAGAAAAAGAGGAGGAATACATAGTCATTGCGGAGCAAGAGTTGAGGTATTTATAAGAGTCTAGAGAGGAAGGTTTTGCAATTAAAGCTTCAAAGGAAGTTCTATTATCGTTGGAAAAAAGGAGGGACATTCTGGTTTCGAGAGAAGCAGCTTGACGTCTCAAGAGTAGAGAAATATGTCTAGAATGTGGGGATGAAAACACAAATTTTTTTTAGGCATACAGAAAAGTGTCCAAGGTGCAAAACACAATATGGAGCATTAAGAATTAGGCAGTTACATATTTTAAGGGTTTGGAAGAGTTGGGTAAGGCTCACTTCTAAAATCTCTTCCGGGAAGATCCTCAAAAGTCTATAATAAACATTTTATAGGTTGATCATTTGTTCCCAAGCTATGTAAGTGAGGAGGAGCTTGACACAATACTAACAGAAGTTACTATAGAGGAGATGAAGGAGGTTTTTTCTAGCTTTCAGAAATATGAGAGTCTAGGGTTGGATGGGTGGGCAATTGAAGTATTTTTGGCCTTGTTTGAGGTGCTTGGACCCGATATCCTTAGAGTGCTAAACGAATCCAAAGAACACAAGAGAGTGTTAGATTCTTTCAACTCTACATTCATTGCACTCATCCCAAAGGGGGAAAATCCTTAGAAATTTGAGGAATTTCAACCTATCCCCTTGTGAAAAAGTGCTTACAAAGTTATTGCAAAAATAATAGCACAAAGGATTAAGCTAGTTCTTTCAAGAGAAATTTCAAAAGAACAATTTGGGTTTTTAGAGGGGAGAGAGATTCATGAAGCAATTGGAGTTTCCCAAGCAGGATTGCACAATATGGAGCATGAAGGATTAGGAAACTACATATTTTAAGGGGTTGGAAGAGTTAGGTAAGGCCCACTTCCAAAATCTCTTCAGGGAAGATCCTCAAAAGTCTATAGTAGACATTCTCTTGGTCACTCAGTTGTTCCCAAGCTATGTAATTGAGGAGGATCTTGACGCAATAATAGTAGAAGTTACTATAGAGGAGATGAAGGAGGTTTTGTCTAGCTTTCATAAATATGAGAGTCTAGGTTCGGATGGGTGGGCGATTGAAGTATTTTTGGCCTTGTTTGAGGTGTTTGGACCTCATATCCTTAGTGTGGTAAATGAATACAAAGAACACGAGAGAATTTTAACTGATTTCAACTCTACATTCATTGCACTCATATCAAAGGGGGACAATCCTCATACCTTTGAAGAATTTTGATCTATTCCCTTGTGTAACATTGTTTACAAATTTATTGAAAAAATAATAATGTAGAGGATTAAGCAAGTTCTTTGAAGAGTGATTTAAAAATAACATTTTGGGTTTTTGGAGGGGAGAGAGATTCATGAAGCAATTGGAGTTTCCCAAGAAGGCTTGCTTAATATGAAAATTCATCATCTGAAGGGAGAAATAATAAAAATAGACTTATCAAAATCTTATGATACAGTTAGCTATGTTTACCTCAAGCTCATCCTAACTCAGACTAGATTACCTCCTCCAATGGTCAATTGTATTATGGGGTGTATCCAATATGTATCATTTGCAGTACTCATCAATAATTTTAAATCTTAGTTCTTCCAGGCACATCGAGGATTAAGGTAGGGATTTGATTTACCCCCCCTCCAATTTCTTTTGGCTACTGAAGGTATTAGTCTTTTGATAACCAAGGAAAAGAAGCAAGGCTATTTTTAAGGCTTAAATATTGCTTAAGGCATGGTTATTACACATCTACTTTTTGTAGATGGCATCTTAATTTTTTGAATGGTTCCATGTGGGACACTAAAAAACTATTTGAAGTCTTATTGATATTTGAGAAAGCAACTGGAATGCAAATAAATGCCATAAAATCAGCTATCTCATGCATAAATTTGGAGAATGAAGAAAGAAGGCATCTTTCTCGGATGTTTTCCTTTGAAATGAGGGGTTTTTAATAGGGACTAAAATACTCGGGGTTTCATATAAAACCAAATCATTACTCCATAGCTGTTTGGGCATGGTTGTTAGCAAAACGTGACAAAATACTTAAAGGTTGGAGCTTTAGATGGTTGTCCCGGGCGGGAATATTAGTTTTGGTAAAATGTGTTGGAGGCTATTCCAGTATATTAGATGTCCCTAGCTTGGATTCCAAAGCGAGTTATTGAAAAATCCAGAAGAATTTGATTCTCTTTCTTGTGGTCAGGGAAAAGATATGATTATGTTGTCCCTTAGGTGAGATTTAAAAAGGTGGCAATGCCTAAAGCCTTAGGAGGTTGGGGCCTTAATAACATATTCTTCTTCTCGTCGACATTAGATGAAAAATGTGGATGGAGACTAATTACCTCAGATAATTTGTGGACTAAAGTGGACACTGTTAAATACATAGCTCCCCTATATTTGGAAGATTGGCTTCATAGTTTAGTCACGCCAAGGGTGAATATTTAAATTGTATGGTGAGAGATGCTTAATTCCTTTGATATTATTAAAAATGCATTGGCATGGAAAGTAGGGGATGGGAGTTATATCATAGTTGGAATAATCCATGGGATGGTAGCAGGGACAACTATAATTATCACAACAAGTGGTTAATCATCTCAGGGAAAGAGGTTGCTCGAGATGGTTCCAAGTAGCATATCTACATAATTGCACTCTATGGAAACAAATTTGGATGAAAAAGAGAGTCTTGGGATTGGAAGGAAAACAATATATTTAATGGAAAAAATATGTGACAACACTACAAGAGTCCATTGTAAGATTGACATATACAAAGGATGAGTTAATTTGGACATTCACCCCCTCTGGTTAGTACACACCTAAAATAGTATTTCTTCACTAAAATATAGGAGGTCAAACAAAACAATCAAGTATGGTGGTGGAAGATAATTTGGTAGATAAAATTCCCTATGAAGACTCATATTTTTATGTGTTTCTTACTTAGTGAGAAGGCTTCAACCTAGGATGTGATGCAAAAGACATAAAAAATAGGACCTAGTTGGTGTTGTTTATGCAGATCAAGAGGAGAATCCATAAGGAATATATTCTTAGAATTCCCTTTCTGAGAGAAAGTATGGGAGGTATGAAAATACTCTTTTGGAATAACCTTCATATGGGAGGGCCATAGTGTGGAAGAAAGCTGGAGGAATTGGTATTAGAATGCAGCTACAGAAATTATAAAAGATTTTCCACCGATAGTTACATGGGGTACTGACTAGTTTGAAATAAGAGTATTTTTCAGGATGTAATCAATCCGTTGGAGAAAATAGCAACTAAAGGATTGGGAATCCTCTATTATTTTCCCCAGAATAAAGTTAAAAACTGATGTCGTCCAGTTTAGGATGAGAGTCCTAACACAACTGTACCATGATAATATTTTAATGGAGCCTCTAAAGAGGCAAATCATAGAAGTTGTGGGGGTTTTATTATTTTTCTCATGGAGGAACATGTCTATCATGAAACAATGGGATACAGGAGGGAAAAAAATAACTTAGCTGAGGTCCTAACTCTCAAAGCCTTGTTAGTATTTGAAAAAGATAAGGGATGTGTCTAGTTACAAGTTTATGAAGATTCTCTGTTAGTAATAAAATAGGTTAATGAACATCATCGATGTCAAAAGTTTATTCTTATGTCAATTTTACAAGATATTATGAGGATTAAAAAATCATTTTTACTTTTCTCATGTTCTCACATATAGAGGGAGATGAATGTCATAGAATCACCTTTATAAAGAGGGCATGGAAATGGATAGGGGCCCCTGACACATCACAAAGTATCTAGGTGATTATCATTATGAGTTTTTTCACAGGCCGTACCTAGAGGAGGCAACACCAGATTTTTCAGTATATGGATAGAAATTTAAAATTACACTTTGCATATATGTTTTGGATGTATTTTTTGGTTATAAGACTTCATGAATATGTTTTTTCTATGACAAACTATTAGGAATATCCAATATCCCTGATCTTCATCATTGGACTTTTCTTTTTTGGATCTAATATCTATGTCTCATATTGATGTAAAAAATAATAGTTATGTTTATGTTTTTCTGGCTTATATCAGAGATATTTTGACTTAGATCTATGTATAATATGTGAGGATCTTGGCATATCCTTAATAATACACTTTCAAAGTGTATAAACGTAATTTGATTTTTTTTCAAAGGAATAAAAGTATGACTTTTTTTTGTAGGAAAAAAAATTATTGAAATTTTAAGGGAATTCATCCATATCAATAATATATATGAGGCAAGGTTTTGATTTGAGCATTTAGAAGGTGTAATATCTCCATATTTAATAATATAGGATATGTGGGAAATATTATTGTTCCTATGCTAAGCAAAAAACAAAATGGGAAAGGTATCAATATTCAAGGGATGTAGCCCTTCTCCTCATGATATTAAATAATTATGACAAGAAATATCAATAGGAAAAAATTCAAATAAGGGAACCATGCACAAGACAATGTTTTCAAATTTAGGTAACTAATTGGGGTCAAGATAAATTTAAATGAACAAAAATAAATGGAAAAACTGAGTAATTCTATTTTAAATGCTATATTGGATATATTAGAGGAAGAGTTCAAGTAACACAAGGAGGAATTCAATCAAAATTGAGATAAATTTAAGAAAAATAATAAGGAATTCAAATAACACTAGTATGACACCATATAAAATGATATAAAGTTAAAGTAGAGTGAACCCAAACATGAAATAGAAAATTACATAACACTTTACTAATATTCATGGCACAATTAGTCAACAAATTTTGGTTCTATCTTTTTTATTACATGCACTTTGGTGTATATTTCTATTTATAAGGGTTGGCTAGGAATGCAAGTAATTTTATTTAACATGTGGCTTCCTAGGTTGGTTCCAATATTGCATGGTTTAATAGCCTCTCACGATAGATGTTAGCAACAACATGGAGAGTAAATACCATTTTCATTGTGGGCATTACATTCCTTCTTCTTTTTCTTCTTGTATAAACAAATATATAATTTCTATCATCAAGAGAAGATGAAGATAACTTCTTAATGTTGATATGGCCCACAATCCAACCTGAAACTATGTTTGGTCATTTAAGTCTACAAAAGCATATACTTTATGGGTGAAAAGGGTTGCATTGATGGAGGATAGAAGTAAGACATAAAATTTTGCATAGATTTTTGAAAGGGTAGTGAAAGAAGGAATGTGTTTTCAAGCTAAATGACAAGTAGTTATCCAAAACCAATAGACTTGGGAAAACAATTTTCAATGACTAAAGATTTTAGACTATCACTTACTTAAGAGATCCATTTAGCATAATAATTATTGAATTTGTAAGGGAATTCATCCATATTAATAATATATATGAGGCAAGGTTTTGATTTGAGCATTGATAAGTTCTAATATCTCCTTGTTTAGTAATATAGAATATGTGGGAAATATTATTGTTCCTATGCTAAGAAAAAAATAAAATGGGAAAGGTACCAATATTCAAGGTATGTATCCCTTCTCCTCATGATATTAAATAATTATGACAAGAAATATCAATAGGAAACACATCAAATAAGGGAACCATGCATGAGACAATGTTTTGCAATTTAGTTAACTAATTGAGGAGAGAATTTGTTTTTGTTTTTGTCTGTCAAGTTGTCTGTGATCCTCTTGGATTGACATGTGGCTTGAGAAGCCACGACCTAGGGGCATATAAGCCATCAAAGTCACCCGGGGATCGCACTTGGCCTGGGCCACACCATCCCTTTAACTGACTGGATTTTTTAGCATGTCTCCCCCCCTAACACAAGGCACAACCACCCCCCAATGAGGTTTGATCCTGGGTCGCCTTACTGACGAGGCCCATCCTCAATTGATTGTGCTAGTGAGAATTGACGAGGTTAAGAGAAATTTAAATGAAAAATAATAAATGGAAAAACTAAGTAATGCGAATTTAAATGCTATATTAGATATAATAGAGGAAGAATTCATACAACATAGGGAGGGATTTAATCAAAATTTGGAGAAATTTAACCAAAATCATGAGAAATTCAAATAAAATTGGTATAACATAATATAAAATGATGATGAAATCAAGCAAGATATCAAGTTAAAGTAGAGTGAACCCATACATGAATTAGAAAAATTACATAACACTTTACTAACATTCTCGACACAATTTTCTAAGCATGGAAATTAAAAAGGGAAGTTTTGGTACATGGATACCATTTCGATTTATATTTATGATGGATGATTGATGTGATACACATGGTAAATAAACATACTTGTTTATATTAAGTGCCAATTTGTAGCATTGTTAATCACATAAAAATGGTTATGTGGTTATGCATGATGATATGTTTTGCAAACTAACCTACAAGTTAATGGGCTAAGTGATAGAAAATAACTATAACATGAAAGTAATATCAATGTCATGGACATTGAAAGAGCGATCATATTTTTTTCAACATTATTTTTTTATTTAAATACTAGTTGCAAGGATTGCTAGGATATATGGGCGAGTGTGGTTTTAACATGAAGCATAAATGTCGAAACTGGTTATTTGACAATGCAACTCTAAGTATAACAACAATGATACAATATGGTTGATGATATGATGTTGACACTAGTTCAATCAAAAGGGTTGGAGATGAATCCCACTATGTATCCTTTGAAAGCTAGAGTCATGGGAGGGTCATGTTAATTCCATGCCCCCATAAATGTGTGATGGTGACACCAATTGCATGTTATGGAAGTTAGGTTGATATAGTTGACACTTTTTCCTTTGGGTTATATCTAGATTTAGCATGACATAGTTGATGATCCAACATATTACAATAGAGGAAATGATAGGGAGACAAAAGAGGAATTAGGTTAGGAAGGAAGGTTTATTCTATGTTAATAAAGAATTCTACTTAAGGATTGGATGTGACACACTTATTCCTTACCTTGTTCCTACCATTTTTTGAACTCTTGTTTATTTAATTTCCTATGATTTGAATATAAGTTATGAATGAATGTTTAAATGCCCTACTCTCAATGTATGATAATATTGATGATTTTATTACTTGCTTATTCATTATGCATGACTGATTGTGAACATTTAAGAATGATGCATTATAGACATTACTTGTTATAGAATTCCATGTGTGGGATATGTGTATGCTATCTATACCTGCATATCTAACACACATGCATTATTATGGCTTCACAAATACATAAATTACTATAATAAATTACAAATTACTTAATACTTAATTGGGTGGAATTGTTAACTATATTATGTGAACATAAGACATCACATGAAGAAATAAATTCATTAAATTTTTATGGATTACGTGAAATAATAAAAAATTATAAATTAAATGGTTATTACTTAAATCTTGAGTGAAAAGTTAAATTTGTTAAATGTTCACATGTGGATAGAGGGATTTAAATCAATTGTAATTTATTTATTACTTTATTTCACCTCCCTAGGATAATGGCCTATTACTCCTTTCCGAAGTAGATGGTTATGTAGAAAAGGGAAAAAATTAAGAAATGGCAGTGGAAGAGTGAATTATTGGAAGAGTGTATGGATTTTTAATTTTGGAAGAAAAGTACTTCTTGAATATGTGAATACTGAATTATTGTGTGAAATATTGCATTTAACTTTTGGATTATTTATTGGACTAGTTATTAAGTACTAGATTGATTATTGTTGTTCTTGGAGCTTGGGGGTGGAGGGTGTAGGTTTTAACCTTGTACAGATAACACCTTCAAACAAATTCTTAAAAAACAAAAAATGCGCAACGGTGAGAATATAAAATATACACAGATTTTTCTCTTGGAACCCAAAACTGGAAAAACCAAATTGATTTTTCATTATATTCATTTCAATGTTAAAATACATTATATACATGACGAAGAATTCATAAATCATTAATCCATTAACCTTGGATTAGAACATAATCATAGTTCCTTTGATCAAATCTAAAAAACCATGGGAAAAACCAGAATGCATAAAACCATGGGTAGGTCTGCCCATTTTGTTTGTTTGTTTTTTCAGGATGCTGCCCCGAATCCCATGCAATGGGGCTACCACCCCCCTGAAAACCCCCATGCGACCCCCCAAACAGGGGTGGGGGGGGGGGCTACCACCCCCCAACACACCATATCACATATGGATCTAGTCGTGCAAAGAATATAATACATGCCCAACAAAAGGCTATGAAATCCAAAGGTTTCCTAGAGATAGGTATCCATATAATATCCTAGTTGGTTAGGAGGATTTGATCTAAATTGACCATTGTTATGAACCTTACACCTTAAAAATGATATGAAACCAATAATTACCATCCTCTTCAAAGGGGAAACTTCCTTTTGCAATGAATATAATGTACAAGAGAATATTTTATGATCCTAAGAATATGTATCCTTAATATACATATAGGAGACAAAAGGTACATTTATAATAAAATGGGACCATTAAAGGTTCCAACCTAAATAGCAACACAACAAAGAAATGTAATCAATCAATATTTAGGGATTAATAAATGGTTTTAGGGTTAAATCAAGGCTTATATATCACTGACATTCCCCTCCACTTTCAAACAAGTGTTGTCTTCAACTGGTAGTGATTATGCATGAATAAGTAATTTTCCCATGTCACCTCTTCCACTTGTAGGTTTTGTTTTATGAGTACTCCACAATTTTTGGATTACTTAGCTACTTAATCATTGCTTCAAGGATTTTTTATACTTCCAATACGATTTTCCCTTCTTCATTTATCTCTAGTACACTTCCTGGATGCAAATTAATATCATAGTCATGACCTTGAGAAAATGGAATATCCTTGAGAATTACTTTAAATACGTTTGAATGATTATTTACAACTTTATGGAGATACCCTAACATAGATGATATTGACGTTTGAAATTTTTGTGAACACAATTTTGCAATTACACCTTGGTGCCCCTTTTTGAGTAGTTTTGTCTTTCCATTAGAGCTTATCAGCTTACAGGATTTCAATCTAAATCTCATTTCCTTTTGAATAAAATATTATGAATATGTATTGACAATTAAAGTTCACTATTCCCAATGATTGTAACCATTGGACACCTAATACGACATCAAAACCACCCATTTGTATTATAATCATAGGGTGAGCCAATAAATAGTTCCAAATATTGAGCTTAACACTATGGCACTTCCATGAACAATTTATGGTACCTCCATCCACAATCATTATTTAAAACTTTGGTGTTGGATATATGTAACAATTGATAAGTTTTGCTAATCTATAATTGAAGAAGTTATGGGTATTTCTAGAATCAGTCAACATTGTTACATTTTTATTTTTGATATATCCTTCTATCTTGAGAATTGGTGGAGTATTGATGTTGACCAATGCAACTCATGATATTGTTGGAGTAGTCACTTCTAGCTTTATATTTTGTGACAGTTCCAATTCTTGATCTTCTTCCTCTTCAAATTATATGGAGAATAATTTCTTCTCACCACATTTATGCCCTTTATTATACTAGCTCCCACTATTGAAACATAACTATTTTTCTCTTCTTTTATCCATTTTATAAGGCGTCAACCTTTTTGGTTGAGTGAGGTTAGGAGATGGAGCATGGTGTTCTCTATGGTTGTTGGTGACCAATTTTATAGTAGTCATATTTTTGCTTTCATCTTTTCTCATTACATTGGAGGTATGCTCCAAGGATTTAGGTGAAAAGGGATGCATTTCATGTCGGATGATTTCATTTAAAGTTCTCATTATAATAAAATTTCTCTCTACGGATTTAAGTTCAAATAGATACACCTCATGTTGGAAAATTTTCTTTAAAGTTACCATAAAGTGGCCTAAAAAATTATTATATGAAAATTTCCTTACCCTGAGACAACTTTTGGAATTTTTGAATGTGCTTTGTAAGTGGACCTTTTTGTCAAATTTTTACCAATTGAATAAATAATCTATTGATCTTAGTATCCCCATAATTTGATAGAAATTCCTCTATAAAAATGGACCAAGATATAACACAATCCTTTTAACTTTCACAAATACATTGATACCATACATGTTGGCCTCGTTTTGAAAACATGGATGCAATATTTACCTTTTGTAAGGATGCCACTTGGTGTATATCAAAGAATTTCCCCATCTATAATATCAATATTATAGTATCATTACCATCAAAATTCCTCATATTGATCCTTGGTGTTGACTTGAAGCCTTGATAATGTGGATATTGGAATGAAAATCCATGATTATGGTTACAAGAACCATTATTTTTTCTATCCAATTGTGATAAAATACTCCCCATATGTGATCAAGTCTCAAAATCATGTTTCTCCTTATGTTCATAATTTCCTTGTATCTCCATATCATTTTTTGGGAGTTCCTTAGATAGAATGGCTTGTAATTCTTTTATGGATTTTTGTATTTCTTCCTTATTTTCATTCATATTTTTTTCCATTTCATCAATATTTTCTTTCTTATTTTAATTTATCTTCATTTACATTTTATTTTTCATTTCTATTTTAATGTTTTCATGAGAACCCGATAAATCCACCTTTTTCAACATACAACCATCCATTTCATTAAATTTCTTCTCTAATTGGTAGAACTTAAATTCTATCTCTTTACTTTCCTCATAAGTCTTGGATAAACCTTAAGGAGGTTTTATTGGTGTAGTATCTTTTGGATATTTCTTTGGAGCCACATGAGAAAATATTAATAGTACTCCTCTTTATCACAAATTCCAATCACCGAAAAAATGGGTCTTCTAATCAAAATTTATGTTGTAAGTTATGTACCTTTAAAACCTTAATATTTGGAGAATATCTAAATTCGTGACCTTTTTGTTGATACATATCCATAGCTATGACTACAATTTGGCGTGCCAAGTGAAAATTATGTCAAATTTACCAAAATTTGTTGACTGTAATATTCCCAAATGGGGAAATCAACAATATATGCACAAAAAACACATTTTTCAGAAATTTATGCTATAATAACTCATAACTGTAATATTCCAAAATTAGCATGCAGCTAATTGGAATATTAATTTTTGTTTTTATCACCTAGCAGCTTAATAAATGGGTAAGGAGGCCAATAAATTTCAGAAATGAGAATAAAATCCCTCATAGTGTGAAAAGGGATATTCATAAGAGCTGGATTTCACACCCTCAAGTGTGAAAGAGGACATTTGCATGTGGACAAGGTCAATTTTGACCAAGTCAACAACACTGGGATAGGAGGTGGAGAACACTTAGAGAAACAACGCAATATGAATGGGAGGAGGTTTCTTTGGTGAAGGAAACCCTAATGAGTGGGACCCATGGTGAGAGGGCTTTCACTTGTTTAAAAGGAGGGCAAGGAAGCTATTGTTATTCATGTTATGTATTATTGATTTCTTGGTCTTTTTAGACTTTGTGCATTATCCTGCTGTTTAGCAGAGTTGTAGTGCTGCTTAGCACAAAGAATTCCTATTTAGGAATTCCTTCTCCTTCAAAGAGAGGCCTCTTGAAGGAGCTTGCTCTTCATTTATCCACATTCTGGCTTTAGGCCAAGCATCCTCCTTCAACTACAATGCAGTTTCTGTTTAGAGCTGGGTTGTGTTGTAGGGGGTTGCAGTGGAGGTTCCTCAACACCACTTCCTGAGATTATATTTCAGAGGAGGGAGCTTCCTTTCCTTTGGGTGATCATTTGGGAAGCCATTGGAGCATATTGCAGATCTTGTCACTTGGCCAACACTTTTTCTTGCACCTACAGTGCAGTATCCCCCAGTGACTACGTTATTTTCAGTGGGTATTTGCAGTGATGGATTGCAGTGATTATCGGAGGGTGAGATCTTCAGTGTTAGGATCAGCCTTTCATTTGGAGGATCCATTGGAGGATTTCTTTTTATTTGATGCAAAATATTCAGTCATATCCATCCAGATCCAGTTCTTGAGCTACAGCTGCTACCCTACAACTCCGACATTTCTGCAGTTCTGCATATTTCAGCCAATCCTTCCAGGATTGACTAGAGATTGTGTTTGGGAGCTTAGATATTCACTCCCAATGTTGTATGAGCCATACTTTTGTATATCCATGTATTGACATATTCTAGTAGCAGTTTCTCTTATAAAACTGCGCAGTCATAGCCTTGGGCATTCTTGTGTAGCAGTGTTTTGTCATATTTTATGTACTTGTTTCTTGAGGCTGATTTTGCCTATATTGAGTAGCTCTTTCCTCAAGACCTTGTATACATTTTGTTGCTATAAAATAATATGATGGCTATGTGCTCTTCTTACATTCGATGAGTTGATTTTTCACTGCTACTCCAGTTTGTGTTGATGTATTGTTGGATCTCCAACTTTGGAACATCTTAAGGTGTTCTTATTGTTGTAGAATTTCCATATTTTGGGATATTACAGTGGTATCAGGGCATAATCTTGGCTCAGCCTGTGAGTTTCAGCCAAATAAGACAGAAGAATATCAGAATGTTGGAGAGGATGAGTTTTTTCTCATCAGTCTTCAGATCTATGAAGAACCTACCGAAGGAGTATAAGCAAAAAGAAGAGGAAGGACCATGCACTTCCTATTCTCATCGGGAAGGAGACAATAAGCATGAGAGATACTTGGATAATTTGATTCTAAGTAAGTACCTTGTTGAGTACAAATCTCATCCTAGAACCTTCAAAGATACTCTAGCTCTTCCACAGTTCATTCAGTTAAAGGAAGAGAGGAGGTCCGACAACAAAAGAGGAATCAAAGGTAATAGGTTTCTATTGCCTACATATGATGGATCATCTACATCAAGAGCTTGGGAAAGGAAGCTTGAGGAATTATTCCTACTACATCTAGTGGTAGAGAGGGAGGCAGTAGAAGTTGCAACATTGCACTTGGAGGGTGAATACTTTTGCAGAGTTCACTCAAAGGCTGATTGGAACCTTTGATAGAGAAAGGTCAGAGGAGAAAAAGCCCACATCACCATGGGAGGAGACTTGTACCAGCGCTGTCACAACCTTGGAAGAGCAACCTTCTACATCTGCAAATGGGGAAGCCATTAAATTGGGGGAAAGAACTCTTGCAGCCATACAAGAAGATCCCAAGTTCCATCAAGGTATGAATGAAGTTCCACTTTCTATTTCAACAAATATTTTGGAGGATTGTGAAAATTCATCTTTATATGACCAAGAATCAACACACATTGCTAATATAGAGCAACAAGATTACATTGTGCTATGCAACATTGAAACATTCAAGGAAGAAACAAACCATCATCCTCATGAGTCATTTTTGGATTGCATACCACACTTGAGGTTGGGGTTTGAAGACTTGAAGGGAAGGATGATAGATAATAGACATCTTGAGATGAGAAAAACTTTCTCCTTTCCAAATGACACTTTCTCAATGAGCACCTCTCAGCTCAAAGAGAGACTTCTACTTTTAGTAGATCTAAGACCTCATTGGTTTTGGAGGACTATTGATGGTAGGGGGATCTCATGGAGAGATTTCATTAAAGGTACACTTCAACACATCATGAAGTGCAAGTTTCTTCAACAGTTTGAGGAGGTTTTTCCCTCCTCACAATTGGATCTTTATGGATTCAAGGGGGAGAAAATAGATGATGGAGGACATCTTAGGATGGATAACATCTCTCATGTTTGTGTTGGACACTTCTTAAGCCCTACACATAATGATGGGAGTTTTTTCCCTCCCACCTATTTGGGCCCTTATGGGATCAACTTGGTCATTGAGGAGATTGCATTTCAATATCCCATGAAATGCAAAGATAGAAATATGATTTGGGAGGATGGTAGTCTTCATGGGAAGGGTACCAAGATTGAGAATGAAGGGAGGCACCCACATTTGGATGAATGGGTGTGGATGGAGAGCAAGAAGCTGGTGAGCTACTTTCAAATATATGACACTGGGCAGCAGGAGGCTTGGCTGCGCTGGCTACTCTTGAAGGAGTCTGGCCATCATTTGGCATATACTCTCTCTAAGGGTAGGTGGATGGAAAAGATGTGGGAAGATGCTTGCATCATTGAGCAGCAAAGAGTATGGATGCATGGTGTTGCTGTGATCTTCATATCACTCATTATGTTTTCATCACATGATTTGTATGATGAAAGTATGGGGAGGCAGCAAAATATTTTGTTTCTCTGGTTGTTCTTGGAAGAGGAAGGGCAGATTTTCTCTCACACTTTGCATGATGTTGCAGGAGTAGGAGATGGCACTATCATGGTGCAAAGGGGCTACTCCTTGGCCCTAGATGATCAAGAGGTACTTCCACCTTGGGAGGAACTTCTTATGTGTAGCAGCATTATGGGAGATGTCTTTGACAAGGAGCATGTCAAAGAATGGAGCTACAAGTTGGCACGAGCTTATTTGCATGGGCCAACAACGCTGTCACTTGGGAGCTTGGGGTTATTAATGGAGTTTCCCCAGGATAATTTCACCATTGATGCACTTGGTGAGCAAGAAGGAAGTGATTTTGATGGAGTAGTGGATGGAAACATCTATTACAGAGATATGATCTTCTTAACTTGGATTTCCAAGTATAAGAAGGGTGATCTTCATGCAGCATATGGTTCATTCCTCTTCATGGCAGTGTGTCATACCACTATGGAGGAATCATTCATATACATATGCATCATCTTACTCTCAACACATGGTAAGAATATTGTTTTTGCATCCGTTGATTGTCTAACACAGTATTTTCATATTCTTACCATTCCTATTCAGTGCATTGCTCCACAAGAGGGCAAGTTTTTCATTGAGATCCATGGTCAACATTGGGCCAAATTGTATGATGGAGACAACCATATCTTATATGGCCTTGGGAAAGTGCTTTCTTTCATGTATGTTTAGTTGATTTACCTATCCATTTGATGTTTATTAGTATATTTCATGACATACATAATTATCCATGTAACAAAAAACAACTTGCCATGTAATTTTCTGAAGCAGCAGTTTGGAAAACTGCACTGTCACTATTGGGAAAAATGTTGGTACCTTCTTGCACCACATGAAACCTTTGGAATTTTCCTCATTTTGATGCTGATAATGATTTCATTTGTTGATATTGATCTTATTTGTGTTGGAATAATGATTGGGAGAGAGACACATGAGTTGGATGTGTCCTTTGGGGAAGAGGATTCCCACACCTTTTGCATTGCATGTCCTAATGGGATCATGAGAGGAGATATGGCCACCACTGCCAAACAATTGTTTCCTTTAGTTGAGGTTGGCCATGTGATTTATGGGATGCCATATGGTGATGATTTCCTATCCATCACATATGGGATGATCTGGGCCAGCTTGATTCACAACGTTGGAGAGGAGATCTTTGTCAATCTAGTCTTCATCTTTCCACTTGAGGGAAATTATTTTGCAGCCTAGGATCAACATCTACTATACACTTATCATAAGTGGAGAGGAGGATAGTGTGGGGTAGGCTCCTATGTCTACCATGTTCATATTTTCAGCCCACCTACATTTCATGAGCTCAAGGTGGGGGAGCATTTTCAGGAGTTGTTATGTTGCGAGGTGACTCATTTTGTATGGATGATTGCTTGGGGATGGAGGATCCACTTGGGGAAGATGTTTTCCCAATACATTTTAGTCTCCATGCCTTGGGAGGCAACTTATCAGTTCTATACTTGCAATTTTTTGAGGACAAGCAACATTTGGGAGGGGGGAACTGTAATATTCCAAAATTGGCATGCAGCTAATTGGAATATTAATTTTTGTTTTTATCACCTAATAGCTTAATAAATGGGTAAGGAGGCCCATACATTTAAGAAATGAGAATAAAATCCCTCATATTTTGAAAAGGGATATTCATAAGAGCTGGATTTCACACCCTCAAGTGTGAAAGAGGACATTTGCATGTGGACAAGGTCAAGTTTGACCAAGTCAACAACGCTGGGATAGGAGGTGGAGAACACTTAGAGAAACAACATAGTATGAATGGGAGGAGGTTTATTTGGTGAAGGAACCCAGGAGTCGGGTCCTGCCTTCTCACCCTCCGTCGTACCGCTCGCTTTTTGCATATCATTCTTAGGTGTCTCGCTCGTTCCACTTCGTTGCATTTCGCTAGGAGCATGCCATTGACTGACGAGGGGGTCTGGTTGTCTTGTGTTTCCTCATGCTTGTACCTGCAGGGCTATTTAAAATTCCTCAAAAATCACTGAAGTTCATAGTCATTTCATTCATGGTCATTAATGATTGTTTTCGTTAAAAAAGAGTCTTTAGTCTTAGAGTCTAGGGTTTTCAAGTTCTTTGCATACATGTCATAAAGCCCGCAGGCCATGAGGTTGGTTTCGCAAGTTTTCTATTTCACATTTTTATTATCAAAAGCATTTGAAGACATTTCTAGTCCAAAACTCTGTTTTGGAACTAGAAATTGTCTAATTTCATTTTTGTAATAATTGTATCTATTTCACCATAAGAAACTTCAGAGCAAGCCTCTGATCTTTTCCTAAGCCAAGTGCCGGATTCCTGCAAAAGACAACAAAATATTATCAGTCCAAAACTCAGAAAAGCCAAAAGAGAAGCGTTGTATTAAAAGATCAAATGTCAAAGTGCTGAAACATTATAAAGTGGGTTAGCAAACAAATTTAAATCAAATCTGATTTGATGAGATATTTTCTTCACATATAAATCATGGCAAACAATTTCATTTGCTCGAAAACTTCAAGGCAGAAATCGTGTTTGTGTTCTTGAAGGCCGAAGCCGTGTTTTCATAGCCGTGGACAGTGATTGGAGGTGCGCGCTACCCATACAGGAGGGGCGCTACCCATACGAGGCGTGCTACCCACTTAACCTTCCCCAGCCCTTTGCAGAGAACACGGGCGCTACCCATATAAGGCACGCTACCCATTCAGCGACATAGCCAAACAATTTTGTTTTTGCGTCCGATTTCGAGCTCAAACGCCTCCATCCACTTGAAAACAGGTTTTTAATCATTACTCAGTGATTTTTGAAAGAGGTTTTGGTATTTTTTGAAGTTGGGAAACAAGCATTGCTTGAGGAGAAATCTATAAACCCTATGTTCATAGCAAATTCAATTCTCAGGGTTTTAAAAGATATAGTGACAATCTAGTGAAGGGTTTGTAAATTTTCGTGATTGGTATATGTGCTCATACCTATATTGCTTGTGGTGCCCTGGCACATTATGTACATCATCCTCATGCCTTTTTGCCATTTTACCACTGCTGTCACATCCTTTCATGTTGACTTGTCCATATAGTCTCATGTTTTCACATAGTTTTTTGCCATAATATTACCACTGTTTTCCTTGCTATTGTTTCATTTCCAAACACAAACATAGTTCATTGACAAATCCTTGGCCAGCATTACAAAGGCTGCACACTACATTTGCATTTGGTACTTATTTGTCAAAATCACTTGTGATCCAAAATCAGAGACTGTTTTTATGCCACTAAAACAAAGCTATTACCACTGTCACTTGTTTGCTTATGATGTTTTGGTACATATGCAATATATTTGGGTTTTGAAAATGCATTGAAGCCTTTGACTTCACTACACCTATATCAACACACATATTGCAGACAAATTGTTTTCAAAGCCATGTCAGAGACAGATTCAGTTTATGAGCAGGAGTCTGACAGTAATTCCACAATAGAGGGTAATGTGCCACGGAGGCCTCACAAAGGTGGAAAAGGTGGTAAACATCTCAGGGAGGAGCCTACTTCTTTGGCTCAATTGCAGGCATGTCCGCTTGCAATGGATTGTTTTCGGTATCAGTCATGTTTTTGATTCTGTGAGATGATTTCACAAACCCAGCTTCATCGTGAACTAGCTCGTCTGTTTGTTCTACATTTACATGATGGCCGTGTAAATCTCGCTGGAGTAGATTTCATTCTGTCACCAATGACTATTGCTCAGGCCACTGGCATACCAAATTTAGGAGAGGAATGGAACAAACGTCAGCAGTTAGAGAAATTCCACTATGAGCCATACATCAAACCTGGGTATATGAGGCACTTGAGCAGGGTTTTTCCTTTCAGATTCCTGAAGGATGAGTTTGCACCACTGATGAAACTCATCATTCGGTATTTCAGTTGCGAGGGCAGATTCTCGCGTCTCTATGCGTACCATGTTCGTTTGTTGATGCACTTCACGAGGGTACGTATGATGAACATTCCGTACTTCATGTATCGCAACATAGAGAGGACGGTGATTTTTGTACAGAAGAAGACCCCAGCACATCAGCATAGAAGTATATATCATTACGCGCTGATCAAGATCGTAGTGGTACATCAGTTGACACAGCAGGGCATCACTTGGGAGGATTTCATCTCTCGTGACTTATTTACAGCACCACAGCCACTTCCCGAGGTAGTTCATGATGTGGGAGAGCCTTCACACTAGCCTGACATTCCTGAGATCGAGCATAGCAGTGATCCATTGTATGTGACATACCAGCGAGGCCACAGGGCCTTATTTGTAGCTACATGACGAGTATTATCTCCACCCGGGGTAGAAGGGGTCTCGTTGTCTCCATCAGCAGAGTGAGTATTATCTCCACATAATGTGGAAGGGGTCTCGCCTTCTTCTTCAGCACAGGTACAGATTCAAGATAGGGGCAAGAGGCCCATGCATGATGAGGGCCCATCAGGAGGTCGGGACACTGATTTCACGATCATTGATGTTGATGCGAGCTCTCCTAGCTCGAAACTGAAAGAGATCATCCAGGAGAAAAGGGACGAGAATGACACGCTGAAAGAGAAATTGCAGAGGGCTCAGTGGGTGATAAAATACCTGGAGCAGCGTAACAAATAACTAGAGGATGAGCACGAACTTTATGAGCTGCGGCGAATCCGTGAAGATCGACAATTGGCCCGGAAGAGACCCAGCGACATGACACCAATCGATCGAGATTCTTGCCTCACACGTGTTAACATTCATCTAGAGAAGTTGATTGAAAAATCCAACAGAGACAAAGACATGCTTCGTCACATGAAAGGTCATTATTGGGCCCGCATGCACGTCTGCAAAGCAAGAATGAAGATTCTGAAGAGGAGGTTGAGCGAAGCACTAAAACGGCGGAAAAGGCCTGATCCACTCTGGATTTTGGCCGAGGCTTCGTTGGCTGGACATGATACATGATGGAGGGTCTTCGCTCCGAATTTGAGCAAATTCGGAGAAATTTTTGTCATTTTGAAATATTTTGGTCCAAAAACAGATTTTTCAGTTGTACGAGTAGCGCGTCCACATGCTCACTTTTGTTTGGGACACTTGCTGAAGGTAATCTTTGTATTTTTGGGTTTTTCATGGTAAGTTATGCATGCTCAGGTATTTCCGAAGCATTTCATCAGGTTCTGGATGATCAAAAGGCCCAAAAACACCATGAAAACCACCTTGCTGCCACCTTTTGCACCAGCAGGAAGTACTTCTGGGAGAATGAAGTTTTGGAGGGGCAAATGAGCTCCAAATTGGGAAATTCCACTTGGGTTGGATAGCCAACATACAGGTCTTTCCAACAAGCTATCATGAGCTCAATTTGGATGCCGGGAAGTGCCTCAAAATCAGGCTAAAAAGTGTGCTACTCATATAGCTCAGGGGCGCTACTCATATAGATTTTTGGCTGATTTTTCATTTTCCAGCTCAAGATTTCGGCCAGTTGGACCAGTCTTGCTTGTGAATGTAATTTTTGAGTTTTCATGATGTAAATTGAGGGTTGGCATGTAACTTTGGCTCATTTTTACCCATTCTAGAAGATTCACTCTCAAAAAAAGTGAAAATCATGTAAATGAATCAGTTTCCACTCTTTTAGAGGCAAGTTGTTAGCTGCCTAGATTTTAGCTCCTTGATTAGAATTTGGTTGAAACTGATCCCTGAAGAAGGAATTCGACCCCTAGAGGCATGGGAGGGGGTTAGAGTTATCTATATATTGTAATTTCTGAGACACTTTCATGGTTGGACTCTTCGGAAACTTTTGGCACGCTATTGTACATATTTTTCATATTTTGGCTAAGGAAAGATCAGAGGTTTTGCAGCACCTGTTGGGATTCTTGTGGCTTTCAGTTATTGATGGTGTTTTCTCTCAGTTTATTGTAATTTATTTCATGTTTAATGTATGCCATCTCTTCTTATGCTTCTGAAACTAAAATGAATGAGTAGATGAGGTTGAATCCATTGTTTACAGTGCTCTGCCTTTGAATTCGTTTAGTTTTGTATGTTTTCGCCTGTTTGAAAAGGATCCATGTTCATCCTTGCCCTTTTCAGCTCCTTTTCTTTCTGATCCGTCCATATACTCGATCAAAAGCATCAAGACTATTGCCTACCTCGCCCCAACTCGAAATCTGCAAAGATCTGGCCTTATCCCCGAACCCAAAATTGTTTTTTCCCATTTCTCCAACAAAAACCCACAAAATCAAAATCAAACTTACCTAGCGTGCTACCCACTTAACCTTCCCAGCCCTTTGCAGAGAACACGGGCGCTACCCATATAAGGCGCGCTACCCATACAACGACAGAGCCAAAAAATTTTGTCTTTGCGTCCGATTTCAAGCTCAAACGCCTCCATCCACTTGCAAACAGGCTTTTAATCATTTCTCGGTGATTTTTGAAAGATGTTTTGGTATTTTTTGAAGTTGGGAAACAAGCATTGCTTGAGGATAAATCTATAAACCCTATGTTCATAGCAAATTCAATTCTCAGGGTTTTAAAAGATATAGTGACATTCTAGTGAAGGGTTTGTAAATTTTCGTGATTGGTATATGTGCTCATACCTATATTTCTTGTGGCACCCTGGCAAATTATGTACATCATCCTCATGCCTTTTTCCCATTCTACCACTGCTGTCACATCCTTTCATGTTGACTTGTCCATATAGTCTCATGTTTTCACATAGTTTTTTGCCATAATATTACCACTATTGTCCTTGCTATTGTTTCATTGCCAAACACAAACACAATCCATTGACAAATCCTTGGCCAGCATTACAAATGCTGCACACTACATTTGCATTTGGTACTTATTTGTCAAAATAACTTGTGATCCAAAAATAGAGACTGTTTTTATGCCACTAAAACAGAGCTATTACCACTGTCACTTGTTTGATTATGATGTTTTGGTACATATGCAATATATTTGGGTTTTGAGAATGCATTGAAGCCTTTGACTTCACTACACCTATATCAACACACATATTGCAGACAACTTGTTTTCAAAGCCATGTCAGAGACAGATTCAGTTTATGAGCAGGAGTCTGACAGTGATTCCACAGCAGAGGGTAATGTGCCACGGAGGCCTCACAAAGGTGGCAAAGGTGGTAAGCATCTCAGGGAGGAGCCTACTTCTTTGGCTCAATTGCAGGCTTGCCCGCTTGCAATGGATTGTTTTCAGCGTCAGTCATGTTTCCAATACTGTGAGATGATTTCACAAACCCAACATCATCGTGAACTAGCTCGTCTATTTGTTCTACATTTACATGATGGCCGTGTAAACCTCGCCGGAGTAGATTTCATTCTGTCACCAGAGACTATTGCTCAGGCCACCGGGATACCAAATGTAGGAGAGGAATGGAACAAACGTCAGCAGTTAGAGAAATTCCACTATGAGCCATACATCAAACCTGGGTATATGAGGCACCTGAGCAGGGTTTTTCCTTTCAGATTCCTGAAGGATGAGTTTGCACCACTGATGAAACTCATCATTCGGTATTTCAATTGCGAGGGCAGATTCTCGCGTCTCTATGCGTACCATGTCCGTTTGTTGATGCATTTCACGAGGGTATGTATGATGAACATTCCGTACTTCATGTATCGCAACATAGAGAGGATGATGATTTTTGTACAGAAGAAGACCCCAGCACAGTAGCATAGAAGTATATATCATTACGCTCTGATCAAGATCATAGTGGTACATCAGTTGACACAGCAGGGCATCACTTCGGAGGATTTCATCTCCCGTGACTTTTTCACAGCGCCACAGCCGCCTCCCGAGGTAGTTCATGATGCGGGAGAGCCTTCACACCAGCCTGACATTCCTGAGATTGAGCATATCAGTGCTCCATTGTATGTGACATACCAGCGAGGCCACAGGGCCTTATTTGCAGCTACACGACGAGTATTATCTCCACCCGGGGTGGAAGGGGTCTCGCCGACTCCATCAGCAGAGCGAGTATTATCTCCACATGATGTGGAAGGGGTCTCGCCTTCTTCTTTAGCACAGGTACAGATCCAGGACAGGGGCAAGAAGCCCATGCATGATGAGGGCCCATCAGGAGGCCGGGACACGGATTTCACGATCATTGATGTTGATGCGAGCTCTCCTAGCTTGAAACTGAAGGAGATCATCCAGGAGCAAAGGGCCGAGAATGACACGCTGAAAGATAAATTGCAGAAGGCTCAGTGGGTGATAAACTACCTGGAGCAGCGTAACAAACAGCTAGAGGATGAGCACACACTTTATGAGCTGCGGCGAATCCGTGAGGATCGACAATTGGCCCGGAAGAGACCCGGCGACATGACACCAATCGATCGAGATTCTGTACTCACGCATGTTAACATTCATTTGGAGAAGTTTTTGGCAAAGGCCAATAGAGAGAAAGACATGCTTCGCCACATGAAAGGTCATTATTGGGCCCGCATGCACGTCTGCAAAGCAAGAATGAAGATTCTGAAGAGGAGGTTGAGCGAAGCACTAAAACGGCGGAAAAGGCCTGATCCACTCCAGATTTTGGCCGAGGCTTCGTTGGATGGACATGATACATGATAGAGGGTCTTCGCTCCGAATTTGAGAAAATTCGGAGAAATTTTTGTCATTTTGAAATATTTTGGTCCAAAAACAGATTTTTCCGCTATATGGGTAGCGCGTCGATATGCTCACTTTTGTTCGGGACACTTGCTGAAGGAAATATTTGCATTTTTGGGTTTGCCATGGTAAGTTATGCATGCTCAGGCATTTCTGAAGCATTTCATCAGGTTCTGGATGGTCAAAAGGCCCAAAAACACCATGAAAACCACCTTGCTGCCACCTTTTGCACCAGCAGGAAGTACTTCTGGGAGAATGAAGTTTTGGAGGGGAAAATGAGCTCCAAATTGGGAAATTACACTTGGGTTGGATAGCCAACATCCAGGGCTTTCAAAAGAGCTATCATGAGCTCAATTTTGATGCCGGGAAGTGCCTCAAAATCAGGCTGAAAGGTGTGCTACTCATATAGCTCAGGCGTGCTACTCATATAGATTTTTGGCTGATTTTTCATTTTCCAGCTCAAGATTTCGGCCAGTTGGACCAGTCTTGCTTGTGAATGTAATTTTTGAGTTTTAATGATGTAAATTGAGGGTTGGAATGTAACTTTGGCTCATTTTTACCTATTCTAGAAGATTCACTCTCAAAAAAGTGAAAATCATGTAAATGAATCAGTTTCCACTCTTTTAGAGGCAAGTTGTTAGCTGCCTAGATTTTAGCTCCTTGATTAGAATTTGGTTGAAACTGATCCCTGAAGAAGGAATTCGACCCCTAGAGGCATGGGAGGGTGTTAGAGTGATCTATATATTGTAATTTCTAAGACACTTTCATGGTTGGACTCTTGGGAAGATTTTGGCACACTATTGTACATATTTTTCATATTTTGGCTAAGGAAAGATCAGAGGTTTTGCAGCACCTGTTGGGATTCTTGTGGTTTTCAGTTCTTGATGGTGTTTTCTCTCAGTTTATTGTAAGTTATTTCATGTTTAATGTATGCCATCCCTTCTTATGCTTCTGAAACTAAAATGAATGAGTAGATGAGGTTGAATCCATTGTTTACAGTGCTCTGCCTTTGAATTCGTTTAGTTTTGTATGTTTTCGCCTATTTGAAAAGGATCCATGTTCATCCTTGCCCTTTTCAGCTCCTTGTCTTTCTGATCCATCCATATACTCGATCAAAAGCATCAAGACTATTGCCTACCTCGCCCCAACTCGAATTCTGCAAAGATCTGGCCTTATCCCCGGACCCAAAAATTGTTTTTTCCCATTTCTCCAACAAAAACCCAAAAAATTAAAATCAAAATTTCCTATCTCTTTACTAGCCTAAAATCAGTATTCATTGTTTATTATAAGTCATCTCAGCCCCTTTGAAGATCCTTTGCCGAGATAGACCCGGACAGAGCCCTCTCCTGCCCTCGTAGGGCTAGCTACGAGGCTGAGCGTGGTTTGATGTAGCCTTGAGTTTTACCTTATTTCAGCCTAAGGTAGATTTGAGCGCTGGGCCATGAACCCTAATGAGTGGGACCCATGGTGAGAGGCCTTTCACTTGTTTAAAAGGAGGGCAAGGCACTATTGTTATTCATGTTATCTATTATTGATTTCGGTCTGTTTAGACTTTGTGCATTCTCCCCGCCGTTTAGCAGAAAGGTGTGATTCTAGCACAAGTAATTCCTTCTCCTTCCAAGAGAGGCCTCTTGAAGGAGCTTGCTCTTCATTTATCCACATTCAAGCTTTAGGCCAAGCATCCTCCTTCAACTACAATGCAGTTTCTGTTTAGAGCTGGGTTGTGTTGTAGGGGGTTGCAGTGGAGGTTCCTCAACACCACTTCCTGAGCTTATATTTCAGAGGAGGGAGCTTCCTTTCCTTTGGGTGATTAGTTGGGAAGCCCTTGGAGAATATTTCAGATCTTGGCACTTGGAAAACACTTTTTCTTTCACCTACAGTGCAGTATCCCTCAGTGACTGCATTATTTTCAGTGGGTATTCACAGTGAGGGATTGCAGTGATTGTCGGAGGGTGAGATCTTCAGTGTTAGGATTAGACTTTCAATTGGAAGATCCATTGGAGGAGGTATTTTTATCTGATGCAACATGTTTAGTCATCTCCATCCAGATCCAGTTCTTGAGTTGTAGCTGCTACCCTGCAACTCCGACATTTCTGCAGTTTTTCATATTTCAGCCAATCCTTCCAGGATTGACTAGAGATTGTGTTTGGGAGCTTAGATCTTCACTCCCAATGTTGTATGAGCCATAATTTTTTATATCCATGTATTGACATATGCTAGTAGCAGTTGCTCTTATAAAATTGCACAGTCATAGCCTTGGGCATTCTTGTGTAGCAATTTTTTGTCATATTTTATGTACATGTTTCTTAAGGCTAATGTTGCCTATCTTGAGTAGCTCTTTCCTCAATATCTTGTATACATTTTTCTGCTGTAACATAATATGATGGCTATGTGCTCTTCTTACATTCGATGAGTTGATTTTTCACTGCTACTCCAGTTTGTGTTGATGTATTGTTGGATCTCCAACTTTGGAACATCTTAAGGTGTTCTTATTGTTGTAGAATTTCCCTATTTTGGGATATTACAATAAAAACCCATGGATCCATTAGTTTATTAATTATAGGACCCAAATCCAAAAGGAGATCAGAAACAAATCATGATAGATGAGTTAAACAAGTCTCCCACACCCAAAATAGCCTAAAAACAATGCAAACCCAAAACTACTGCAACACAGAAATACTGAAACAAGTGAAAGCACAGTATAATGAGGGTTTATACTCTAGAATTATCAAGACAAATGGATCTGCTGATATATTAATCAATAATGGTAAAAAACTAAGATCTAGTCTCTTTTATACAAAACCAAGAGAACCTGGGAAGGGTTTCCGGAAATACAACCAAATACAAATGGTGATCTACAGCCCTAGGAATGAAGAGTCACTGAAAACTGAAGCTAATGAAATATAAGGCTGAAATAATGTATATCTGATGTAGATCTCCTCAAATGTCTCCTCCAATGGAAGGATGAACCCTTCAACCATAAGAAAACACTCTAAAAGAGCCACAAGATCCTTCCCCGAAGCTGCCCTCCAAAATAACGCAATTCCCAGTTGAAACTGCACTGTAAATGATGGGGATAAATTGGCCTGGTGCCAAAGATATGAAATGTGCCCAAGAACCCTCCTTGCTGATCTCCCAAGAGAAGGAATCCTTCCTCCTATGAAAAACTAGCTCAAAATGTGGGTTTATCAACACTCCACTGCAACACCCTACAACACAACACAATATTATATAGAAACTGCACTGTAGCTGAAGACTGAAGCTTGGAAACAATGCCAAATATGTGGAATGATAGATCAGGACTCTCCCAAGAACTACTCAATGGGAAGAGGTGGGCTTCCTGAACAGGAACACCCTATGCTAAACAACACCAGCAATCTTAGCTAAACAACTTAAGAGAGAAAAATTCTAAATAGACATATCAAAATAGTATTCATAATCTAACCTCATATGGCATCCATCCTCTTCCTTATAAAAAATGTGAGCCTTCTCACCTTGGGTCCCACTCATTAGGGTTTCCACCATCACACAATCAATCTCCCTCCAAAACTGCGTTGTCCCATCATTAATGCCACTCCTCCATAACAACGCTATGTGATTTGGTCAAAGTTTACCTCTTCAACCTGCTCCAGCCCCTTTTCACACCTAAGGGTCTTCAATCCAACTTTTATATAACTATCTAAACTAATCCACATTCATACTAGCTGTCTCTATTGTTGATTCACTCCCTTCATTCCAGCTCTGTTGACTTGGTCAAACTTGACCTTGTCCACATGCATTAGCCCCTGTTCACACATGAGGGTGCTTTATCCAGCTATGAATATGATCCCTTTTCACATTAAGAGGGATTTTATTTCCACTAGAAATATTTATGGGCCTCCCTACCCATTTATTCCTCTAAATACATGTTAAGAGAAAAATTAATATTCCAATTAGCTGCATGCTAATTTAGGAATATTATAGTCCTCCCCTCCCAAATGTTGCTTTTCCTCAAGAAATTGTAAGGATAGAACTGAAGAGTCTCCTCTCCTACTCATGTAGCATCCTCATATGATAAGCTCCTCCCAAGAACAAGATGCTGTCTCATCAATACATCTCCAAGTTTCCCCTCCCAAGTATGCAAGTTAGCTTTTGGTGTCCATCCCAAATAGTTGTAATCATCTAGAAGTAAAACACCCATGGAGGAAACAATGTGCTGTCTAGAGGCCTTCTTGAGCCATTAGATCCGATATATGTTAGGAACTATCATCCCCATGTGAATCTCCCATCCCCAAGCTATCATCCATACAAAATGAGCCACCCTCCAAAGTGGTAACTCATGAAAATCCCCTCCACCTTTGGCTCCTGCAATGTGGGTGGGCTACATAACTGAACATGGTAGAAAAAATAGCCTACCCCATGTTTTCTCTCTCTCCAATTATGATAAGCGTAGAGTAGCTGCTGATTTAGGGCTGCAACAATGTTGCCCTCAAGAGGCAAGAAGAAGACTGGATCCTCAAATATCCTCTCCATAGAATCATGAATCATGCTGGCTCAATCAATCCCATACAAAGTGAATGGTACATCATCACCATATGGTATCTAAATCAGAAAAATTCTGAAGGGTATGTGCAATTTTGGATGTTCCCAATGGTTTTTCAAGTGGATACAACACAATTTTACCAACTTCTGTTTTGGAACATCATGTGGCAAGTTGTCTCTCAATAAGTTGCTAGTTGTGCATGTTTGCTCATCTACTATGAGGTAGTAAATGGCATTATATATCAGCCGAGCACAACAAAAATAACACCATGCTTGCCCAAGGTTATGTAGAGGAAGGGTATCTCCATCATAAATGTTAATTTTAGATTTCTCCTGAAATCCAAAAGTAACCTTGCCCTCTTGTGGAATAATGCATTGTACATAGATGATGAGATAATGAAAATACTCAATGAAATGATCAATAAGTATAGAAATACATTTCTTACCATGCATTGTGAGTATGCTAAAAGTGAGGTACATGGATGAGTCTTCCAATGAGAATCTCCTCATAAAGGTCTGCAAAATGGAGGGATGCATACTCCCCTTGGAACACTCCATCAATAGAAACATACTCCCAAGTGACAGTGTTGTTGGCCTTAGTGATAAGGCTCTTGTCACTCCTTGAATTCCTTCTTTGACATGCCATATGCCAAAGTCATCCACCATCATTCTGCTATGTGTGGTAATCTACTTCCTATGTGGAAGTACCTCCTTACCCTCCAATGTTGAAGGGTAGCATTTTTTCACTTTGATTGTGCCATCCCTTTCTCCTGAAATATCATGCCAAGTATGGGAAAAATTCTGCCCATACTCTCCCAAGAGTAGCCAAAGAAACAATAAATATTGTTTCCCCCTCACAGCTCCATCATAAAAATCATGAGGTGAAGATATGATGATTGACATGAACAATTTCATATCAAAATAATGCACCTAAACTCCTTGCTGCAATATGATGCAAGTGTCCTGCCAAGTTTCCTCCACTAACATACCCTTTGAAGAAGGATATATCACATGATGGCCAAAATATTTCAAGAGTAACAAACACAGCCATGCCTCCTGCTGCCCTGTGTCATATTTATGTAGGAGACTCACCAACCTCTTGCTTACCATCCAAACCCTTTCATCCAAATGTGGGTGTCTCCTACCATGCCCCATCTTGGTATTCCTCCAATGGAGAACACCATCCTCCCATATCAAATTTCTACCCTTGCGTTTCATGGGATGTTGAAATGCAATCTCTTTGAAATATCCCAATGAAAACCCCTCACCAATGGCCATATTGAATCCATAAGAATCCAAATATGCTGAAGGCAAAACCTCCTCATAGGGCTATACAATGCTCATCCCGAAAGATCCATCACAATAATGAAAGACAAGATGTCTCTCATCGATCATCTTCTCATCCAATGTCACACAAGTGTAATGGTCATTAGAATGCTCTAATAATATTTGGCCCCCCAACTCATCACTGCTGCTCAATGACATCGTTGTTGATCTCCATAATGGTGTATTTTCTATCTCATTCTCAAGATCAATGCTGAACATATAGTTCTGCATTGGATTGTTTAGGAAAAATCTCATCATATCCTCCAAAAATCCACACCCCAACCCTAGGAGTTGTGTGCATCTCAATAATGAATAGTCAGGAGGATTATTTATCCTTTCCTTGAAAAACTCAAGGTTGCACAATGCAGTGAAAGCCTACTGCTCCAAATCAACAATATGTTTTGACCCTTGGTCATGCAATGGCATATTTCCACAACCCTCCATAAGATGTGCTGAAATAACAAAAAGTGGAAACTTATGCATACCTTGGTGAAGCTTGGGAACATCTTGTATGGCTACAAGGGTTCCTTCCTCCATTGTGATGGATTCCCCAACTGCTGATGATGGTGGATGCTCTCCCATAGTTGTATGAGCATTGGTGCAAGTCTCCTCAAGTGATGGTGAAGGCTTCTCCTCCTCTGATTTCTTCTTGTCAAATTTCTTGATCAACCTTTGAGTAATATCTACAAATGCAGTCACTCTTGCATGACCCAAATGGTTGAACCACCAAATGTTTGCTTCACCCTCAAGGTGCAGCGCTGCAATCTCAACAACCTCTCTTTCTACCACTGGATGGAGTAGGAAGAATGCATCTAGCTTCATTCCCCAAGCCCTTGCTGTACATGTGGATGACCCATAAAAAGTAGATAATAAAAATATATTGCCCTTTATTTTCTTATTGTTGCAAGGTGTTCTTTCTTCTTCAAGCTGAATGAACTGTGGAAGAGTTAGAGTTTCCTTGAAAGCTCTAGGTTGAGACTTATATTCTGCCAGGTATCCACTTAGGATCTCATGTTCCAAGTGCCCTCCATCTCCATGCTTCTTGTATTCTTCCTCAAAATGAAAGAGCATAGTGTATTTCTTTGGAGCTCTCTACAACAATGGTTCTTTCTTCTGCTAATAGGAAGTACACAGACCTTCCTCTTCTTGAAACCCTAAAGAGGTCTCATTTTATCTTTCCTCTTTTATCTGCTTAACCTCCTTGGAGAGGTTCTTCATAGGTCTGAAAAGTGATGAGACAAAGCTCATTCCTTCCATCATTTTAGATCTCTTATCCTTCTTTGGTACATCTTCTTCTTGTAGCATATTGGCTGGAAACTCATAGGCTGAGCCAAGATTATGCTTTGATACCACTGTAGTATTCCAAAATGGGAAAATCAACAATATATGCAAAAAAAACACATTTTTCAGAAATTTATGCTATAATAAATAATAACAGCCCATGGATCCATTGGTTTATTCATTATAGGACCCAAATCCAAAAGGAGATTAGAAAAAAATCATGATATATGAGTTAAACAAGTCTCCCACACCCAGAATAGCCCAAAAACAATGCAACCCAAAAAGACTATAACACAGAAATACTGCAACAAGTGAAAAGGTTGTCTAATGAGGGTTTATACTCAAGAATTATAGAGAAAAATGGATCTGCTGATATATTAATCAATAATGCTCAAAAACTGAGATCTAGTCTCTTTTATACAAAATCAAGAGAACTCGAGAAGGGTTTATGGAAATACAACCAAATACAAAAGGTGATCTACATCCCTAGGATTGAAGAGTCACTAAAAATTGAAGCTCATGAAATAGAAGGCTGAAATAATGTAGATCTTATGTAGATATCCTCAAAGGTCTCCTCCAATGGAAGGTTGAACACTTCAACCACAGGAAAACACTCTAAAAGAGCCACAAGATCCTTCCCTGAAGCTGCCCTCCAAAATAACGCAATTCCCAGCTGAAACTGCACTGTAAATGATGGGGATAAGTTAGCCTAGTGCCAAATATCTGAAATGTGCCTAATAACCCTCCTTGTTTATCTTCCAAGAGAAGTAATCCTTCCTCCTATGAAAAAATAGCTTAGAAAGTGGGTTTATCAACCCTCCACTGCAACACCCTGCAACACAACACAATATTCTACAGAAACTGCACTGCAGCTGAAGATTGAAGCTTGGCCATAATGATAGATATGTGGAATGATATATCAGGACTCTCCCAAGAGCTGCTCAGAGGGAAGAGGTGGGATTCCTGAACAGGAACACCCTGTGCTAAACAACACGAGCAATATTATCTAAACAACTAAAGAGATAAAAAGTCTAAATAGAAATATCAAAATAATATTCATATTCTAACCTCATATGGCTGCTATCCTCTTCCTTATAAACAATGTGAGCCTTCTCACCTTGGGTCCCACTCATTAGGGTTTCCACCATCACACAATCAATCTCCCTCCAAAACTGCGTTGTCCCATCATTAATGCCACTCCTCCATAAAAATGCTGTTTGATTTGGTCAATGTTGACCTCTTCAACCTGCTCCAACCCCTTTTCACACCTAAGGGTCTTTAATCTAGCTTTTATATAACTATATAAACTAATCCACATTCATACTGGCTATCTCTATTGATGATTCACTCCCTCCATTCCAGCTCTGTTGACTTGGTCAAACTTGACTTTGTCCACATTCATTAGCCCCTGTTCACACATGAGGGTGCTTTATCCAGCTATGAATATGATCCATTTTCACATTAAGAGGGATTTTATTCCCACTAGAAAGATTTATGGGCCTCCCTACCCATTTATTCCTCTAACTACATGTTAAGAGAAAAATTAATATTCCAATTAGCTACATGCTAATTTAGGAATATTACATTGACAAAGGCCTCTTCCCAAGAGAAAACTTGGATATCATAACACATGTCCAATTCTTCAAATATAATTATGAAATTTTTACCTAAGGTAATTTTATATGTCTCCTAATATTTCTAAAAATTTCATTGACTGAAAAGTCCCAAAAAAAAGTTATATAGAAAAAATACCTAGCTAACCTATTTGAAACTAATTTCAGGATCATTTAGAAACCTCACTTCGATTAGGTATATCTTCGAAAGTATAGTGAACCAAAGTATGAATGTTTTACAACAAGTAGCTACATATATATCCTCTCTCCCCTTAAAATTTTATGATCTGAAACAACCTTGAAAATATGTTAGATTGAAAATCCTAAACTAACTTGTTTGAAATTGATTTTAGGAGAATTTAGGAATCCTAACTTCCTTCAAGAATATCTTTGAAAGTATAGCCAACCAAAGTATGGAATTTTTTTCATAGGTACATAGAGATCTCAATTTTTTTCCCTTAAAATTTCACATTTTGAAACATCCCCAAAAAAAATATAGTGAAAATGACAAACTAACCTATTTGAAATTTATTTAAGGAGAATTCATGAACCCTAACTTCCTTAGAGCATTTATATGCAAGTTTATCAAAACAAGATCTAAAATTTCAACAAGATGTTCCCCAATATCTCTTCTCAATATGATCCAAATTTCACCATCTAAAGTGTCATAGAAAAAATATTATATCAAAAATGCCAAGATGGCTTGTTTAAAGCAACAAAACCCTAGGATCATAAGCTATGATACCAAATGTTATGAACCATTGAAACTTGCACCTTAAAAATGATAGAAGCAAATAATTGTAGTCATATTTGAGGGGAAAACTTACTTTTACACTGAATAAAATGTACAAGAAAATATTTGATGATCCTAAGGCTAGGTCTCCTTAGGGTATATATATAGGAGACAATGGATACGATAAAATGGGACCATGAAGGTTCTAAAGTACATAGAAACATAAAAATATAAATGTAATCACTTGATATTTAGGACATGATAATGGATTTTAGTATTAAAATGGGGCTTATATAAGGCTTTACATGCATTATTTAAGGGAGTTACACCACACTTGGGCCATTACAACCGTAGTTAGAGGTATTTTCTAGTCTCTATCCATGAATTTACTCTTTAAAATATTTGAATAAATAGTTGAATAAATAATTGGTTATATATTGAAGGAATTTAATTAAACACTCCAAGCTTATATTCCTATATGTAGTTTAATTATAGTTGATTATTCTTGATAGCCACAATATAGTGTTTATTTTCGTTGGGTATGTGTTATATTATTTAAATAAGTAGGCACACATGTGATTCATATGCATTGAATGTAGTGAGTGTGGTATATCCCCTTGTTAGGGGAATTAGTAGGCCCCCCTTAATAGGGGGTTTAGTGGTGAATCCCCCCAAATTTTTTTCTAGTGGTTTTTCAGTCCACAATTTTCTAATTGTGATTAAGGAATTAAGGTTGTAATCTAATATGGGTCAAAAGAATAGTGTTTTGCATGTCACATGATGATTTTATTGTAAATTGTGAAGATAATGATGATGAAAGTTAGAGGTGTTGCTCTAAACATTCTATTTATTTTCCTAGTTAAGGGTTTCCAAGGTAATTCTCTAATTATTATATGTGGTCATTAATGTTTACTTGTCTCTTTTGTTTATAAATATTTTGTGTAGGAATTGCTTTATTATAACTGTTTACAACCTATATTTCATATCAAAGTGATTATTGGCTTAATTTGGATGCATTTTTTGCTAAGGGTTTGATTATCCAGGGTTTATGATAGACCTGGTTTAAGTGGGAGCTTTGTAGTGGGGATCATTGTACAGGAAGAAAATGACGGGAAGTTCAAAAATCAAGATCAAGAAACTTAATGGGAAAAAAATTGAGCTATGTAAGCTCAATATGGAAGACATGTAGGTATACAAGGAACAATGGATAGTTGTGGATTCTAGTACTACACGTACAAGTATGTTGATAGAAATTTTGATGAAATTGGATAGGAAGGCAATGAGCACTACTTGGTTGTTTATTCCAGATTTAGTGTTACTAAATGTTTTGGAAGAAGCTACATTGAAGGTATTATGGGATATGTTAGTGTATGTGAATTAATCTAAATCCTTGGTGAACAAAATTTTCCTTTGAAAGAAAAAATTAGCCTCCTAGGATGAACAATGGAGACTGGGTGAAAAAGCATATAAATGCCTTCAATTTTACGGTAAGTCATTTTTTTGTCTATGGGTATTAAAATTTTAGATGAATATAAGTGCATTAGTTTACTTTGTTCATTTTCAAAGTCATGGTATGGTTTTGCTGTAGCTATTGGTAGTAGTGCAACCACATTAAAATTTGTCGATGTGGAATTGGTTTCATCCTAGTTATCGAAAGAAATGAGGAGGAAAACATGGAAAATCAAAGCACGAGTTCCTTATTTGTACGAGGACGTTCTATGGATATAGCTAAAAATAATTCCTCACACGAGGGATCTAAATCTAGAGGTAGTTTTACATCTCAAGAAAAAATACGCAAGGAAATGATGGAAATGTAGTGAAGTTGGGCATTATAGGAATTATTATAGATTAAAAAATGTAGATAAAGGGAAGGGATATAATGATGCTTATTCCATAGAAGGGAAGGCACCCTAAAAGAAAGAAGGGGATGTGTACTTGTATTCTTCAAGCACACATGCAGATCATGATATATGGCTAGTTGAATCAGGTGCTTCTTTTCATATTACTCCCTATGAGGAGTCATTTTGTGAATATGAAAGGTATGATGGAGGTGATGTTTTCCTAGGAGATGAATTGATATTAAAAATCATAGAATGAGGAAAATTCAAGTTGATGCTCAAGAATGGAATGAATAGAACACTCCGTGGGTTGTCACATTTTAGAGTTATCTAGAAACTTGATGTCTATAAGTAAGATGAGTGATGTAGGTGTAGATATTGTGTTTGAAATGGATACTTGTATAATGGTTTGAGGATAAATGGTGTTGTTGAGGGGAGTTTGGATTGGAACTGTATATAAGTTATTGGAACCACCGTCATTGATGGGTGTAATATTTCTATTGTTCACGAGGATGGAAATGAATAAAACAAAACCATTATTGCCTCTAGAGAAAATATAATGCTATGCCAATAAATATTGATACATATTAGGGAGAAGATCCTTTAAGAATTACATGGTAAAGGTATGATTCAAGGTAAGCTTCATTGTATACTCTAGATATTGGTTTTTATGAATATTACATATATGGTAAACACAATTCTTTGTTTATAGATGATACAAGAGGAAAGGGAATTTTATAGTTAGTACACAATGACATGTTTGGACCTATGGATTTTCCGTCATTGGGTAAATATATGTGTCATGTTTAATTCGTACATTATTTCTTGAGGAATACATGAATTTATTTCATCTAAAATAATATGATGTATTTGATAAATTTAAAGAGTTTAAGGCTCTTGCATAGAATACGATAGAGACAAAAATTAAGGTGTTGAGTATAAACAGTAGTGGAGAGCTATGTGGGAATGAATTCAAGGAATTTTGTGAGAAGTACAATTTAGAAAGGAAAAAAGACTATTCGATACAAACCTCAAGAGAATGGGGTTGTGGAAAGTATTAATAAGAAATTGATGGAAATATCAAGGAGCACGCTCAATGGTGCCAATTTAGGACAAGAATTCTAGGCAGAGACAATGGATATTACATGTTACTTAGTGAGTAGATAACCCTCATCAACATTGATTGAAAAGAATTTTCATGAAGCATGGACTAGTGATAGAACCCTCCTTTAAACATCACATAGTTTTTGTTTGTGATGCTTATGTACATGTTATAAAGGAAAATAGGAGTAATTTGGATAATAAATTTAAAAAATGTATTTTTGTTAGTTATAAAGATGATATAATAAGGGCCCACAAGGCGTAGAAAAATTAGTGATGAATTGTACTATTAAGGCACTCCTTATGTGAAGGTAACTAGTTTAAATCCTTTTGGGTCTAACAAAAAAAAGGAAAAAATATGGTCTAAGAGGTTATAAAATTTCAAACCTAGAAACTCAGAAGATTGTTTATAGTAAAGGGTTATATTCAAAGAGGTCAAAGATGTGACCAAAAAGGAAGTCTTATCAAGGGAAAAAGAACTAGAGAAGATAACATTTGAGTTGAAGGATGACAAATATGAATCAATAAAAGAGCATGAATTAGAAAAATAAGAATCTCATACTCCAGTATTAAGGATATTAGTTTGTGAAAGAGGGAAACTAGAGCGGAATGATCCACCTAATTTTTGTTTTATTTTTCTTAATCTATTACTAATGATGATCTCAAAACTATTAGGTACATAGTGGATTTAGATGTTGACAAACTCTGAAAGAAGGCTATGGTTGATGAAATGGCGACCTTGGATAAGAATGAGGATTGAAATGTAGTTGAGTTGTCGAATGGGAGAAATGCCATTGTTAGCAAATGGTTGTTTAAGAAGAAGTTGAATGTAGAAGGAAAAGTGGAGAAGTATGTGAAGGGATATTCCCAAGTAGACAAAATTTATTTTGGTGAAATTTTTTCTTCTATTTCTAAATTATCTTCTAGTAGATTTATTTTGTTTTTTTTTGCTACTTTTTATCTTGAAGTATAGAATATGGATGCAAAGACAACATTCCCACAAGGTTATCTTGAAGAATAAAACTACATGAAACAACTAGAAGGTTTTTTAGTAAAAGGAAAGAAATAGATGGTTTGCAAGCTAAAAAAATATGTGTATGGATTAAAAAAATCTCTAATGACGTGGTGTCAAAATTTTGATACTTTTATATTGGGACTTTGTTTCACAAGGAGAAAAGTTGATCAATGTGTGTGTTTCAAATTAGATGGTGATCATTTTATGTATGGTCTTCTTTGTGGATGATTCGTTGCTAATTGGAAACAAGGAAATCATCAATAATATAAAAAATTAGTTGTCCTCTAAATTTTATATGAAATGTTATGGAGCTACAAATTCACTTTGGGCATGAAAATTGAAAGATATAAGGCAAACATGAATCTCTGGTTCAATAAGAGGAAATATATTGACACAATATTATGGAGGTTTAATTTGTAGCAATGTAAATTTATTAAGGTCCCTTTTCCTAAAAGGTGTAAATTTGTTTGTAGCTCAATATCCAAAGACATGAGAAGAGGAAGAGGAAATGTCTTGGGTTCCCTATTATATTGTTGTTGGCAATTTGATGTATGTAATAGTTTATACTAGATTAAACATTTCCAAAATTAGGGAAGGAGAATTAAAAAATTAGGGAAGGAGCATTACAAAATTGTAAAAAAGGCTTTCAGGCATTTTCTTAGCACTACAAATAATGGAATTTGCTACCAAGGAAGACCTAGAGTAGGAAAAGTGTTGGACATACATTGTTTTGTTGATGTAGGATAGGTTGGAGATTTGGATCGTAGAAGATCCACAAGTGGTTATGTGTTTAACCTATTTAGCAAAGAAATTAGTTGGATGAGTAAGAGATAGTATGTAGTTGCATTCTCAACTATAAAAGTTGAAAACATGGAAGCCACTCATGCAAACAAGGAATCTATATGGCTATAGAGATTGTGTTCATGTATTGGGTTTGTATGGAAAGCTATAGGGTTGTATTGTGATAGTAAAAATTGATGTTCAATATCACATTGTGAGAGACATGGTTTAAGACAAGAAGGTGCTATTGGAGAAGTCAGACATTTTGAAGAATTAAAAAAAATTGTGAGCATTGAGAAGTTTTTTTGGTGTATATAAATAATGGGTATTAATACCTTGGATTGTTGATCATGTAGCTCTATATTCCCAAGTATGCAAATAAAAAAACAAGTGGGAGAATGTTTGGTATGCATTATTTCTTTCCTGACTAGTTGCATGTGTGGTTTGCATTTTCTAGGTGCAGTGGGGAGTGGATGACCCCCAAATTTTTTTTGGTAGTGTTTTGTGTATGTTTTTTCCATTTTTGACTTGTTAGCACAAGAAGTCACTCCTTGAATGCAAAATGAGTAAGACTTACACATCATAGGTCATTTCAAATTTAAAGGTTTTGAGTGGTGAGATGGCTTCTCAAAGAGTTTGAAATGATTTTTTATTCTTTAATACTTTCATGCATTTGGCAAGTTGTGGCAAGTATAAATTGGTAGTATTATAGGGAGCATATTGTAACAAATGAAAGGATATAGATAACTGGTACTTACTCTAAGAAATGTGCATATCCTAAATCAGTCACAAAGCTACAATAGTAGCTCTTTACACAAACTTTGTTTTATGTAAAGTAAACAACATTCAGAAAGTAGAGTACATGCATAAAGTATTTCATAAATATTTCATGAAAAATTCACTAACATGTTCTACACAACATTTATATGATTTGCAGAAAACTAAACAACAGATAATTTACTATTATATCCTCTAACAATTTCTTCCTCACACCTGAATAGCTACTGCAACTCATAAATGAAAAGAAATAAACAATGAGAGAAACACACCATAGATGAGATAGTCCTTGAATCACAAAATCCTCTAGAATGAAGTGAAAAAATGAGTTTTCTTGATTATTTTAAGTCTTCAAGTAGACCAACATCCAACCTAGAAAGTGTATTTACAAATGGTATATATAGAAAGAGACACACCAACTCCATCACTCCTAAAAAGAAGGAATCAATATTCCTAACATTATATAAGTGTTATAGGCTGACATTAAAACTATATCCCATTGAAATCTAAATTAAAGGACAAATGTAGATGAGATAAGAGAAGATAATTTGGACTAAATTGTTGAGTATGCTGACATGATGGCCCTTTTTTTACTGATTTGTCTCCTCATGACTTTGGTTCTTTAATAACCATATGTATTCATTGAATATAACCTTCAACCACCTCATAACCACTTACCAATAATCACTTTTTATATCCATATCGTTATGAGTCCTTGTATTTCCTGAACTTGCTTAAAAAATTTGTTGACAGTTGTAAAAAATAATTTAAAACAGGTGCTACTAGAAATTCTGGTAAAAACCTGTAACTATGCAAAAAATGTAATACTACTGAAATTTCTAGTGGAACTCTGTTTATTTTTAAAAAATGCACAACAAACACTTGAAAAACCTGTGTAGACTTGTACAATTTGAAACTTGAGTTGTTGTTCAAAATATACTTAGTAAGAAAAAGGGTGTTTTATTAGGAAACCTTTTCACCTTTATTCCATATTGGTTGCAGCTTTAGAAAACTTGTCCAAGTATGATTTGTTTGTCAACAACTGATCTTGATCTTGTGGATGTTTCTTTGACAGTGGTCTTTCCTCCTTTAAACCCTTTTGAATTTTTATTCTTTTTGAGGGTTCTGTCTGCTGATCTGAATGGGTTTGCTTTTGTCTTTCTTATTTGACTCATTAGTCTTTATCCCTTCATATTTTACTTCTACATCTATGACCTCTGTTAACAAACTTGGATTATGCAGGGCTTTAGACTTGAGCCTAAACTTGTTGCTGTCTCCAGTGTGACTTTTTCTAGTGCCAACAACAGGTTTGGCATCCACTTTCATTCTTTTGATATTGATTTCATACCCTGCATATTTTTGGAGCTCTTCATTAGACTTAGTCTGCTGATATTCATTCTAAATTTTCTGTTGAATGTTTGCTTCCTAAATTTCCAGTAGCACCTATGATTTGGATTTTTTTGCAGTTGTAGATCTTCCTCTTCGAGATTTGGTATAATAATTAGGAAAAGGAGAAATGGGAGGCACCATTTTCATGGATTTAGGTTTATTGATCGATGAGCTCTTTCATTTCTCCAACTTCCTATCAACCTTGGATGAAGGAGTCTTTTCTTTTCTTCCTTTAGTCTTCTTATGGATATTCTCCTTCTTAGCCTTTCTCTTTGCTTTCTTGGTAGGCTGAGGGTGTTGCTATGAAGTTGAATATGGTTGAGTCGGAACATCTGGTATAGGTGGAGGTTGGCGTGCCATGTAAAACAAAAAATGGTCCCATGATTGGTTTCTTTTCCTTAGTTCTTCTCCAACCAAAACTTTAATGAGAGCTTGACGATACAAGCTGTATTCTGAGGCATCTGTGTGTTTTTGAATCTTGACTGACATCTTTGTCAGGCTCTTTAGCATAAAGAATGGAAAGTTGAGGGTATTCATACCTGCAATATGAAACATAAATCTCATATGATAAAGAAAAAACTACAATATACCTCCTTTCACAGGTGAGGTAAATTTTGATGAGCTTAACAACTTCAACCCAATAATTTTGAGGTAACTGCTAGGAATTTCTTTGGTCCAGTTGGGATCTCTGTGTCCATATTTAAGGAAACTATTGAGGTATACTCCAATGATAACTTGGCCTTTAAACCACTTTTCTCCATCCTGTGGAAGGTTGAAAGCTTCAGCAATTGAATTTTTTGATACTTGTAATCTAAGACCATAAATGGTTGCTTCCTGTCCATTTAAAGAATGTGGAAACTCCTGAGCTACTCATAAGTGAGATCTTCCCAGTCTTGAACACAGTGGATACCACCCTACTTGAACAAACAACCTTCTCACATTCGAATTAGCATCTACTAGGTTAGCTCCTTGTGGTTCAATTTGTTTCAGCTTTCCTCATTCATCTTCAATAATAAATAAGTTTGTCTGCTAAACTCTGATAGGTGGTAAGGCTAGAAGAGCTCACTTAAGAGGTGTTGTTGTGTCTTCTATGAGATCTTCTCTAAAATCTAAGACTCCCTTCTCAAGCTTCTCACTAGAAAATCTTGTTCACCAACAAGTAAACTAAAAACTGATTGTCTTCCTTCCTTCTCGATGGTTTAAAGCAGCTACAATTGTTCACCCTCCCATGCAAGAGATTTTTCATTATGGTATGTACCTTGGACCATAGCATGCGCCATGTGATAGTCATTATGATCTTTAGTTGGTTGCGTAGCTTCTGATAGTATGATATAGGTGGCTGAAAAAGAGCAGAGCTGTACCTAGCAGTCACCTCCATTGAATCTTTATTATTGGCCTAAATTTATGGCAGCTTCTATGCGTGATCAACCAAATGGTCATCGCAATAAACCTACGGATCCACGATCTATTCCAATACATAACACATACTTTGAAATATTAATGAGGTGACTCAACTGACAGAAATGACGAAACAACGACTGGCTGTGTTAACTGCAGATTGACACCTAACGTTCACGTATAACCACGACTCTAACTTAACATTACTGACCGTAAAAATTACCTATCACGTGACCTAAATCATGATAAAATATTTAAAAAGTATTTTATAACAAGAACATGTGGCTTGACACAAAATGGATTCAATTTTCTTTTATTTTTTTAAAAACAGTGGAAGTTACCGGAATTTTCGGTAGCATCAGTTTAAAGACAAACAAACACAAACAAAATTAAAACAGACTGTTTGAAAAGGGATAAAACAGATGCTACCAGAAATTTCAGTAGTGTTCAATGTTTTTTTGAAATTTACAAAATCTAATCTTAAAAACAAAAAATTTAAAATAAACTCATGGATTAGCAAAGAAATGTGTTAACATTGGCTCCATAGGGATAAATCTCTCCTTGCGAGGCTGTAAGTATCTTTTGCAGTTTCAGTACCTTGTCATTAGGCTATGGAGTATTATTATGAAACACACCAGTATTTACAATGGACTTAGGCTACCAACAACCTTAGTAAAATAATTTCTTGAGAAAGCACTCATTAAATGGGCCTCCAAAAAGTTCTGTCCCATCAAAAACTTGCAACTCAAAAGTATTGTTCTGCAAAATATTGGAGATTATGAAAGGACTAAGCCATAAAGCATAAAATTTGGAATGCTTACCTTGATCTTGACACTGTGCATCCCATTTCAATACCAGATCTCCAATATGAAAATCTTCTTTTTTTAGTCCCTCTATCAAAAAATTGATTTACATCTTGCTGATATTTTGTCACCAAATCATATTGTTGTTATCACTTTTGCTGCACTTCTATGATCTGATAAATTCTCCTGATCATGTCATTTGGTTCATCTTCATAATCTTGTAGAAATTTAGCTACAGGAATAGCTAACTGGACTGGAAAAACAACATCAGCTCCATAAACCATTTGAAAATGTGATGTATTAATAGATTTTTTTATTTTCACCTTGTCAGCCCATAAAGCAAACTTTAGTTTTGAATCCCAAGGTTTCTTGTTTTTCTCCAATAGCTTGGCGATGATTCTTACCAAAATTTTGTTTGATGATTCAGCTAAACCATTCCCTTGTGGATAGTAAGCTGTAGAGTGAGTGAGCTGAATACCATAATCTTCACATAAATTTACCAATGGTGTAGCTTTAAAAGCAGCTGCTTTATCTGCTACTAACTTTGATGGACATCCAAATCTGGTTATGATTCCCTCCAGAAAATTAATGATAACTTTATGAGTAGCATTCCTGGTAGGTATTGCTTTGATCCATTTGGTGAAGTAATCAGTTGCAACAAGAATCCAACGATGCTTTCCACTTGATGGTGGATGAATTTCTCCAATGAAATATAAGCCCCATTGCTGGAAAGGTGCAGAAAAACTATGGGCTTGAGAGGAAAAGACTTCAAATGTTTCTTACCAGTGAACTTCTGACATTTTTCACATGCTCTCACCTCAACACATAAATCATAAAATAAGCTAGGCCAAAAATAGCCAACTCTTAGTATTTTGTATGCAGTAGTTCTCCAATAGTGACGACCTGCACAGACACTACTATGCATATCAAACATAACTTTCTTGGACTCATCTGGGTCAATGCATCTTAATAAAGCTCTTATAGAATCTTTCTAATATAAGCAATTATCATTGATGTAGAATTTAACAGTTTTTAGTTTCAAAGACCTTACTCTGATTTTATCAAAATTTGGAGGAGGTTTAAAATGTTGTAGAAAATAAATGATATCCTTATACCAACTACACTTAGCAAGCTTTACATCCACTGTCATGTTGTCTATAGGTTCTGAAATTTTCCCTTCTAGATTTTCATCCATGAGATTCAATCCCAAAACTTTACAATTTTCTTCAGCTAGTAGTTGGCTAACCCTTGACCTTTGATTAGTTTAGTAGGCTTCATCTTTAAATAAAAATCAAGAAATTTAGTCACCCACTTACTTCTCTTTCCATCAATATCAAGCTGAACTAATATCTTTCTAACAGTAGATGAAGGTACATAGGCAATAATTTGAGCATGAAGAATATAAACTCTAAAATCTTTCAGAGCTTTCACTAATGCATAGGCATTCTTTTCCAACATTTCATATTTAAATTTTGCATTTCTAAGAGCTCTGCTGAAAAATTCTATGTGGGCTTCCTTATTTTCTGATTTTTTTTGTAACAAAACAACAACAATAGTATCTTGAGAGGCAAATGAGAAGATCAAGAAAGGCTGAGTATTCAGGGCTTACCAATTGAAGTGCTTCAATGATAGATTTTTTGATCAGCTCAAATTAATTTTTGGCTTCAAATGTCCACTTGAATTCTTTGTCCTTCTTCAACATGAAAGTAATATGCTTCACCACTTCAACAAAATTGGGAATGAACCCTTTTAAAAAAAAATTCTTACCAAGGAAAGATTGAATCTCTTTCTTGGATCTTGGAAATGTTAATTCCTGAATTTCAATCACTCTTTAAGGATCCATTTTTACTCCATCTTTAGAAACTATGTGGCCCAACATATTACCTTCTTTAAGAGAAAAATGAGACTTCTTTGGATTCAATGATATACCATATTTTCTGCATTTAAAAAATACTTGTCTCAAGTGATGAAGGTGTTCTTGATTTGAAACTGAAAAAACAATAATATTATCCAAATAGATGATCGGGAATTTGTCTTTTTATCCAATGAATGAAAAGTCCATAGCACGCTGAAAAGTATCTCCGGCATTCATAAGCCCAAATTCCATATTTGCATACATGAATGTTCCCTAGGGAGTACTGAATGTTGTGTTCTCTCGGTCTTCTGGCCAAATGGAAACTTGATTGTACTCGGAGAACCCATCTAACATGGAAATTTTGTCTGACCCATACCTTTTGAAGAATATGCTCGATATTTGGAAATGGATAGTTATATTTCTTGGAGAATTTGTTAAGATTCTTGAAATCTACACATAATATGACTTCACCACTCTTATTTCTTACTGGAACTAGATTAGCAACCCAATTTGAGTATAACAATGGAATGATGATTTTGGCATCCAAAATTTTCTTCACTTCCTTCTCCATCACTGGCAACAATAGTGGATTGATTTTTCTTAATTTTTTCTGGAAAGACTTAGTACCATCCTTCAATGGTATCCTATGCTCAATGATAGTTGTATCATATGTCTTAAGATCCTCATATTTCCAGGAAAAAACGTCAAAAAATTCACAAAACAACTTGTGATATTCAATCTTTCTTTCTTCTGATAAAGATTTTGACAACTTAACATACCTTGGTTTTTTTTTGTGTGCCCAAATTGAAATCTTCCAATTCTGCTTTTGCTTCAGCTAACTGTGGTTTGACCGAAACATCATTGTGATCAAAGATATTCTCAAGTGGGATTAACCCCTTTGGAATATGATTGGTAGGTAGCTGTATGATAGGCTGATCAACAATCTGTTTTTTCAGGTTTTTGGTATCTTGAAAATCAACATCATTCTTCATCCTCATCAATGTTTAGGACAAGAAATTCTTCAACAGCTTCAATGAATCTTCTAATCTCCCGACCATCCTCAAAAACTTTCCAATCTTTGACATTATTAGGAATGCTAGGTCTGAACCTAACTTCCACTTCATATTTCAGCTTTATAGGTATTGGAATCTTGAATGAGCTTGTTGAAATAGAAAGTGAATCAGCCAAAATATTAATTTCTCTTGGAACAAAAGAAATATTAAAGGCCAGGAATGAGTCTTCTATGATACTTCATACTATATTCCAGTAATATCTGATTCTGGGGTGCTTAGTTGGATAAACATTTCCGATTTTCTGAATAATAAGTTCAACATCTCCAAAAAATAGAAATTTATGAAATATTCATGTCTTTTGTTGTTTTTAAACCAGTAAACAAATATTCATATTCAATCACATTGCTAGTTGCTTCAAATTCAAGTTTGAAAGAAAAAGTGGAGCTCTATTTCAAAGGGTAAATGAGAACTATTCCTGTACCAATGCCTTCTTTAGAACATGAGCCATCAAAATACATTTTCCACAACTTAGAACCCTCACAAATGATCTATTTTTCAGCAGGCTTCAAAATCTGAAAATTTTCTTTAGGTAGGGCATAATTATCCATATGTAAAATGCTTGAACCAACATCAATTGTTCTAGCATAAATTGGATGATTAGTGGGATATTTTCTATCACTAATGATATATGCTAGCTGAGCTTCTCTATAAAGGCATCTTTGTTCTCCTTCAAAAATAGGGACAATAGCATAAGTGAAATCCATTTTCAAATTTCCTCCCAACCTTCTAATCCATGACCTAGAAAGTAACATGCCAAATATAGGAGGAATGTCAGCTACAACAATATCCATCAAAATCCGTCTCATGGGTAACTGAAAGAGGCTTATTGCAAGGTATTTGATGACCCCAAGGCATTGGAATTTATGGGAATCAAATGAGTAGAGATCTTGGTATTCTCTAGTTACTTCAAGACCTAGTTCATCCATGACTACCTTGGGCATTAAATTATGTGAGGCTACAGAGTCCATTAGGAAATTATTAAAGATCTTATCATGAATATTCATAGATAGATAAAAGGGAGGAGTAGAGTCATATCTATCTTCTACCAATGGACCTAAAATAACAATGGGATTATCATCTTGAAGGTTAAAAAAATCAGAGGCTACTTCGGTAGGTGAAGGCCGAATATATTTCATAAAAGTATTTTTAAAATCATCATTCTTCATGAGTTGTACAAAAGGAACATGAATCTTTATATTTAGTATCTCATTTTCAAAATTGAAAACAAGGGGCATTTTGTGAGCAATTTTTACCTCAAGTGAGGGAAGGATAACTGCTACTGGAATTTCTGGTCTGCTTAGTTCAACCACTTGCTTTTCTACTGGAATTTTAACTGCATCCTTATTCTTCTTTGGATTTGAAACAGGCTTTTAATTATCATCAATCTTCTCTGATATGAGATTGTATCTACTTTTATGATCAATTGAAATCATGGAATGATTAGAACTCTCTTGATTATTTTGAGTATATGACATGAAATCTTCATACTCTTCTTGTGTAAGATGAATCAACCCTTATTTATCTCTTAGAAAATTGATATCATCACTTTTCTCCAACCCTTCAGCTTCCTCTTCATATTCAAATATAGCATTCTGCAAATGGGGCTGCACTTTTTGATCATCAACATCTCTTCTTTCTCTCTGAAAAATTTGAGGAGCATTAGATCTTCTAAACTACTGCCTATTAGGCTGATCAAATAAAACATTTCTGTTAGTAGATGGTCTTGCTTCCATCTTGAGATTGGAAATATAAATAGTCATTGACTTGAGCATCTTGGTCAAATCATCTAACTTAGGATATATGTCAGAAGTTCCTGAAGATAAAACTTCAGATTTCTGCTTCCTTTTTTCTTTGTCAATTCCTTCTCTGAGTCTATCAGCTGCTACTACGTTATATTCTACCTCTAGTGCATTGTCCTGCATTTGTGTTAGTGTTGTAGCTAGGATCTTATTTCTCTCAATAATAAACAAAAATCGGGATCAAAGGCACCAACATAAGTGATTTTGGCTGAAGCTTCAGTAGGCTTGATTTCAGTAGGTATTTTGCTATACATCTTATTGAATCTCTTAGAAAAATCAGAAACTGATTCTCCTTATTTTCTTTTTATTGCACCAAATTCAATGATATAATACATAAAATCTTTCTTATCACCCCATTTCCTTAAAAATGTATCATCTAGGGTTTCAATTCCAGTGATGGTATTAGCTATCAAATATCTGAACCATTTCCTAACATCATCCTCAAGGCTTTGAAAAAAACTCTCATCCAGACATGTTTATGCTCAATATTTAGATTGTCAACATAGGCATAAAAATCAACAAGGTGTTCTTCAACTATTACCTCTCCCTCACCACTAAAATTAGGCATATACTTGAGATAATCTCCTATAGGTAATGCATTCATAAGCTGAGGTAAAACTAAAGGGGCATACCTTGTAGCAAAAATTGCATCCATATGGTTAGGGGGTGGGTTTGGACCTGCCATGGTACTAGTTGTTGGGATTTGTGGAACAAAAATTGGTGGATTATGAAAAACAGATGGTGAAGCACCAAATTTTGATGTAGATACTGTTTGTTTGCTGGAAAACAAGGGAGGTACAAAATTTTCTACAAAATCAGGGGATAGAGTTTGTAGGACTTCTTTAGGGACATCCTTTGAGAAACTAGTAGTAGAGGCATCAAAATTTCGTTTACTATTTTTCTTGATTAACTTTAGGGCCAGGGATTGGGATTCTCAAAGGGTAATATGGGTTAGCCCTGGTTCTAGCCCTTCTAGGAGCCAGAACTTCAATAATGGAGTCGCTAGGTGTAAAGCAATCTAAAAAGACAACTAGAACTGTACACCTCAAAACCAGACTTATAACTTTGTCATTCACCCATGGATAAACTTCAATTCGCCTCCCCGACAACGACACCAAATATGTTAGCGCAAGAAGTCACTCCTTGACTACAAAAGGAGTAAGCCTTACACATCATAGTTCATTTCAAATTTAAAGTTTTTGAGTGGTGGGATGGCTTCTCAAAGAGTTGAAATGATTTTTTATTCTTTAAGACTTTCATGCATTTGGAAAGTTGTGGCAAGTATAAATTGTATGGGTAAATTGGTAGTACAGGGAGCAGATTTTAACAAATGAAAGGAGATAGATAGCTAGTAGTTACTCTAAGAAATATGCATATCCTAAATCAATCACACAGCTGCAATAGTGGCTCTTTACACCAACTCCGTTTTATGTAAAGTAAACAACATTCAGAAAGTAGAGTACATGCATAAAGTATTTCATAAATATTTCATGAAACCTTCACCAACATGTTCTACACAACATTTATATGATTTTCAGAAAATAAATAACAAATAATTTACTATTAGATCCTCTAAAAATTTCTTACTCACACCTTAATAGCTGTTGTAACTCATAAATCAAAAGAAATAAATAATGAGAGAAACACACCATACATTAGATAGTCCTTGAATCAAAAAATCCTCTAGAATGAAGTGAAAAAAGGATTTTTCTTTATTATATTAAGTCTTTAGGTAGACCAACATCTAACCTAGAAATTGTATTTACAAATGGTATATATAGAAAGAGAGGTACCAACTCCATCTCTCCTAAAAAGAAGGAACCACTATTCCTAACATTAAATATGTGTTATCGGACATTAAAACCATATCCCATCGAAATCTAATTGAAAGGACAGATGTAGATGAGTGAAGAGAAGAGAATTTGGACTGAACTGCTGAGTATGTTGACATGGTGCCCCTTTTTCTGCTGATTTTCTCCTCATGACTTTGGTTCTTTAATAACCATATGTCTTCATTAAATATAATCTTCAACCACCTCATAACCACTGACCAATAATAACTTGCTATATCCATATCTTTATGAGTCCTTATCTTTCCTGAACTTGCTCAGAGACTTTGCTAACAGTTGTCAAAAATCATTTAAAACCAACGCTACCGGAAATTACGGTAAAAACCTGTAACTGCGCAAAAAATGTAATGCTACTGAAATTTCTAGCATCGCTCTGTTTCTTTTCCAAAAATTCACAACAAACGCTTTAAAAACCTGTGCAGACTTTTACACTTTGAAACTTGAGTTGTTGTTCAAATTATACTTAGTAAGAAAAAAGGTGTTTTATTAGGAAACCTTTTTACCTTTCTTCCATATGGGCTACAACTTTGACAAGCTTATCCAAGTATGATTTGTTGTCAATAGCTGATCTTGATCTTGTGGTCCTTGTGGCTATTTCTTTGACATTGGTATTTTCCTGCTTTGAACCCTTTTGAATTTTTCTTCTTTTTGAGGGTTTCATTTACTGATCTGAAGCGAATTTTCTTTGTCTTTCTTCTTTGAATCATTAGTTTGTATCCCTTCAGATTTTCCTTATACATCTATGACCTATGCCAACAAAATTGGATTATTCAGGGCTTTAGACTTGATCCTAAACCTATTTTTGTCTCTGGTGTGTCTTTTTATGGTGTCAACAATAGGTTTGGCATCCTCTTTCCTTCTTTTGCTACTGATTTCATACCCTAAATCTTTTAGGAGATCTTCATCAGACTTAGGGGGCTGATATTATTTCTTAATTTTCTGTTGAATGTGTGCTTCCAAAATTTCCAGCAGCACCTGTGCTTTGGATTTTCCTCTTTGAGATTTGGTATAATCATTAGAAAAAGGAGAAATGGGAGGCACCATTTTCATGGATTTAGGTTTATTGATTAATGAGCTATCTCCTTTCTCCAACTTCCTCTCAACCTTGGCTGAAGGAGTCTTTTCTTTTCTGCCTTTAGTCTTCTTATGGATACTCTCCTTCTTAGCCTTTCTCTTTGTTTTCCTGGTAGGATGAGGGTGTTTCTGTGAAGCTGAAGATGGTTGAGCTGGAACATCTGGTATAGGTGCAGGTTGTCATGCCCTGTAAAACAGAAAATGGTCCCATAATTGGTTCTTTTCCTTAGTTCTTCTTAAACCAATAATTTAATGAGAGATTGATGATACAAGCTATATTCTGATGTAGTTGCGTGTGTTTGAATCCTGATTGACATCTTTGTCAGGCTCTTCAGCAGAAAGAATGACAAGTTGAGGGTCTTCATACCTGTAATATGAAACATAAATATCATATGATAAAGAAAAACTACAATATACCTTCTTTCACAGGTGAGGTAAATTTTGATGAGATTAACAGATTCAACCCATTCACTTTTGAGGTAACTGTTGGGAATTCCTTTGACTGAGTTGGGATCTTTGTTTCCATCTTTAAGGAAATTGTTGAGGTCTCCTTCGGTGATAACTTGGCCTTTAAAAAATTTTTCTCCTTCCTGTGGAAGGTTTAAAGCTTCAATAACTGAATTTGCTGATACTTGTAATCTAAGACCATAAATGGCTGCTTCTTATCCATTGAAAGAATGTGAAAAATCTTGAGCTACTCCTAAGTGAGAGCTTCCCAGTCTTGAACACAGGCAATACCACCCTTCTTGAACAAACAACCTTCTAACATTCAAATTAGCATCCACTAGGTCAAGTCCTTATGGTTCAATTCGTTTTAGCTTTCCTCCTCTCTTAATCATATTCAGTAATAAATAAGCTTGCCTACTAAAATCTGATAGGTGGCAAGGCTAGAAGAGCTCACCTAACAGGTGTTGTTGTGTCTTCTATGAGATCTTTTCTGAAATCTAAGAATCCCTTCTCAAGCTTCTCACTAGAAAATCTCATTCACCAACAGTTAAACTCAAAATTGATAATCTTCCTTCCTTTTAGAAACCTCACCCTTGGGGGACACCATCCTTGATGTTCAACCACACATATACCTCGCCAAAACCACTGAAAAGTAACCATAATTCCCAGGGAGATTTATAAAATAGCTCGATGTAGTATTTATAATGATCACCCTGTTGAAAATAAAACCAACATGACATCATAATAACATGACAAATATAATGACATGACACCATACCTCTTATTAGAGCTTTATAACATAGCTCATGGCGATATTTACATCCATACACATATGTACATAAAATTGAACACCACATCAAAACATATATCAAAATATCACCAAAACATATGCCAAATAAATACCAACATCACACCAAAACTGCTTTGCCTCAACTGGCAAGAAAATAAGTATACATGGCCGCATCTGATCTGCCATCTCCCATATAACTTCACTGGGCCCAAAGTGCTTCCATTGCACTTTAACTTGATGTATTTCTTGGTTCATGAGGATGAGAACCGTTTTCTGCAATATACACTAAGGCTCCAGCTGGAATTCTCCATATGGTTCCACCTACAATACAGACGAGTCAATCACATGATCAAAATATTTAACTTACTTTTTAAGCAATGATATATGAAAAACATCATGTAATTTCACTAAGGTAGTGCAAATCGATAGGCCACTGGTCCTATCCTCTCAATGATCTTGAAGGGTCCACAAAACTATGGTGCCAACTTGGAACATCATCCAATCCGGAAGGATTTCTTCCTGGGCTTGATGTGCAAGTACACTTGATCCCCAACTTGAAACTACTTGAACAACCTATTCCCGTCTTCATAAATATTCTGCCTATCTTGTGTTGCCTTAAATTTCTTCTTGATCACCCACATTTCTTGTTCCATTTCTTCCAACATCTCTGGTTCAATCAGTACCCTTTTAACCATATCACTCCAACTGATAGGAGTGTTGCAACTCCACCCATACATAACCTCAAATGGACTCATCCTCAATGACTCCTCAAACTCATTGTTGTAAGTGAATTCTACCGATGGGAGATACTCTTCCCACTTCCGATGTTAATGCATCACATACATCCTAAAAATATCCTCTAAAATCCTGTTGACCTGCTCAATCTGTCCATCTACCTGTGGATGATAAGCTGTGTTGAAGGCCAACTTGGCTCCCAAACCTACAGATAACTACTTCCAAAACTTGGAAGTGAACTTTGCATCCCTGTTTGACACAATAATTTTTGGAACACCATGCAATTTGACTATGTCTTTGATCAACACCTGTGCTACATCGTTAGCTAAGTATGTAGTATTCACTAGAATGAAGTGTTCAACCTTTGTTAATATATCCACAACAACCACGATGAAATCATGCTATCTAGCTGTCTTAGGAAAACCTATGATGAATTCCATGGAAATGACCTCCCATTTCCACTTTGGAATCACAATCGGCTGTAGAAATCCACCCATATGTTTACACTTTTCCTTAACCATATGAAAATCCAAACATCTGGTTACAAAATCTGCCACATCCCTCTTTAGATTCAGCCAATAATAGAACATATTCTCTACATTCAATGTCTTTTGATAGCCTGGGTGACCCGAATATGGTTTCACATGAAAATCCCTCAAGATTACCTTCTTGAGATCATTTTTGTCCAATGCATATATCCTGTCTCTAAATCTAACCAATCCATATGCTATGAGACGGTAGTCTAAATCTTGCACACCTGCACCTATACCTATACCTGTACTTGTACCACATGTACCTGTACCTATACCAACACTAGTACTTGGACCTGTACCAACACCTATACCTATACCTGTGCCTATACCAACAGCTATACCTATACTTGTACCAACACTTGTACTGTGCCTATACCAACACCTATACCTATACTTGTACCAACACTTGTACCTATACTTGTACTCTGCTGCAACCTGTGCATAATATCCATATATCTGTGATCTTTTTGAGCTACCTACAATATCCTATCCTGTAAATCTATCCCATAGGAGCTCATAGCTGCTAAGTTATTTACTTGTACTCACATACTAAGAGCATATACGACCCTATTCTCCTTTCCCTTGATGTACCTAATCTGGAAGTCAAACTCGCTTATCATATCCAACCCTCTAGCCTTCCTAAAATTCAAATTCGGCTGGTCAAATAAGTACCTCAACCCAATGTGGTTTCTTATCAATACAAACTTCTTGCTGTTATGCAGATAAATCCTTCTTGCGGACAAGAACGACCTGTTAGAAAATTATATATTATAGAGCAATGCAACACATAAAATATGAAAAAAAAACACAAAAAACACATAAAACCAGGGAGACACATATATATGTGGTTTACCCAGTTTGGGCTACGTCCACCCCGAACATCCAGTCCTTCCTTTCTATTATCTAGCAAAATGAAGAGACACAACCTACAATAAATCCGATGTAATATCCTCTGTTCTCTCTCACAGTCTCCCTTTCTGTTTCTTGCTCTGAGAATACACATACCAATACATAGCCACAATAAAATACCCTCATACAAGTGAGGGGTTGCCTTCTAGGGAAAAAAACCCTAAACTAAACATAACTTCTACCATCAGATTATCCGCCTAATGAACGACCCAGATTGACTAGAAATTACTATACTTTTACAAGGAAATTTTACATCTATTTTTAGCCGCCCCCCCTGGACACCCCAGGGAGCATTTAATTACAGGCGGCATTGTCGCCCCATTAAGGTACAGGGGTCCAACGCTGTGATACAAAATAAACAAGATAATCAGGCTCCACACCCAACACGATCTCCCTAGTATCCTAAGGATATCTAGAAATAAACAACCAAATGCAAACCATTTTCTCTAGATCATTTGTGATTCTGAATTATTAATAACAAATTAAGAGGAAATGTCCCTACTTGAAGTCCAATGCTTGCTGAAATATTCTATCCAGTCGCTCCAAAAGAGGTCACTTCAGCATGTGAAACCTGTAATCAAAGACAGATAAAAGGATTAAAAGCACCTGCAAGATATAATAATTGAGAAAATACTAATCTATCTCAATGATCAAGGAATATAAGAATTGAAATACTCAAATAGATACATGAAAAATTCAATGAGAAAATGGGATCCATTTGTATTAACTTGTATAATAAGAAGTAACCTTACAACCTTTCACCTTGATGTTATACAGGTTCTTCCGGGGTCCTGAACAATCGTCCTCTCTCAGATTGGAAAGCCTTCTTCTCTCTGAACTAGCATGAAGTTATGGACATGTGTGTGTGATCATTCTCATATCAAAAATAGCTAGTATAGAGAGTATGCTCTCTTAAGAATTTCTTCAGCAATTAGCACATATGTATCTCTACCCTTGAGACTAAAACATGAGCTCAATTTATAGGGAAATAGAGGTAGTTTTAGTTCCATGAAGAAGGGGATGGATTCCTCTCATGAAGGGATTTTAGCTCCATATACCAAGCTATAAACTCAACGAGTGAAGGGATAAAGCTCATGAGTATAAGATAAAGCTCGAACTGAACGCGCTTCTAGAAGCTTCCAGTTGGGAGAATATTCGTCCAACTGGGCTTCTAGAACTTAATTTTTGCTTTATTTGACTGTTTACGGGGGTCCACAGATTTTACACGCAAAAATTGCGGGATGTGCCACAGGCTATAGAGTAAATATCTGCAGATTCGTAGGCAAGGGCTAGGAAAAGTGTGGAGTTAGAATTTTTAGAGTTTTAATGAGCTTTTCTCCAATTCCAAGACTTGGTTTAGGAACATTAGGGTTTTTGACCTCTAAGGGAGCATAATATAGGTAGTGATGAACCTATATAGATGGTCAAATTTCACGGTGAAAAAATAACGTGTAACATATTGCCCCCTAAAGTGCGAAGTCTGAGGTAGTTCTGAAGAGTGAAGTGATTTATCTTTCCGAGGATTGGATTGCGGACTCACCAGTCGAAAACCTGTAAAATCATTCAATGCAAAAATATATTGTATATCATCGCTGAGGTAGGCATTCCCATAATCAGATCAAAACTAACTACATGTTCTGTTACAAAAATTATTTTAAAATTACATCAATAGTAGACACAGTATGGACACAACCATCTGTCATAAGTAGTATACTGTATCATGAATAATAAAAATCCTCACAGCCTGGATGGTGGAAACTAGATCCAGGGTCTTGATTTCCACTTCCCGAACTAGTACAATTCTATCCATGCGATTGATTGTATCGAAGTTGAACATGGTAGAAACCACTTGATTACCAGTCAATGATGTGAACTATTAACAAGTGTGAGAGAAACCACCAATAATGACAGTGGCTCTCAAAGTACTCAGTACAATCCATGAAGTGTGAATGAATGATTTGCAGTCAAACACTCCACAGAATCATTCGATCAAAGGTCAATGATGCAAACTATCGTCGAAGGCGAGAAACCTGCCATTAGGGCATGTAGATCCCAAGGTACTGATAAGATTCTAGATCAAATTTCTAGATGATGAGCTATCGTCAATAGAAAGTGACCCATCGTAGGAAAGCCCACGACATGAAACCATTAGATCAATTTTTGAAGAAATATTTGCAAATACTGGCTCAGGGATGGTCAACGTGAATGTAGAATTTTTTTTGCAATGAATAGTTTATTTGAACTGTCTCTTGAACCCATAACGACACTGCAAATGGTTTGGTAACAATTAACCTAAAGCTAATACCCAGAAACCGGCTGAAGACTTTCAATGTGGTTTGATTAACTCTTAGACAAAGGATTTTCCCAACCTAGGTAAAAGTGTGACAAAAGTGTCATGTTCAAGAGTGGTATACTGCTTTTAAAACAAGGGTAACAATTGGATTCATTTTCTCTCTTTTTCACCCACCATTTATGAAAAGTACCTCTTTATTTAATTTGACAAGCTTGAGGAGGATAACATTTTCTTGTTGTGTAAGCTCATCCTTCGGATGATTCCAAATTAGTATTAAAATCGAACCCTAAGAAGGAGTGGTTCGTTCTTGTTTGTAATCGACAGGTCCTTTATTGTTAAACTTTAACGAGTCCAATATAGGTGAAACTCAGTGTTTTTCAATTTTAGGGAAACAGAAGAAAAACATAAGAAAACTCCGTGGTTGTACTTTTTCGTAAATTTAGTATTTCAAGCCCAAAAAAGATAAAATAATACAAGAGAGAATTTTGTTGACCATGATTAGTCAACGTAGACATTTTTTGTAAATAGTCCATTTCAATCCGGAAAAGGGGTAAACTTTTACTGAAAGGACAATTGTTCATTTCCTTTAACGAGTTTGAATAGTCAAGTACTCAGCAATCTTTTCATGTTTAGAGAGTCTAAAAAGGCTTAAAAGAGAACTCCAAGGTTTCGCTTTTTCGTAATTTTCAGGAGCCCGAAAAAGTGATAAAAGTGTACTCATCATCAAAACAATTCTTTTCACCCGAAAAATCTATATTCTGCACAAAAACTTGAAGATTAAACATATCGGTTTCCAATAAGTAAAAAAATCGAAAAATTACTTTTTAAAGTGGAAAATAGATAAAATAAAATATTTTATTCATTCAAAAAATATTATAAAAAGGAGTTTAACAAAGTAATTTTCACCTATTGTTTTCAGAGTTGTAATGTGAGAGCTTTTGGTAGAAAAAGTTCCGGAGTTGATAACAGGAGAACCGACCACTCAAATCAAGATTCGTCAGAACCAGGTAATCCACAACACTATTCTCTTCATTTATATCTGATTAAATTCTCTTTTTATGCTTTAAAATCATTTTTTGAGGAGAAATTATGTTTAAAATTCCGCTCTCTAGGGTTTGCGGGTCATACATGCGTTACCTGCGGACCCCGATAATTTTCTGAAAGGAAAATTATCGGGATACCACGGTTTTCATGTAGAGCGTGTGCAGACGTCCACACTGTCTTTGCACAAAACTGCGGAGGTGCCGTGACCAAATGAAAATTGATAATTTTTCACAAAAAGGGTTAAATTTCCCACTCTAAAAGTTTCTAATCGTCAAATGCGTCTATTTGCAGACTATTACACAATGCTAGAGTGGATAGGATGTGAGCATGAAGGTATAGACGATGTGAATATGAATGATCAAGCCACAATGCATGTGCTTAAAAATTGTTGTTTAAATTCTGGGCAATTCAAGGTATGAGGGCACAAGTGGAAATGATGACATGGCTAGTGAACAAGCGGGATGTTCAAAATCAGTGCTTTACATTGGCGATCATCGACTTGAAATTGAGCTCGCAGATATTTATTTTCTCACTGGATTATCCAAAGAGGAGAAAACATTTCTTTGTTTGGAGCTAGGTAGGGTGGCCTACCTGTTGCTAGTTACAAACAAGAGTTTTGCAGTGATGAAGTAGATCCCAAAGATAATCGCATAGATATAAACACTATCTTGCGACTTGATCTTAAAGTTATTGCATTCACAGTAACCAGGTTGTGTGGAAGTGCGGCTCCACATGTGGCCACCAAGTCTCAGATGAAAACCGCGGTTGAATGTTTTAGAGGCACCATTTTCAACTAGTGCGAATGGGTATTGGCCAACATGAAAGTCGAACTGACCAGAGAAAAATATGCAAAGTTGAAAAACTTTGGGTATGGCTCCATCCTGATTTCTTTTGCTTTGGAGAGGATTCCATTCCTTGCCCCTCAGCTTATTCCCGTCGATCGTGGCGAACTTAGAGAACCTCGTATGGTACGTTGGGTTGCACTGTTGGCCCACCATGGTGGCGACGACAATATGGTGGTTCGGTTTACTCCTGCGTATTTCATGTGGCTGCAGAATCAAATATTCACAATTGAAGATTTCCCATATGTGGGTATAGATTTCAGAGGTGATCCCAAGATGTCCTTACCTCCGGGGCACAATGGGAGAATCAGGTAAGCGAATCATTTTGATGTATTTAAACTCTAATTTTTATTTGTTTTTTAATCGTCCAATACTGATAACAAAAAATTTTAAATGTAGATGTTGGTCCATGACGACCAGCTACACTTCGCTGCTTTGAAAGGTGGAAAACAGAGCCTATAGCACAACCATAGGATCAGGCAGCAAAAATCTTCACTGACATGGAACACAACTTGGAGAGGTTGACTATACATATCCCTGAGACATCGATAGATGATATTCCTCTCTGTCTCCAGAGACATGTTACTGGTGTTCTAGGCCAGTTTAGGAGATTCCCACGCAAAGTGGTGCGTGCGATAGTTTACTACCATGATCATCACCACGGATAGTGGATGATCATCATGGATTGACATATTTTTTTTTTTGTATTAGTATCTTTCAGATCATAAGGTGTTTTAAAACTATGATTGCAGACGATGTAATATTTTTTGAAACAAAAAACTCCTATTTATGATATTACTACTTTCTCTGACTATCTTGTTCAACATGTATCAAATGTTGTTTTAGTTTACTATTTTAATGTTGCAAATGTCTATTTAGAACACGATTAGCTAATGCATCAGCCAATGTGTTTAAATTTCTTGAAATGTGTTGATATTCGATGTAATCAAATTGTCTTTCCAAGATACGAACCTTCAAAAATAATATCAATAACACTTGATTTTTAATTGCGTATACTCTATTTAAATGTAATACAATGAGTTCTGAATCTAACCTTATGATCAAATGTCGAATACCAAATGAAATTGCATCAGATAATAACTCAATCATTGCACTATATTCTGCAATATTGTTCATTGTTTGACCAAGGCTTACCCCGTGCATAGAAACTAACACATTAGTGGGTGAATAGATAACCCAAGCTGCGAAAGAAATATTTCATGGACTACAATAGGCACCATCAGCAAAACCAATGTATGTTTGAAGGGATGTCGACATTTTCAATATCAAGAGTAATCAAGATAGGCAGATATAGTAGAAAAACAAACTTAAACTAGGCACACCTATCTAATCGAAGGCACACTAACTAGAAAAATAACTAATATACAATTGAGATCTTCACACAAGAATCAAGCATAATATATCTTCAGATAAAGACCAGTCTTGGGCTTATCTAAAGAGACCCCGTCATAATCAGTCAATTCATAGGCCCCTTTGGCAAGCACTCGCTTGACAATGTAAGGACCATGCCACATTGGTTCGAATTTCCCAACACCTATCTTATCGTTAGCTTGATCATATACTAATACTAGGTATTCTTCTGAAAAAACATGAGGTGTAACACTTCAATCATACTAAGCTTCAACGCTTTTTATATGAGCTTCGGCTGCTAATGCAGCGGTGTGTTGAGTCTCATCTAATTGTGCTAAGTACAAAAAGCATTTTTCCTCTTTAGAGGTAGCTGGTAGTAACTCTATGGCTAATTGGAGTGACGGTATTTCACATTCAATAGGTAACACAACTTCTAAACCGTAAACCAATTGAAAAGGAGTGAACCTTGTAGCAGTTTTTGCTGAGGTTCGGTATGCCCATAGCGCTGAAAAAATAATGGCATGCCAATTTGATTTGTGAGTTTCGATAATTCGTTTGATCATGGTGGTTAAAACTTTATTAACGGCTTCAACCTAACCATTAGCCTACAGGTAATATGGAGTACAATTATCATGGCACAGGGAAAGTTGATCAGAAAGTTTGGTCATTATTGTATTTCAAAAATGACTCCCATGGTCAGTGATAATAGCTTGGGGTACACCAAAACGAGAAATCACATGATTTAATATGAACGTAGTTGCAGTTTTTCCATCTGTCGTGAATGTAGGCATCGCCTCGGCCCATTTGGTAAAGTAAAATACAACAAGAATAATATACCCATGCCCCCGGTCGAGTGAGGGTTACATGTAATGAAATCAATTCCCCATTTCGCAAAAGGATCGACATCAATTATGGGGTGAAGAGGAACTAGTGGTGCACGCATCTTTCGATCAAATATTTGACAGTCGTGGCATTTCCAGACCGCAAGAATGAAATCTTTGAGTAATGATGGCCAAAAATAGCCAGCGTGCAATATCTTTTGGGCTGTGGCATACCCAGAAATATGACCACCACATGCTCTAGAGTGGTAGTCATTCAAAACCCTTTTAGCCTCTTCATGTGTTATGCAACGTCGAAAAATAGAATCCGCACCACAACGATAAAGTGTGTCCCCAACAATATTGTATTGCTGAGCTTGGTAATAGATCCTCCATCTATTTGAACATGAAAGCTCAGGTCAAAAAGTTTGGGTTTGAAGATAAATGATGATATCTCCACACCATGGATCTAATGTACTGATAAGAAATAGAGATTCGTCTGCAATGGGATTCTCTACCATAGTTTCCGTCTCAGTATTGGGAAAGTCACACATAAGTTCTACAAACACTAGTGATTTATTTGATTTAGCTTTTTTGAATTCCAAATCAAAATCTTGTAGGGTAACAATCCATTTGGAGTATTTTCCCCCAAGTAATTTTTTCGTCAAAATATACATCATTGGGTTGCAATAAGAAATCACAGTTGTCTTGTGTAACAGTATGTAATGACAAAATCTTTGGACAACTTGAACAATTGCCAAGGCCAATTTATCCACATGTGAATACTTAATTTCAGTTGGATTCAGATTCTGACTTAGATAGTAAATCACATGTTCATTGTGAAATTCATCGTCTTGAACTAAAACCATTCCAATGGTGGAATCAGAGGCTGCTACATATAAAAAGTAGTCCTGGTTGTAATTTGGTGGATGCAAAAACGGTGCATGGGTTAATGCGTGTTTTAGAGCATCAAAAGATCAATCAACAATCTCATACCAAATAAAAGGAACATTTTGTTTCAACAACCTGGTAAAACCTTTTGTTAACTCAGCATAGTTCGGGATAAATCTATGCAGAAAGTTTTCTTTCCCCTGCAAAATTTGGAGTTGGCGAAGTGTGGAAGGAGGAGGTAAATTTATGATGGCCTCAACCTTTGAAGGATTGACACGAATGCCAGCTTTGGAAACAAAAAATCCCAGTAATCGTCCAAATTGCACACAAAAAACACACTTGTGCGAATTCAAACGAATCCTATAATGCCTACATCTCATAAAAAATGCTCGTAAATGAGTAGGATGATCTTCCCTGTGCAATGAGTGAGCAGGTAAATTTTTAAGATAAGGCTGCACAATGTGTTTGATGTCATGAAAAGCATAAGACATTTCACTTTGAAAAGTTGCACCCACATTCTTTAATCCAAAAGGTAATTTACAGTAAGAAAATGTTTCCCAAGGACAAATGAACATTGTTTTTGGTTGATCAACAAGGAGTATGTTTATTTTATTATATCCGGAAAATCCATCCATAAATGAAAACATCTCATTTCCGGCACAATCATCAATGATTTGTTCGATATAGGGGGTGGGATAATTGTCCTTTGGAAAGGCTTTATCAATATCCCTATAAGCGACACATACTCGTATAGTCCCTTGTTTTTTGGTAACAGGAACTATATTAGATGCCCAATCTATTAATGGGATTGGATAAATAAATCCTGCTCTTAGTAGTTTCTCAAATTTAGCTTTAATAGCAGCAAATTTTTATGGATGTATCAAACATAATCGCTGTCTAATAGGCTTTGCATCCATGTATGTCTTTATTTCATGAACGACAATTTTTGGATCAATTCCTGGCATTTCTTCGTAGGACTAGACAAATATGTCGCGGAATTCTTGAAATAGGGCTTTATATGTATTAATTTCATCAATCGCACAAGAAGCTCCTATACGAATGTTTTCAACAATTCCAGGTTTTACTGATATGTCAATAGGAATAGTTGTAGAAATGTTTCCCAAATTAATATTAGAATCTGAATTTGTAATCGTGATTGGATTCTGTGGTTCCTTGACATAATAAATTGTGAAAATAGACGAAAAATATTTTTCAAATCTATCAAGTTTAGGTAAAAACAAAGATCTATGATGTAGATCATCCCATGGTAATTCATTTATAGACAAAAATTCATGAATACTTTCATCAGTATAAAACACTTGTTGGAAAGGATCGGAAATAGATGTCAAGGCTGAGCTTGATAGTGAAGAAGACTCTTCGGTGACCACATTCATTGGATCAAGATTAGTTGAAGGTGTGTTAGAAAATGACTGTACTACAACATGTGCTATCTCAAAAGGAATCAAAGGCATCTCGGCATTGAAAGAATCCATTTCTGATTCTGAAGGCACTATCCAAGGATCATCAAATGGAATAGCACTTGATGACATCATATTGATATTAGAAATGGTACACAGTACGTTGGGTGGACGCATAGAAAAAGTTCCCATCAAAGCAGAGTCCTTTACTAAACCTACTCCAACATCTTCATAAGGAATAGTCGATTTTCCAACATGTTGGATACTATCTGTAGAGGCTGGGTCGGATGAATAATATGACAGCTGATCGATTTTCACAAACTTTCCTTTATGAGGAAACATGATTAGCTGAAAGATGGAAGACACGACGACAATCATAGCATAAGACCAACTTCGACCCAGAAGAAGGTTGTAATCCATAGGGGCATCAACTACTTCCACATATAAATTAACAGTTTTTCCTTCGACCTCTATAGGTAGATCCTATAAATTCCAAACGGATGGAATCATCTTCCATCAAAAGATTTAAGGATTTTTGGAGACTGGTTAAGTGTCAGAGAACCAATAATTTTCCAACATTTTAACGACATAATGCACGTGGATGCCCCCTCATCAATTACAGTACAAAACATTTGTCTGTTTTTGACTAGTACCAGAATCTAAAAAGCCATCTGATGAGGGAGTCTCAGTGCAAAATTTTCTAAATCGAAGACCATAAGGTTAGAATCCTAAGGATTTATAGATCCAATAGCTGATAAAAGTAATTTATTCTATGCTGGACATGATTGCAGCACTTCTAAGGTTGACATTGCTGAAGGGGAAATTGCCAAGTCTTCAACAATGTTGTAGTTCTGAGCAGCTCTCACATGTGGATTGAAAGCTGATTTCCGAAGTATCCGAAGTACACCTTTAGCAGGCAGTTTAATTACTATATCAGGATTAGGTTTCTCGATATGAAGTGGATCAGAAACCAAAGGAGATCTAGTTGGTGTTGAATTAGAATTTTCTACTTCTTTACTAGTAACAATATTTTTACTTCCATAGTCTTGCGATCATGTCGCAACTATAACCTCATACATCATTAAAATATTTGTTGATGAGTGTGAAGAAGTTCCTATCATTTTGATATCTTGAGTAGGAAAAGGATCCTTCAAGACAATGGGTGTGGGTAAACCTTTGAAAAATTTAGAGACCTCAGATCGATGCGGGCACTCTTTAGTAAAGTGATCCTCGTCACAGATAAGACAAGGATAATGAGGTTTTCGTTTATCATCAGATGGTTCAGTTTTTTTTGGTTTTCTCCTTGGGAGTTGAAGTCTGTTTGTTTTTATTATGAACTTTCTTTTTATTACCGCTTTTAGATTTAGTTGTAGATGAATCTACAACGTGTATGTCGGTAGAATTTTCAAGGGAAGAATCTCCTTTTGGTGAATCAGGTAAAGTTATTATAGGAGAAGTAGTTTTTGAGGACTTCTTCTTATTTTTATTTGTGTTAACTAAACCAATTACACCATCTGCAGCATGAGACCCTGAAGGAGTTGCATCTATTTGACCAGGACATGGTAAATCAGGAAATTTTTCGTACAAAGTACCAGACTGTGTATACATGAGGTCTAAGTACTGAGATTGAGCAATGACCTGTTCCTCAATAACAACTCCACCCTTAGCCACATCTTTAGTGATTTTTGGAAGTAATGATTTTATGAACCATTCTGCCAAAATCTAATCTGGAATAAAGACTTTCACCAAATGTCTTCTATGTCTCCATTCATGTATCTGACTGCCAACTGAAAATGTGTTAAGGAAGCAGTTGCTAAAGAATTGAAATTTTTGAATGAGCCACGTGGTAGTTCAATGTACCATTTTGCAGCTAAACCTATCAGTGTTCTCTGAAACAGTCGTAATCGAATAGAATCATCAATCAAAGAGTTGGATGCTCACCAGAGGTGGTAAGTCATGAAATGGTTTGAGGGGTCCTATCCTGATTTCCCTTCAAATTTAGGGATATCACTGGGCAACTTATTTGGCATTGGTGACCAATACGGAAGATAATAGATGGGATCATTCATTATGCACAACAAATCAGGTAAATCCAAAGTTGCTATGAATGGAAACAGATGGTTAGGGTCTTGAGAAAATTAATAACCTCGCGGAACTATAACAGTACTAGGAGGAGGATATCCAGGATATCCTAGAATAGCCTGTGCATTTGGAATTGGAATTCCTCCCAGATAACCAGGATTAGCCAGACCATATTGGGGTTGAGTTGGTATTTGATACGTGTAACTAGGGTACGGTTGATGCTGGTATACTAGATTTTGTGCTACATGTCCATATTGATACTGCCCTCCATATGGTTGATAAAAAAACTGAGGTTGGCTTGTCATAATTGTACTTGTACCAGGTGGTCCTGTAGGCATCTGAAAAGTAGTCTGAACTGTGGGTCCAGGTTGTGGTGCAGAAACTACAGGGATTTGTTGTGATACTTGAGGGACTGTAGAAATAGGGGTTGTAGAAACTCCAAGATTAGGTGTGGTAGCTTGAACAAAAGTTTGTGCAGCAGTTTGAGGTGGAGTTCTAAGTGTACATGGACCAGGATACTGAACTATAGCAGATGCAGGTACCTGAATCGTAGGTGGAATAGGTTGGACAGGTTGTTTGATTTAACTCTAACCAATTGGATGACCAGGTTGATAATAGGGTTCTTGCACATTAGATTGCAAATTGTATTGAACTTGGGATGGGTCCCACACTATGTTTACTCTGGGATATGAAGGTCCCATTGAAGGTTGTGTTTCATAAGAAGGACCATAACCAGGTTGATAATTTTGAACATATGCTTGATAATTAGCTTTATAATTCCCACCTCCTTGAAACAATTGTTGTTTTGGGTAAAATTGTGGCCCTAAAGGAGGCTGATGTCCCTAGAAAGACGGTTGCCTTGGTGTAGGGTACTATCCTTGAAGAGGCTGCGGACCTTGAGTTGGGTACTATCCTTGAGGTTCATATTGTCCCTGAGATCTGTACTGACCTTGAGGTATGTACTGTACTTGAGGTGGATATGATCCTTGAGGTATGTACTGTCCTTGAGGTTCCCCCCTAGGCGGTAAATTACTTCCTTGAGGATGCCCCCCCAGGCGGTAAATTACTACCTTGAGGGTCAGTGTTAGGAATGTTTCTAGACATCATGTAAATGTGTTCCGCACTCAAATTTTTGGTATGTGATTCATTTGGACTAGATGATGGTATATGTTTGTTGAGAGAAGGAGCTGCTCCTGAGAAAGTACCAGAAAGCGACTGGTATCCTACCGGAACAGACAGGCCACCATACAAATATGATTCTGGTGATGCAGAAAAGATGGATGACTCATCAGACATGTTTAATGGAGGTTTGTAACCTCTTGGTATGGCGTAAAAAGGAATTCGGGGTGGCGAATAGTTTAGACAAGTATTGTGTAGAAATTTTGTCAACTGAGAATACCAAGGATCTTGTTTGAAAGGGCTATAGTAAATCGATTCACTTGGCCTAAGATCTAAAGAGTCCTGATTTGAAGGAAGAACAACTTCTTCTTCAGTGTCAGTAACTTCTTCAATACTAATGAGACCAGGAGGAAGATTTTCAGTGATACGATACTTCACTCTGGGTGAATCAGGACGATGAGGGGTTGGAGAAATGAAGTCAGAAGCAGTCTCAAATATAGCAAGTTCAATTTTTGGTTCAGAAATTTCAGGATCAGTAGCTAATAATTCACTAGTTGTAGAAACAATTTCAGCTAGTTTAGAAATTGAAACTCTTCTTGGAGTACTCTCTGTTTTTTGAGGTTGTTCTACTTCATATTTAGGATGAATAATTATTGATGTTTCTTCATGTTCAGTTGATCAAGTCCCTGATGTTTCTCCTTTCTCAGATTTAAGTTTTTCTAACTGGCTTGCTGTGTACTCAAGGGGTTTCCCCTACATACTATGTGATTGTCTAGGTAATTCAACCATAATTAAAAGTTTTAACACACAAAATCAAAGAAAATTTAAAAATGTCCTAAAGTATCTAAGGAAACAATCAAACTGATCACACACCTACAAAATCTAAGAGATCAATCCACTCACAAACAGTAGATTCCCACACTAAAAACACTAGTTGGTGATGAAATCCAACGTTGTATAATTTTAATGCAGAAATGGTGGTTGGAACAATTACCCCGACAACTTGCTTGATGAAATAGTTCGGTGCAAGTTTATCCACTTAAACCATCTCAAAGTGAAGAGAACCCTCTGGAAAGTCCAAGTGAGTCTAGTCGATAGCTGATCCAAGTACAGTGGAACCTTCCCTCTACTGTCACCTTGGGAAATAATGCTAAAGTTTATAGCCGCTAAGGTCACCAATGGGAACAAATATACCTAGGGGAATAGTCTATGATCTGATATACACACAAGGGTACAGTAACTAGCTCAATCCCCTTGAAGGCTCCTTGACATAATCCAAGGTTTACTGACAAGTGACCCCAGGCTCCTTGACGATGGTCTATCCGAGGTTTACCATTTTTAATATGTGCACATCTGCTATCTTTCCCAATGAGATAGATACGATTACCTCACTGGTTCGGACATGATCTTGTGCTTGAATCTTTTAAGAAGGGCTTCCCAGAGCATACATGCTACAATTGGATTTTTCCTACCACAATATTTCTACTTGTTTGTTCTAACTGTCTTGGAATGTTAATTACAACCTATTCTAAGACACTAGCCTAAGCTGTGTTGGTGGAAAAGAGCCCTAGAAAATGTAAAATATCTAGATTGATTTTAATTAAAGCGTTGTTTTTAATTTGGTTGTTTCTTAAGACAGAAGGTATGAAAGTGAAACTTTAATGATGTTTTAATGACCGGCTCAAAATAATGCTAAATGCATCTATATTAAAGTGCAACTCTTTTATTTTCAATGAAACCTATTTAAAGGAAAAAATTGAGAGATTTAGATAACTTTCAAAGCACCAATTCTTTCTCTTATAAACAAAAATATTTGAAAAGAAGACAGTTTATTTGAGAACTCTATTTCATACAATGATCAATTACTCATTTAAAATGAAATCCTTCATCGAATACATCAAAAACTACAAATCATTAAACAAACTATTTACAAAAAGAAAACCTTATCGAAAACTCTTAAAAACGTAAAATTCAAAACCAAAAGAAAAGACTCTAAGTTTGAACTCTATCTAGAAAGTTTTGAGGATGCTTTGCTTAGTTTGTGATCGAACCAAGAAGAATTTCTGCTTATCTCAACAAAAATCAAGACATTCAATAATGGTTTAAAGTGAAATTCAGGTCTTTGTAAGCTGAAGACTCTTCTAAATTTGCAAATGAAAATGAAACTCAATTTTCATAAAAGTAAGGGTTGCAACAAGTTCAATGGCTCAACATGAAAACAAAAACATACCAGTAAGCTAAGGTATATGATGGTTTCTAATAGAGAGTAGCAAGAAATTATGGCAAACACTTACTTTTAAAATGAAAATCAGATGAAAAACCACTCAGACACAAGAATTGCTGAAAGAAATTCACACATAAGACTTTGATAGTCAAGACAAGTTGGGGAAAACACAAATAATTTGTAATCTAGCACTTGAAAAGAGAATTCTTAATTTTTCTAAAATTTTCCACAAGTCTGAAAGTTTAAATAGAGAACAGTGCGGTACCGCACTATTCTGAACTAAAAACTACAGAGGCTATCGCATTGTCTTTAAACAAAAACTACGGAGGCCAGGAAAAACACATAAAAAATAAAAATTCATATTTAATTTTCAGGGATTCTGATAAGTTATCTACCCAACCCAGTTTTATACTAATCAAAATAAAAAAACAAACTAAAAAATAAAAAGAGAAACTAAGTTCTATTCCCCAGTGGAGTTGCCATTTTGTTATGCGGATAAATTCTTCTTGCGGACAAGAAAGATCTCCCTAGTATCCTAAGCATATCTAGAAAAAAACAACCAAATGCAAACCATTTTCTCTAGATCATTTGTGATTCATAATTATTAATAACAAAGTACGAGGACATGCCCCTACCTGAAGTCCAATGCTTGCCGAAATCTTCTATCCAGTCGCTCCAAAAGAGGTCACTTCAGCATGTGAAACCTGCAATCAAAGATAGATAAAAGGAGTAAAAACACCTACAAGATAGAATAATTGAGAAAACACTAATCTATCTCAGTGATCAAGGAATCTAATAATTGAAATACTCAAATAGATACATGAACAATTCAATGAGAAAATGAGATCCAGTTGTATTAACTTGTATAATAAGAAGTAACCTTACAACCTTTCGCCTTGATGTTATACAGGTTCTTCCAGGGTCCTGAACAATCGTTCTCTCTCAAATTAACAAGCCTTCTTCTCTTTGAACTATCATGAAGTTATGGACATGAGTGTGTGATCATTCTCATATAAAAAATAGCTAGTATAGAGAGTATGCTCTCTTAAGAATTTCTTTAGCAATTAGCACATATGTGTCTCTACCCTTGAGACTGAAACATGAGCTTAATTTATAGGGAAATAGAGGTAGTTTCAGTTCCATGAAGAGGTGGATTCCTCTCATGAAGGGATTTGAGCTCCATATACAAAGGGATAAACTCCATGAGTGAAGGGATAGAGCTCATGAGTATAGGATAAAGCTTGAGCTGAACGCGCTTCTAGAAGCTTCCAGGTGGGAGAATATTCATCTAGTTGTGCTTCTAGAACTTAATTTTTCCTTTATTTGACTGTTTACGGGGGTTTGCATATTTTATAAGAAAAACGTGTGGGATGTGCCGTAGGCTATAGAGAAAATGTTTGCGGATCCATAGGCAAGGGCTAGGAAAAGTGCGGAGTTAGACTTTTTAGGGTTTTAATGAGCTTTTCTCCAATTCCAAGACTTGGTTTAAGAACATTAGGGTTTTTGAACTCTAAGGGAGCATAATATAGGTAGTGATGAACCTATATAGACAGTCAAATGTCATGGTGACAAAATAACATGTAACACCTGCCAAGAAGATAGTGCGCCCACATCTTCAGTGCATGTATGATCGCTGCTAGCTCAAGATCATGTGTCGGGTAGTTCTATTCGTGCTCATTTATTTTTCGTGACTCATACAATACCACATGTCATTCTTGCATAAGGACCCCACTAAGTCCTCTCTTGCAAGCATCTATACAAACTACAAAATCCTTATCAAGATCTTCAATATTTAACACTAGAGCATGTGTCAATAACTGCTTAAGCTGCTCAAAACTAGCCTCACACTCCTTTATCCAAAAAATTCTTACCTTTCCTTTGTAATGTTGTAATAGGATAAGAAACATGTGAGAAGTTCCCGATGAACCTCCTATAGTAACCTTCCAATCCCATGAATGATCTCACCTCATATACATTCTTAAGAGCTACCCACTCCATGATGGTCCTTATCTTTTCTGGGTCTACTGCAATTCCCTCCTTGGAGACAACATGTCCCAAGTAGTGTACCTCAGTCTGGAAGAAACTGCATTTGCTGAGCTTAGAATAAAAATGATCCTCTCTCAACAACCTCAACACTGCTACTAAATGCTCAACATGCTCTTCCTCAGTTTTAGAATATATCAATATGTCATCAATAAACACAATAAAAAAATTGTCCAAATAAGGATAGAACACTTGTTCATCAAACACATAAATGTAGCTAAGTAATTAGTCAAACTGAATTGAACTACAACAAACTCGTAATTCTCGTACCTGGTTCTGAAAGTGATATTTTAGATGTCCTTCTCTTTGATGCGTACTTGATGATATACCGATCTCAAGTCGATCTTAGAGAACACTGCTGCTCCCTTCAGCTGCTCAAAAAAATCATCGATCCTCGGTAGTGGGTACCTGTTCTTGATGGTCACTTTGTTCAATTACCCGTAGTCAATGCACAATCTGAGAGTGCCATCCTTATTCGTCATGAACAAAACTGGTGTACCGTGTGAAAATTTCTGAAAGTTACTTTATGTGGAAATATATTATTAGATCTAGTTATACTTCTCCTACTTAAACAAGTTATTAATGCTGGAATATTCATATTAACATCAAAGTAAACACATAACATACTTTCACTGATTCATATCTAAAACAGAAAAGTACATGCACACAAACAGAATGACATAATATTTTCTGGACAATTGTCCCCAAAAAAATCCAATACAAGAAAACCGGTCTTCTGGCTGCTGGAGGGTTTACATTATTAAGTAATTTTTTGAATACAACAAATCTAGGCACCTTACTGGTTAACTCGATAGAGAAAAATATAGATCTGCAGCTAACTTGCTGTTCTAAGACCAAAACCTTGACTGATCCACACCCTCAAATGAGATTTACAAGACTCAGTGAAATTCTCTCCCTAGAAACCCCAACGTTGCCCCTGAAGCCCTTGTGTCAGCCTAGTTAGCCTCTGCACTAGCTTGGAGAGGGATGTGTAAACCAAAAATGGGTGACGCGGACCCTACGCTGCCCTAGAAGGGTCTCTACGCAATCCTGGAGGGTCCCTTGCTGCCCAGCGCTGCCCCTGAAGGGCCCGTGTAGCACCTGCTTAACTGAAGCTTTTCTCTGTGCTGGGTAATTACTGTTGGTACCTCTGCTTCTCTGCACTACCTCTGGATACTGCTCTCTACCTCTTGCTAATTCTTGGCACTAGGATCTGATCATCCCCTTTGCCAATACTACCCCTCTCTGCAGCTAAAACAATTATGAAAATTCTTAGCAAACCCTACCCTAGTGTTTCAACTTAGTCTCAGTGCTTTTCCTCCATGTGTGTGTTCTCCAACCGACCCCAATCCTTTCCTTTATAATTTTCTCGTTGGGAAACCAACAAACATGATCTAATCTTGAATCGCTGGCTAAGATTAAAGGAAATCTTGATTCGTGTGACTTGAGTCATTTCCATCACATGTTTTAATTAATTACCTTTAATATTTTAATTTTCCTAAGTTAGACTTAGGGTTCTTAATTAAAAATATTAATTAATTAATTATCTCCCAAACCGGATGGAATTTCCCAAATCCCTTTTCGGGTCTTGGAGATGCCATGTACTCTAGTCCCTCCACAAATTTTTGGAGCTAGAAGATATTTTATGCTACCACAAAACTCAAGGAAACTCAACGCTCCCTCTTAGCGAGGAATGTGCTCTAGTACAACGCTACTTCACCCCGAAGCTCTGCATTGATCTCTGGTGTGGGTCTCTGCATTGATGCTGGACCTGCTGCCATTCATCATTGTGCTATTGCTGCCATTCTGTACTACTTCCCATGACGCTGCCACTGCCACTGCCACATCTGTACTACAACTCCCTCTCAGTCTATTTCTCCATGCTCCCAAATGTTGCACTGCAACTTCAGTTTCGAGAGAAGCAACTAAAACTCTTTCCCAATCTTTGACAGACAAGTTAGTTGGGCTGCATCGTCATCACTGAAGCCCCATAGGCTGCTAATATTTGCTGAAATCTAGGGACAGCTACACAGCTACAGCTCTGCACTACGTAAGAAGACCTCCACTGTGCTGCTAAGGTCACATTAGCCCCTGCACTGAAACCTCCCATGTTTCTGATGTGCTGCGTTGTCCTCCTAAAGCCTCTATGTTGCTGCAAATTTTCTCTGCGTAAGCAGCTTTTCTCTACGCTGCTGAAGTCACATCATCCCCTATGTTTCTAATACTACATCTTCACTGCGTTTCTCCCTTCGACCTTTAGCTCCGCCTCTGATTCAACCATGATTATCTGCACCAATTGATCCATTTGTCCCGCTACTATCTTAAGGCTCTGTAGCTCGGATGTGATCCAAGAGATGGGCTGCTCAAGGATCTTGCCACCACTCTGTAGCTTCTCTACAGAACCATGTCGCCCCGCTATCATGGTTCATGAGTGCTCATGGCTACGCCATCTTCTGACCTATCTTCTGTCACAATAGCCTTTGAAGTAGAAGCTTCCTTGTCCATCTTCTTCTGAGGACAATTGCTGGCGAAATGTCATAGTTTTCCGCATTGGAAACACTTAATCTTGGATAGATCATGCTTCTTCTTCCCTTGCTGCCTCTTTGATGCCAAGGCTGCATCTTCTTCCTCTTCCTTATTCACCTTACTTTACCCTGTGCTATACTTCCTCTTGGTGAATTGGTGGAGTTCTTCTTGACGAAGGATTTCCCACATATTGTCCCAGTCGGGAAGGTCTGCTTTGCCTAAGACAATTTGGACAAAGGTTTCTAACTCTTCTGTGACCACATTGAGTGCAGTACTTACCATCAAATCATCCTCCACCTTTTCTCCCATGGTAGACAACTGATCTCTGGTCAATTGTAGTCTGAAATGGAAGGGCTTTATTTCTTCTCCCTTGGTCATCATGAATGACCGCAACTAATTCTCTAGAAGCATTATCCTCTGGATGAACTTCCCCTCATATAGGGTCGTTAAAGCTTTCCACATCTCATGAGTTGTTTTATTTTCATCTATGTGTGGAATGATATGATCCTTAACCCCATCCATTATGAAACGTTTGACATGTGTCGCAACTTCCTCATGCTTCTTCAAGAGATCCATAGTGGTAGGCATGGCCAGGAATTTTTCTGCATGGTCCCTTAGACCGTATGCCTCCATGACTACTAGGGTTATATCCTTCCATACTACAAAGTTGGACATGCAGTCCAACCTATCCTAATCAAATAGTCTGTGAAGTGCCATCTGCTCAGATCTACTCTGTTGGAATAGATCTTCCTCATCCCTCTTCTCTACTGAAGATCAGATCTAGGGTCCTTGGCGAAAAGGCACCCTCTGCTCCCTCTAACAATTGATTTCCTCTCTTGGAAATATGCCAAATCAACAACGAAACATCTCTCTTCGATCCACTAATAGATCTGCAGATTTATTTGGCTATAAACCCTCTGAGAAGCTGATATCCTCATGCTCTTTATCTCCTAGTGCTTAGGCTAAATTTTTCATCTTCAAAAATTTAACCCCACCAGAAACTTCTGAAGTTCTGCAGCTCTTTTCTGACACTTCTGAATCAACATGGCTTTAGATCTGCATCACCCTAACTGGCCTCTACATGAGCAGATAGTCCCAACACTATCTCTACACTGCCTCTATGCAGTAAGTACGTGGCCCTGCGTGGAGACTGTGTAGGACTACCTCACTCTGGCTTCTGCGTGGATCTGCTCCCTTTGTTGCTGCGTTGTCTGTAGTAATTTACAGGGTAAGTTCCTTAGATCAAAAACCAAAGGTCACCACTCACAAACAGATAAAAAATCAGTACACCAGTAATATCACGTGATTAAAACCCTCGAAGAGGGAAACAATCCACGACCTGAGCCTACGTGGTCACTTCAGGAAATTTATTAATATAAAATAAAGATCACATATGTTTCTCTCATAAACCGTTACTGGAAAAATGATCCTCCATGCTATTTAAATAGAGATCATTGACCAATCGGGTGTTAAGACACGGATCAAGTGTCGTTAATACCAAGGAGAGAGTGAACCATCAGATCACTACAAATCATGTCCGTCGGATTATAAGTTACAAATGTACATAGTAAATAAACACACTTTACCTAACTATACACTAGAATAAGTTATTATTAACTAATTCCTATGTGTTAGAATATCCTAACATCCCCCCTTAAGGACAACTTGGGATAGGATTGAAGGATTTACAAAGGTGACACAAAAGGAGCCTATTTCCTGTGTCGAAATATCCTAACGTCCCCCCTTAAGAACAACTTGGGATAGGATTGAAGGATTTAAAAAGGTGACACAATAGGAGAAGGAAGGAGGTATTAGATCCTATCCCCCCTTAATGATAACTTTCCTGAACTCCAAGCATGGTATCGAAGCTATTTTGAGGGCCACATCCGTTGTTGATCCAAATTCGAAGCCGGTTTGACTACATACAACTACTGTTTTCTAGATCTACTATTTATGAACATTTTCAGGCCTGGAGAACTGCTCTATTGTGTCCAGAGCGTCTGTTACAATGAGGAATGCCTTTCATTTCATGCGAAAAGGTTTCTGGTTGCCCAAGTTATGTCAGTTTAGATTTGGAGGTATAAAGTATTTGTTTTACAGTTATATTTGTTAATAGTTCTGCTTATTTCGGTTCCCTCTGTTTATTTGGGTTTTTAGGTTTTATTTATTTGTTGGATATATACCCTCTTCTCTGTGTATTCTCTTTTCTCAGCGCTGTGTGCGATCTCGGCAAATCAAAAACAAGAATAAGGGATTTTTTTTGCTACGTATGCTCTTTCCTCATGTCTTTGTGTGATCTCGGTAAATCAGAATTAGTGAAAAAATAGATTATTGTCGGTAAGGAAAAACAAAAATCTAAAATTTTGTCATAAGGTTTACATTTAGTTTTTTTTCTTGGATTTTTGTGTTTTTTTGTGAAGGAAAAAACTCGCACACCAAAAAAAAAAAATCCCTTCCTCCTTTGAAATAATTACAGAATCCTTTTACTATCTCACTTGGTGAGAAGTTAGTTTCTGAGAATAGAGGTCTTGGGTTCAAGTCTCTTTCTCGAGCTTCTTTTCTAAAAAAATTTTTTTGTTAAAGGGGCGGGATTTTTTTTTTAAAGTTGAACTTCATCATCAAATTTCAAACCGTTCTCGTAACTATTCGGCATCTACAACTCAGTTTTTTCAAAAAGGTATAACTTCTTCTTCCGAAATCCATTTTTCGAGCTATCTTTTTTGAATTAGCCTAGTTTTTCGAGATATTTCCAATGGAGTAGTTATTTTCAGCTTTTTTTAGCTTCTCATTGCTACTTTTTGCAGCAAGATTCATCAATCTTCTACTGGTGACCCTGCTAGATCTGCAATCACTCTGATACCGTATGAAAATTTATGAAAGTTACTTTATGTGGAAATCCATTGTTAGATCTAGCTATACTTCTCCTACTTAAACAAGTTATTAATGCTAAAATCTTCAGATTAACATTGAAGTAAGCACAAAACAACTTTAACCGATTTACATCTAAAACATAAAAGTACATGATACAGACAAAGTGACACACAAGATTTTCTGGAAAAATGTCCTTGGAAAAACCCAATGTGGAAAATTGTTCTTTTGGCTGGTGGTGGGTTTATGTTATTAAGTAGGTTTCTGAATAAGCAAATTTGGGCACCTTACTGGTTAACCCGAGAGAGAAAAATATAGATCTACAGCTAACCTGTTGTTCTGAGACCAAAACCTTGACTAATACACACCCTCAAATGATATTTACAAGAATCAGCCAAATTCTGGCCCTAGAAACCCAATGCTGCCCCTGAAGCCCCTGCGTCAGCCTAGTCAACCTCGGCATGCCTCTACGTTGGCCTGGAGAGGTTTGTGTATCCAAAAAATGGGTGATGTAGACCCTACGCTATCCTAGAAGGGTCTCTGTGTATCCCTAGAGGGTCCCCTGCTACCCAGCGCTGCCCGAGAAGGGGCTTCATAGCACCTGCATAACTGAAGTTTCTCTCTGCGCAATGCAACAGCTGCATAACTACTCCTACTGCCTCTACTTCTCTGCGCTGCCTCTAGATTCTACTCTCTACCTCTTGCTGATTCTTGGCACTATGACCAAACCATCCCCTTTGCCAATAATACCCCTCTCTGCAGCTGAAACACTTCTGAAAATTCTTAGCAAACTCTGCCCTAGAATTCCATCTTAGTCTCAGTGCTCTGCCTCCGTGTGTGTGTTTTCAAATTGTCCCCAAGCCTTTCCTTTATAATTTTTTCATTGGGAAACAAACTACCATGATCTAATCTTGAATCAATGGCTAAGATTAAAGGAAAGCTTGATCCATGTGAATTGAGTCATTTCCATCACATGTTTTAATTAATTCCCTTTAATATTTTATTTTTCCTAAGTTAGACTTAGGGTCCTTAATTAAAAATATTAATTAATTAATTATCTCCCAAATTGGATGGAATTTCCCAAATCCTTTTTCGAGTCTTGGAAATCTGATGTACTCTAGTCCCTTCACAAATTTTGGGAGCTAGAGCATATCCTATGCTACCCCAACACTCAAGGAAACTCAATATACCCCATGACGATACACTTGGCCTAATGTACCCTTTGTCAATAATCTCTTTCAACTGCAATTTTAAATCTACCAACTTAGGTACACTCATCTTGCAAGGTGATTTTGATGTTGGAGCTTCCCCTGGCACCAACTCAACAGAAAATTCTACTTCCTTGTGAGGTGGAATATGAACTGCAAATATCACACACCCTTTCCTGCGACTGCACTTGGCCTGCATGGCTATCACCATCCTAAATGATGTGTCTTTCTTCTTTCCCTTGAACACTCTTGGTTCCCCATTTTCATGCAAACACTTAATAAATTTGTCATAGAAATCTTCCTTGGTATTGTAAAGATATAACCAATCCATACCTAATAGCATGCTATATGATCCCAATGGTAATATGTTCAAGTGCGTTGCTGTAGGCATACCATTTAGCTCAAATGGAAAAGCTATTACCCAATGGTGAACTCTTTTCTTCGTACCTGTGGCCAACTGCACCAACCAAGATTTTGCATGAATTTCCTTACTAAAACCACACTTATCCACCAAGTCAGGACTAACATGGCTATAATTAGATCTAGGGTCAATCAAAATAGAAATAACTTGATCACAAATGTTACCGTCCATCTCAATGATAGAAGCCTGGTGATCTACCTGTCTGTTGTCCACTGATGCATAAATATGAGGAATGCTTTGCCCAACATCCCCAACAGTTTGTGCCTCCTGTGCAATGTATATCTTAGGCATACTTCCCTGATTATGTGGACAATCTCTCTTAAGGTTCTCCTCACCTCATGTCCGTCACTCCAATCGTCCTGTACCATTACCTCCATGTTGCTGTTGTTGTGGCCTATGTCCCTATCCACCTGCATTAAACTTCTTTTGCGGTGCCAAATTTTCTTTCTCTTTTAAATTATAAGGCCTTTCTCTTTTCGTTTTCCATTTACCTTTACCTTTTTCCTTCCCTTTCCATCCTTTCTGAGACTCATTATTGCGATTTGACTGTTCATAGCAATGCTTCAACTTCCCAATGACTTCCTCAAGTGTATGAGGCTCATCATACTCAATCCGATCTCTGAATGCTAATGGAAAACCACTGACAAATCGCTGAACTTTAGCCTTATCATCCTCAATATATGGTACATACCTCAATAAATCCATGAAATTTGTCATATATTACTCCTCATATGTCATTGATCCCATCTTTAATGCATAAAATTCTTTGGCCTTGCTGTTGTTGTACCTCTCTAACAAGTATTTCTTCCAGAAAAGTCTTTTGAACTCATGGCAACTCGAGTCATCTGTCCTGATGTGTCTAACCCACTTCACATCTTCCCACCATATCTCTACTTTAACTCTCAGGCTTGTTGGGAATTTAGTAGGGTAGTGATTACTTCAATTCTCTTACTTGATAAGTGCTTGTGTTACTCTTTAGCTTTGATTCTTTTTATAATTATGATGAACAATATATCAGACAGTTACCAAAAAAATAAGAACAACGACACAAAATGTAGGCTGCAAGCCAAGGCCAAAACCCCTCCTCTTGAGGGGAAAACCGCAAATATCTTCTTACAGATGCTTTGATTAACGAATACCAAGAACCTTGAAAAATACACTTGACACAAGTTTTCCTCCATGACACTTGTCACTATCTATTTCTCTCCTCGGCCTTCACACTTCTGTCCTTCTTTCTCACACTATCTTGCACTGTCACCTAGAGAATCTCGGTCTCTATTCCACAACCCTTGACACAATACCTTCGAAATTCAATAGTCTCCTTCCTTCGGTCTCCAAGGGTATCCTCCCTTTAGCCTTCTTTCAACACCTTTCTACACTTGATGATACCCTTAGACCTAATTGTATAAGCCATGAAGAAACCTTCAATCTTCACTAAGTTTGTAGAGATAATAGTACTGAATTAGTCCGAAATATATAGAGACCCTTACGCAATTCTTGTAGTCTTCCTCTTCAATGTATTATCCTTAAATTTATCGCAATGTGATCTACAATTACTATTAAAGAATGATTCGAGTTTCTTTGTGATACAATGATATCGAGTCACATTTATATAGTGTCTGATCTCCTCTAATTAGGATGACATGAGACATGAGGGTAATCCGACTTCTTCACAAGGGGAATTTCATTCATCTTTGGACCGAATTCAAGAGGTATAGTGACAATGTATTGGAGTGCAAGTTTACACAGATGATGTGTATTTTACACGTGTAACATGACTTTAGTTACCATTATGACAATATGAAAAATACCTAAAGACATCAATAAGAAGTCTTTGACCTATGATAAACATTCCTTGCTCATGAAACCCATGAATCAAGCAACATAATACATTTTATTATAAAAACATAATTACAAGTTATTATGAAGACCAAACCTAGTTACACTTTTCAACACTCCCTCTTAACTAGGGATATATTCAAAATGGTACTTGGTCATTCTCAATTTGAAGATATCTCATTAGAAGAGTCATATTTGTAACCCATCTGTTTCTAGCATCATATCAATCCAACATTGTCACATAGAAAGGACTTGACTAACAAATCCATCTCTTTACGAGACCATGAGCTTCAATGCTGGTGAGACCAATGACTATGGACACCATCATCATTATATCCAAGGTACATACTCCACCCATGTGTTCACCGAGTATGACCTTCTTGGACTATTCTTATCTTGGGTATCTAATCCTCAAGGAAAATCGGTCCATGACTACTCTTGTCCTGAATGCCTTACCACATTCTCAAAGAGTATCAGATGCCAGATGGTTACCAAATCATCCATTCTTTCTTCAGTGAAGATAAGAATGTGTGTCTATCTCTCCCTATTACATGGGGAGGATACATCCACCAAACCAATCTTGTCTCTTAGATATACAAGATTCTTGTTTGGAAGTAATCTTGTCAATATATCAGCTACCTATTCATCAATGGAAGCATACTGAAGTTGTAACACACCATTTTGTACTAGCTCTGGAACATAGTGATACTTGTTGCTGATGTTCTTTGTCTTTTCATGAAATACTGGATCGTCAGACAAACATATACAACTAGTGTTATCACATTGTATCATTGTAGGGTCCATCAGTCCTTCAAATAAGTCATATAACAACTTCCTCAAATAGATCTCTTCTTTACCCACTTCATAGGCTGCAACATATTCAACCTCAACAATACTCGAAGAAACAATGTCTTTCTTTCTGCTTATCCATGAGACCATAGAGGATCCCAAAATAAAGCATCCTTCAATAGTGATCCTTTCATTTTGTTCATTGCCTCTCGAGTTGGAATCTATATATCCAATTAGTTGGACATAATTCCTTCTATCATATTTTAGACAATAGTTGATGGTTACTTGAAGATATATCATAATGTGTTTTTCTGCTAACTAATGATCCTGATTCATCTCCACTTGGAACTGACTAAGAATATTTACTGCAAAGCATATGTCTACTCGAGTATTCACCAAGTACATCAGTGATCCAATCAATTTTATATAATTAGAAGGATCCACAAGGCTTGAATAAGAACTCCTAAGTCGCTTCAAGTTTGTGACCATCAAAGTGGTCATAGGTTTGCAATCCATTATGTAAAACCTCTTCAACATCTTGATCACATACTTTCCTTGACCCAATTATATTTCATTAGGTCCTTGCCAGAATTGTAGTCCTAAATAATAATGCATCAAACCAAGATCCATCATATCAAATTATGCTGCTAGTTATTTCTTGCATGCTTCAATTTGACCTTCTATACCTGTCAGGAGAAGATCATCTACTATAGAAGAATAATTACCGGTTCAAATTTTTCCACTTTGATATATAGCTTTGATTCAACATAAATTTTCTTCAAGCCTAGCCTTTGAATATATGCATCCATGCTAGCATACCACACTCTTGGTGCTTGCTTGAGGCCATATAGTGCTTTCTTTAACCTGCACACATATGCATTTCTATCCTTGACTTCAAATCCCAAGGGTTGTTCTATGTAGACTTATTCATAAATTGTGCCATGAAGAAATGTTGTCTTGACATCAATTTGATGGATGTTCTATCCCATTAATGTATCCAAAGATATTAGTGATCGAATAGTTTGGTGTCTTGCAGTAGCAGAAAATGTTTCTTCATAATCAATGCCTTCAAGTTGAGAGAATTATCTGGCCACAAATATTTCTTTATGTTTGTCTATAATTCCATCAATAACATTTTTTATATTATAGATCCACTTGGAAGTAACCATATATTTATCCTCGGGCCTAGGAACGATCTCCCATACTCCATTCTTCATGATAGATTGGTATTCTTCATTCATTGAATTATTCCATTTAGGATTCTGTACAACCTCTGCAAAAGTGGATGGTTCTGCTTCTATAAGTTTTGTCATGTATCTGGCATACCCATAATATATTTTGGGTTTCTTACTTTCTCTAAATGTCCCCTTCACTGCTCCATGGAATTTTGAATCAATTAGTGTGGATTTCAACCAATTAGGTATTTTTATTTTTTCAAGAATGACCACTGGTTTAATAGGATCACTGGGACCTTATTCTTCATGGTTAGATTCCTCTTCTTCCTGGTTCACTTCTTCCTCAAATACTGGAATTTATTCATCATCAAAATCCATGGAAAGATCATTTGATTTATTGAATGCCATGATCTCATAAAATATGACATCACGGCTAACTTCTATGTGATGTCCATCCTTCATGTAGATTTTATATGTTTTTGATGAGTTTCTATACCAAACAAAAGTTCCCTTCATTCCAGAAGAATCCAAATTCTTCTTTTGTCCTTTGGTATATGGATATATACAAGAAACCCAAAGATACAAAGATGATCTATGGATGGATTATTTATAGTAAAAACTTCTTCTAGAGTTTTATTATCCAGAGATTTGTGGGGACATTGATTTTTAATATAGACTATTGCTTTTGTTTCTTCTCCCCATAGGAACTTTGGTAGATCCTGACCATGAAGCATTGCTTTTACACTTTCTTCAATGGATCTATTATTTATTTTTGCAACACCATTTTGTTCAGGATTGTATGGAACTATCAACTCCCTCTTAATCCATGAATCCTTACATAATTCTATGATCTCCTTGGATGTATATTCTCCTCCATTATCAGATCTTAGAACTTTGATCTTTCTTTCTGTAATATTTTTTACTTCATCTTTGAACTCTTGAAATTTTTTGAGAACTTCATCCTTGGTTTTTAATAGATAAACCCAGGTCTTCCTTTAATGATCAACTATAAAGGTGACATAATACAGATGACCTTCAAGAGATTTTGGAGTTATAGGACCACACATAGTATAGTAGATGAGATCCAAGATATATTTTGGCCATGAAGCACAACTTCCAAATGGTCTCTTGACATTCTTGCTTAATGCACATCCATTGCAGACACCTTCATGGTATTCTTTAAGATTTTGGATTCCATATACAATGGAACTTAGGAAAGGAAGGATTTTGAAACGAAGATGACCAAATCTTCGATGCCATAGTTCACAAAGACTGATTTCAACATGAAATAGGGCTTGGGCTATATGGGATAATAATCTATAAAGCCTCCCTTCTCGAATGCCAGTAACTTTGGATTGATTTATATTTGAGTCTTTTCCCCAAACAACAAAATTTCCATCAATGAAAGGTACTCTATCTCCTTTTTCTTCTAAGCTTGAAATTGAAAGAAAGTTCTTATGAAAACATGGAACAAATAGAATATTGTTGAGGTGGATGTTTCTTCCATCTTCAAGCTTTATTGATGTAGATCCAATTCCTTTTACGTGGTATCTATTTTTGTCTCCAAGTTACACAGAATAAGTAGACTTTCCCCTTGATAAAGTCTTCAATTATTTTGAGTGGCCAGTCATGTGTCTTAAAGCACCACTTTCAATTACCCAAATTTCTTCTTCTTGAAAAGTACCAGAGAGGGCTCATAAAATACCTTCATCCTTTTATATGATTGATACCTCCTTTGAAGAGAATAAGAGATTCTAGATATTTTTGAAACTTTTCTTTAGATGGCTTACAATCTTCTTGATGAACTCCATGATTCCCTTAGATGACCTTAACTATGATACCATGTTGAGAATTTAGTAGGGTAGTGATTAATTCAATTCTCTTACTTGATAATTGCTTTTGTTACTCTTTATATTGATTATCTTTAATTCTTGTTATTATGATGAAAAATATATCAAAAAATTACCAAAACAATAAGAAATAAGACACAATATGTAGGCTACAAGCTAGGGCCAAAACACCTCCTCTTGAGGGGGAAACCCAAAATCTCTTCTTATGGATGATTCAATTGACGAATACCAAGACCCTCAACAAAGACACTTTCCTAGGTCCCTATAATACTAGTGTATCCCCTTATTGTTATTGTTAGTGTATCCACCTTATTGTTATTGTTGTGCCCATGTATTTCCCATAATATTATTATTGTTCCCCACAGAATCCCACTATTGTTATAATTGTGCCCTTACATTGTTATTGTTATATCGGCTAGGATTATATTGCGACCCCTTGGACTCCTATGCATAGAAATGAGGTTTGGACATTTGTATCATCCAAGAGTTTTTTATTTATGTAATGTAAAGGAGGTTTCCTCCTCTAAGAGGCTGATTTCTAAGTCGTTGATCTATATTTTCTTCTATTTTTTGAGCTGGTTTCATAACATTTGGTATCAGAGCTTTGGATTCTAGGGTTTTGTTGCTACAAATCGGTCATCTTGGAATTTTTTCTATAACGTTTTTTCTACAAGGCTTTAGAAGATAAAAATTTTACCACGTGGAGAAGAAATTTTGATGAACGTTGTGTAAAAATTTTAGACCTTGTTTCACAATATGTTCGGAGATATGATATGTGGAAGTTAGGGTTTTTGCAGGTTCTCGAATTTCATCTGAAATAGGTGACCGAGGGAAAATCATCATAAATTTTGTTTCAAGCATCAGATTTCAATTCTTAAATAGTTTCCAAAAGTACATGAAACTTTGTTTCTTGTGTATCGATTTTAGAGCCAAAGGTCGAAACAATGACATGTGGCATGCTGTACAAGTTTTCTCTACTGAACCATCCCATAATTAGGTCATTGTGGGAGATCAGGCATAACTTTTTCTTGAAGAATCCAAATTAGGTCTAACCTGTGGCATTGGAAATACAAATCAAAGGGCTAATACAAGACCAAATATAAAATATTTGGGATCTAAAATTACAAAGATAAATCAGTTTCAAAATCGAGCTCCTCAAAAGCAAGAAAAAAGATGTGTATCATTTTTTAAAAAATTGCATAAGTCTTCTTTGAAAAATCAGTTTGAAGTGATTCCAAGGGCATATTGAAGCATAGATATCAGTATTGGGTTCCAAAATTCCTCCAAAAAAAAAAATTACACACCCATTAAGCGCTAAGAAGGCTCTATTATGACTCATGAAGAGGAAAAAGTGCAATAAGATATATCAAAATTACGAGACCAAGTGCAACAAATTTCACTCTCGCAAAGAGTAGCAAAAAATTAAATGGAAGCTAAGGTGGATGGCTTGAATAAAGACATGGATGGATTGAAGAAAGGCGTGGAAGCTAAGATGGATGGTTTGAATAATGGCATAAATAGTATAGAAGAAAACTAAAAGGCAACATGGAAGACATGAATAATGGTCTAAAAGAAGACATGGAAATTTTGAAGGAAGGTTTAGCAAACTGCTACAAGAAATGATTCCTAATGGCGAAATGGTCGTAGATGAAATTAATGGTGAGAAAAAATGAAATGTTAATCATGATTTCATAGACTCTAATGTTGGATTTAAGACCCACCATATTCCAAAGATCGATATGAGGAAGTTTGATGGCAAGGATCTGGTAACATGGATACTACAGATGGAGCAATATTTTGATGTCCATAATATGCAAAACACATAAAAGGTACGCATTGCAACTTTATATTTAGAAACAAATATATTTGTATGGTATCGATGGCTTTCCTCTCATAAAAAAATTGTCACGTGGTCAATTTTTAGAGAGGAAATGATAACACATTATGAGGATACAAAGAGAAACACCTTCTTTAGATAATTGATACATATAAAACAAAAGGTTTCAATGGTGGAGCACATTGAGGACTTTAAAAAATGAATATAAGGGTAACTGATTTTCCAGAGGAACACAAGATTGATGTCTTTATAGGGACTTTAGAGGATAACATCCAACATGAGGTTCACCTTTGGGAACCTGATTCATTGGAGAAGGCATTCAGGCTGGAAAGAAAAATTGAAAGCAAAATTATGGCGACAAGGAAGCCTACCACTCACAACTATAAAGATGGAAGTGTGCTACTCCTAGACTTCCACAACCTAGAAGGTTGACACCACAAAAATTAGAAGAAAAAAGAGAAAAAGGGCTTTGCTACAATTGTGATTGAAAATACCCTAAAGGTCATAAGTGTATTGAGAAGAAATTATTTTACATATATTGTGAAGAGGAGGAAGAAAGGGAACAAGAAACTTCAAAAGAAGAGGATATACACCAGGAACCAACCCTAGAGAAAGAAAAAATGAGCCCGACCATATCCTATAAATCATTGGCATGAATTACCACTCCTCAAACTCTCAAGATAGAAGGACATATCAACAAGAAAAATGTAATAGTGCTGATTGAATCAGGTAGTACCCATAATTTTATTAATTGTAAGGTATTCAGGGAATTGAATTGCTTCCTATACCCAGAACCCGAGTGTCAAGTGATTATTGCAAATGGAGGAACTATAAATTTCTCTGGAAAGTTCCATAATATCAAACTAACCATGTGGGAATATTTATTGAATAGTCCAATGCTCTCCATCCTAATGGGTGGTGCTGATATTGTACTAGGAGTGCAATGGTTACAATATTTGGGGACTGTAACTTTTAATTTTCATGAAATTTTATTGAATTTTTTTCGAAAGGAAAGGAAGTTGAATTATGGGGTATCCCAAGGAATTTAAGAAAGATAATAAACTCTAATGTCATGAAAAATATTCTGAAGAAGGAACAACAAGGTGTAATTTCAAAATTATGCTCACTACAGGTTCAAACATAAAGATCATCTATTTCTCGAGATCTCCAAAAAGTCTTGGACAATCATTCCAAGGTATTTGAGACTCCTGGAGGACTCCCACCTATTCATGATCATTATAATTCTATTCATTTGATTCCAGGAAGTGTTCCTGCAAACATCAGGCCTTACAGATATCGTTAGGCTCAAAAGAGTGATATTAAACGTATGGTTGGATAAATGCTAGAGGCTGGTATAATTCAACCTAGTCAAATTTCTTTCTTTTCTCTAGTAGTATTGGTGCACAAGAAGGATGGATCATGGCGTATGTGTCTATATTATAGCGATCTCAACAAGTTCACTATTAAAGATAAATTTCCCATCCCCTTCATTGATGAATTATTGGATGAATTACATTCACAACTAGAATGAAGACTAAAGACATTCCGAAAAAAACATTTAAAAATCATGAGGGTCATTATGAATTTTTGGTCATTTCAAGGTTTGATGAATTCCATTTTCAAACCCTTCCTTAGAAAATTTGTGTTAGTATTTTTTTGATGATATACTTATCTACAACAAGTCTTGGAAGGATCATGTTCAACATGTTGACATGGTCCTCAAACTATTGGAGGAGAAAAATTTATATGCAGAAACCTCCAAATGTTTCTTTGGAGTATAGGAGGTAGAATATTTGGGTCATATTGTATCTCATGAGGGTGTTAAGGTAGACCTTAATAAAATTAAATGCATTAAGGAATGGAAAATCCCTACAACCATAAAGCATCTTTGAGGATTTCTAGGGTTAACAGGGTATTATCGTAAGTTTTTTAAGAGTTATGGGAGAATATCATCACATTTAACATCATTAATAGAGAAAGATGCATTTTCTTGGACTCCAGAAGCAACTAAGGCCTTTGAACATCTTGAAGAGGCAATGCGCCAATCATCGGTCTTAGCTACGTAAGACTTCACAAAAACCTTTATTGTGGAATGTGATGCCTCAGGAAATGGAATTGGTGCGGTTTTAATACAAGAAGGAATACTTGTTGCTTTTGAAAGTTTTCCAATCAAAGGAAAGTATTTATTGAAACCTATTTATGAGAACGAAATTTTGGAAATACTACATGCATTAAAGCAATGGCGACCTTACCTAATGGGAAGACAATTCAAGGTAAAAACAGATCATGATAGTCTTAATTGTTTTTTGGAAAAAAATTTATCTTCAGAAGAGAAACAAAAATGGGTCACATAAATGTTGGGTTATGAATTTGAAATCATATACAAAAAAGGGAAGAAAAATGTTGTGTTGAGATTCAACAAGATGATGATCCTAGTGAAAATTAAGCACCTACACTAGGTGGGGCTCGCTGGCTATTTTTAAGTGTATGTATATTTTTAGAATGGTGAGCATATTATATTTATAGTGGGAGTCTATTTATAGATGGTTGAGAAAATTCTATTTATAGATGAGATTCTATTTTTAGATGCATGGGTGAAGTCTATTTATATATCACTTGTCTAAAAATAGATCGGATATCAATTATTATTAGCCCTTAATAATAGTTAGACAATAAATAATAATCTATTCTCTTGAAGCACTTGATTTCAGTTAACTGATGTGGAAAACCAGTTCACTGGAGGAATCATGAGTTTTAAGGTTGGTTGGTGGGACATGCAGAGTGGAATTCGTTGTAACTGAGTGATACAAAGTTGTAATAGAGTTGGATGTGTAGTTATGTGAGTTGTTATTTAGTTTAACTTAGTTAAGTGAGTTAAACTCAGTTGTGCTAGTTGTAATTATTTTTAACTAAATATACACTAGTGAGATATCAATGAATTAATTATTTAATTAATTCACAAGTAGTGGTCTCACATGCAACTAAATAAATACTACTGTTAACTACATGCATGTCAGATCCAGTGGAGACCCAGTTGAGAGATAGGTGAAAGGGCCCGTTTGACTATCAGTTGTGACTATAGTGGTGCATTCAATGCAGCTACACACACATTGGAGATGCCAATGAGGATTGTGTAGTCAAGGCAAGAAAATATTGAATTCATTCTGGGATCTTCATCAGCAGGGATTGCATAGTAGAGGCAGGCTGTCTGGAGGAACTAAATTGGCGCATGTATTTGCCAATTTTTGTATGACAGTGTGAGACGATTGTATATTGTACTAAGAGTTCTTGGAGTAGAGTTTTGTATGAGATTGTTTCATGATCCATGACATATATAATATATGATAGTGGGGTTTTAGCTTTATGATTTCCTGGTAAAAACATCTGTTTTATGTGTGATTGATTTTTCTTCATGTGTTTGCAATTGGCGATTAAATTTCCGCAAAGAGTTAAGTAAGAGGATTATGTACTTAACAATGGATATAATTGTTAGATCAGGAGAATCCAAAAATACATCACAGTTGTATTAAAATTTCTACATGGTATCGAAGCTTTGAATATTGCAATATTGAAGCAGTAGCTAAGTTTTGTTGGTGGAAACAATTCGAATTTGCTCAAGAATTTCTTGGTGTGATAGTTGAGTAAACATCGAAATGGCTTTCAATAGTTTGCGGTTAGAGTATTCACTCAAGGGAAACTTGAACTAAATTGCATGGAAGGATAGGATGGAGGCGGTGCTTGAAGATAATGGCTTGAAGGAATTCATCGACAATGATGTTCCTAAGCCCACTTCGACGGATGCTGCATTACTTGATGCCTAGAAAAATAAAGTGGCGAAGACGAGAAGGATTGCGTTGGAAGGTGTGAGAGACCATATTGTCTCAAGCCTTCATGGGGAAGCCACTCCATTTGAGATGTGGAAGGCTTTGACAGATATTTTCCAAAGCAGAAGCGACCATAGAAAATTGTTGATGAAGGATAAACTCAAAAAAATCAAAATGGAAAAGGGCGACAATATTCCTAAGTATCTCACAAAGTTTGTCCAATGTCGAGATGAATTGGGGAGTGTGGGAATCATGGTTTTTGATGATGATTTGGTGAGCTTGGCTCTCTTGGGACTTCCTAAGAGTTGGCTCAGTTATCAAGACTCTATCAACGGATGGGAAAAACTGCTAGATTAGGAACGACTGTGGTCGGATCTAGTGCAGGAGGAGTTCAGGCGGAACACCAGGGATGGATCTTCATCAAAGAATGATGATGAAGAGGATTGTGCTTGGGCTGCCAAAGCAAGGAAAGGGAAGGGGAATAAATTCCACTCAAAATTCGAGGCTAAAGGCAAGAAGCTGGATTTGTCCAAAGTGAAGTGTTTTCACTGTGATGGCATCTCGCCACTAACTGTCACTTAGAAAAAGAAGAACAAGAAGGCTACTAGAGCTGCAGTTGGTGAGGCCCTTGCCTTGCAATTTGAACTTGATTTCTCTTTGGTCGCATGATTGGTTTCAAGTGCAATGGGATCGGTGTGGTATCTTGATAGTGGTGCTTCCTTCCACATAATGAGAGATAAGGAGATTTTCAGTGACTTGGAGGAGAAAGATCTCCAAATGCATATAGAGATGGGCGATGATGGACGATACAGTGAAATCAACATTAGTACCATTACCTTTGAGATGGAGTCAGGTAAACCATTTCTGTTGAAATATGTTATTCATGTTCCAGGTCTAAAGAAGAACTTGGTCTTAGTCGCGATGTTGGAAAACAAAGGTTATGACGTTGTTTTCAGCGATGGAAAATATTTTCTGCGACATAAAACAACGGGTCAAACCAAGAGGATAGGGATTTGAGTCAAGAATCTCTACAAGCTAGAGGTATATGGATGCATCGTAATGGTGGGAAAATAAGAATAAGTGGTGAGCCGGGATGAGGGTGAATTATGGCACAGGCGATTGGGCCATCTTCACCATGGTGCCCTGAAGATTTTGCAACAAATTTCTACTAGACTTCCCAAGCGTACACTTGCGCAGATAGATTCGTGCAAGGGATGTACTATGGGTAAGTTTGTGAAGACCACCTTTCATGAAAAGGAGAACCGTGCTTCAGTGATCCTGGAGATAGTTCACACAGATGTGTGTGGACCATTCTCGGTTTCTTCTGTTGGGAAAAATACTGAGAGGGGGGGGTGAATCAGTATTTAGAGCTTATAACATAAATTCAACTTTTTCTTTAAGCATATTTCCATACGCGGTTTTTATGAATGGAACTAGCGTATGCACGCGGAAATGCAGAAGGAAACTAGCGTATAATAATTTAACTTTCCAGATTTAGAGAAATTCTCAGAAGCAGTCTTATAAACAGGTTTATCAGTTATGTTTCAGGTTAGAAGTTATGAACAATAATCGATAGAATAAATCATCACACACATGAACACCAACATTTAAGGTGGAAACCCAATACGGGAGAAAACCACCGCTGTTGTCGTCGCTGTCTTCAATCTTTATTATATAGAAAACCTTTTACAACATAGTACTGATGCAGACTCATACTAGTACGCAGGTTTCTACCTGCAGAAGGCTGCAACCTTCTCTCGTTTTCTAGCTGCAACTGGAAGGGAGTTCTAACCCCCTGAAATCGTTTAATAGCCTCTCCTGGAAGGGAGCTTTGACCCCCTGAATTCAACACCAGCTTCTACTGGCTGAAAGCTTCTACTTCCATACTGAAGGCTTCAACCTTCAGACCCACTGCAGACAACATTTCATCAATTTTCATACTGGATCAAACAGCTTCAACACAACCCTTTACATAACATCAACAAACATACTTTGCCCAATACTTCAAACAGAACAGTGAGACCACTGTAACCAGAATATCAGAACTAACCCAGACTTCAGAATAGATATGCAGATACACACTCAACCTTGATCTTTCATTTAATTCAAATAGCATATGCTACTTTTCTTTACTGAAGCCACGTACATACGCGCTTTCCTACACACCATCCCACGTATACTTCTGTGTATTTTATTCTTTAGAAAACCCTATACGCGCTTTTCATTAAGAGAACCCGCATATACACGCGCTTTTGACGATACAAACTAGCGTATAGATCTATAAATGGAAAAATTTGCAAAATAAATAAGATCTATAAACTTACCCATATTTCTTCATTATCTTCAACAAACTTTGCGCCAGATCTTCACCATTTCTTCTTCTGCAGATCATCTTAGAGATTCATCATCATCAGATCTAGAGATATTGAATCATCCTCATATCCATGGGTGCATCATAGATTTAGATCTATCAGTTAAGAACAGAGTTCATCCATGCAGATATTCCTTAGAGATATTTATTCATCAATAACCCTTACACATGCACACCTTGCCCTATGATCTTCTTCTCCTTAAATAGATTTAGCTTTTACCAATACCATGAGCCAAAACCACACCACTTCTGATGGTATTCGTGGACGGAATAAAATAAACCATACAACGCTCAATACTGTGTGCCAAAACCATGGTAATGCCCCTTGGTATTGTAAATTTGGAGCGCAAAAGGGCAGATGCGACTAGGGACGTACTAATTTGCGTGTATACGCGACTTGGCCTTTACAAAAGTGCGTATACATTGTGACATTATATTTATCATTTCTCCGGCATTTACTGGAATTATTTTCTCTGTAGATACATCATTCTTACATCTATAATACATAGGTTGCTATCCAAAGACAACTTCATCAAGTAGGTTGCCATCAAGGACAACTCATTGCATCATATTGCAAACAATATCCCCCTTTGGACTTGATGGCAACCATGACTAGAAATAAATTCAGCAACAACATTCTCCCCCTTTGACATCAAGGGCAAAGGTTAGATCAAGATCCTTTGTACCAACAATACCATGCTTCCCCTGAGATCATGCTGCATCTTCAAACATAAATTTTCAATGAAGTACATGACTCTATGACCTTTCCTATCACCAAGGAATCATACTTACATCAATGATCCAACCAACTAGATTTACATAGGTGACTCAAGTACCCAACCAAGTGGGTTTACACATTTTGACTCAACTACCCAACCAAGTGGGTGTACAAATTTGAACAAGTCCTTACATGACTGAATATTACAATTTTACATCATAGGTCTCATCATGACCCTTTTTCATCCAAGTCTGAAATGACTTATACAAATCAAGATCAAATATTCTCAAGCAAGAGATCAGACTACAAAAAATAAATAGAATGCCAACAATGCATCCTTTTCACATGACCAATGCTCCCCCTTAGCTTGTGCATCCTGAACACTTTCAATAGCAAATCATCAAGGCATCTTCATCAGAAGTATTAAAGAATGAAATAGAAATATGAGAGCTGGAACATCACCAGAGAGACCTAATAGCACTGCAGCTATGCTGAAGAATGCTGACCCAGAAAAATTTGTCAGCAAACACTCATACGCGGTTTTCTGTGTATAAACTCGTGTATATACGCGATTGTCCTTCAGGAAATCCGCGTATCCAATTTAATCTTTTGAATTTAATCAGATCTGATTTTCTGAGAGGCAGAGACAACTCCCAGCTTCTGTCTGAGATATTCGAAGGCTTCCCTGGGTAAAGGTTTGGTAAATATATCAACAACTTGTTCTTTGGAGGGAACATACTCCAACTTCACCTTTTGTTCAAGCACTTGTTCACGTAAGAAGTGATACTTTATGGGAATGTGCTTGGTCTTGGAATGCATAACAGGATTCTTTGAAATACTGATGGCACTTGTATTATCACACATAATGGAGATAGGAGGTGAAAATTTGATTTGAATGTCTTGTAAGGTTTGCGTCATCCAGAGAAGTTGAGTGCAACATGATGCGGCAACCACATATTCTGCTTCTGCTGTAGATAAGGCAATAGAGCTTTGCTTCTTGCTGAACCAAGATACCAACCGGGGCCCCATATAGAATGCACCACCACTTGTGCTTTTCCGATCATCAACATTTCCATCCCAATCTGCATCAGTGTAAGCATGAAGAGTAAGATCAGCATTCTTTGGATACCATAGTCCAAAGTCTTGAGTTCCTTGTAGATATTTGAATATTCTTTTGATAGCCTGGAGGTGAGACTCTTTTGGATTAGCTTGGAATCGTCCAACAATCCCAACTACATGCACAATGTCTGGTCTTGTCCTAGTGAGATACAATAGACTTCCTATCATAAATCTATATTTTGATTGATTCACTGTGGGGGAGTCATCATTGGAACTGATATTACATCCGGTTACCATTGGTGTACTTACAGGTTTGCAATTTTCCATGCCATACTTCTTTAGAATTTGCTTAAGATATTTTGCTTGTGGTAAGAATATGCCATCTGTTGCTTGTTGCACTTGCAAGCCAAGAAAGAATGTTAGTTCCCCAAGTAAAGACATTTCAAATTCTTGTTGCATAACAGAAGCAAATTTCTGACTCATAGAATCTTCATTACTACCAAAAATGATATCATCAACATATACAACCACAATCAATAGTTTATCATTTTCAGTTTTTGTGTATAAGTTACTATCAGCAGACCCCTTTGAAAATCCTTGTTGATGAAGATATTTGTCAAGACGATAATACCATGCCCTTGGAGCTTGTTTGAGACCATATAGAGCCTTTTTAAGTCTACAAACAAGTTTTTCATCATTTCCCAAAATGAATCCTTATGGTTGTTCTATATAAACTTCTTCTTCTATATCACCATTGAAAAAAGAAGATTTAACATCCATTTGATAAACTTTGATTTGTTGGAAGCTTGAAAAATCAATAAACATTCTTATGGCTTCAAGTCTAGCTACGGGAGCAAAAGTTTCTTCAAAGTCTATACCTTCTTGTTGAGCATACCCCTTGCAAACAAGTCTAGCTTTATTTCTTATAACATCCCCATTCTCATTTAACTTGTTTTTGAATATCCATTTAGTTCCAATGACATTTTTGTCATGAGTTCTTGGTACTAATTCCCAAGTGTGATTCTTTTCAATTTGATCAAGCTCTTCATTCATGGCTTGAATCCAACATTCATCTTTGCTAGCTTGATTGACATTGTGTGGTTTAATAGTGGATAGAAATGCTAGATAGCTAGAAGATCCCACAAGAGTCCTTCTTGTTTGTACACCTGATCCCTTTTCTCCCAAAATTTGAGATTCTGGATGATTCTTTTGAACATATCTGGATGGAGATTTTTCAGATAAATCATCTTCGGGTTCTTCATTGGGTTCACTGTCTATATCATTCCTATTTGATGTAGAAGGATATATGTCATCATCGTCTTCATCTGTTGTTTGTTTTTCTTCTTTTGGAGTTGTAGGAGACTCATCAATAACAACATCAATACATTCAACAATCTTCCGAAGTCTTTTATTGTAACATTTATATGCTCTACTCCTAGAGGAGTAACCAAGAAGTATTCCTTCATCTGCTCTAGGTTCAAATTTGCCAAGTTTTTCATCATTATTTTTGATAAAGCATTTGCTTCCAAAAACTCTAAAATGCTTCACAGTGGGAGGATTACCATACCAGAGTTCATATGGCATTTTATCACTATTTACACAAACATGTGCCTTGTTAAGAATATTCTTTTAGCGATTCTTATTTCTTCTCTAGTATCGGTGTTTAGGAATCATCAAGCATAGCTCTAGCCATTTGTTGAATTGTTCTATTCATTCTTTCTCCTTGTTTTGTTGTGGAGTGCAGAAGCTACGACATCTTTTATGCCATGTTGTTCACAAAATTCAAGGAATTCATCTGATGTATATTCTCCTCCTTGATCAGATCTAAGACACTTGATTTTTAGATCTAATTCATTTTCAGCCAGTGCTTTGAAGATCTGAAATTTCTCAAATGCTTCATCTTTGTGTTTAATCAACCTAATCCAACACATTCTAGAAAAATCATCAATAAATAAGATATAATATTGTTTAGCACGTGGTGAATTTTTCCTCACAGGTCCACATATGTCAGTATGAATGAGTTCAAGAGGCTTACTTGATGATCCTTCCTTGGCATTAAATTGCACTCTGGTTTGCTTCCCGAATTGGCAAGATTTGCATATGATACTTTCAGGTAGAGTAATATTGGGAAGATCACGAACAACTTTGAGTCTGCTTGATTTGTTGATTTGAGAGAAGCTCAGATGTCCCAAACTTCTATGCCATAGTCAGTTTTCTGAAGATTTACTCAAGTAACATTGTTCTTTGCATTTCTTCAATACATACAGGTTGCTTAGAGTTCTTTTTCCTTTTATAATTGTTTTACCTGTATCAAGATCACGTACTACACATTCTTTTGAACTAAAGACAACTTCAGTTCCCTGATCACACATTTGACTTACACTTAACAAGTTGTGCTTTAATCCATCCACATACATGCCATTATTATCTTTCACCTTTTCTTTTAGAAAAACAGACCCTTTTCCCTTAATGACCGTAGGAGTATCATTTCCAAATGTAACATTCTTTTCCTTTTCTAGAGCACTATATGCAAGAAGTTTGTTTTTGTCACCTGTCATGTGTTTTGAGCATCCACTATCAATGTACCATTGGTTTTCTTCACCTTCTGCAAATAAAGCTATGCCACAATTTTCAACTTGTAATTCCTTCTTTTTCCACACTTTGGAGCTTGAAGGAAAATGCTCTTTTGGCTGGACTTTGCTCCTGCATTCAGATTCTTCATGGCCAAAGTTATTGCAATAAGCACATTCAACTTCATTTTGAAGAGGATAAAAGTTGTTATAGGTATTATTCTTTGTTCCAATATCAATCCTTTTCTTTCTTGCTTCTCTTGTCATGATGGTTTTATATGCAACACATTGAACAGCTTTATGACCAAAATTGTGACATGAGAAACATTGTCCATTGAAGTAGAAATTTCTACGATCATGAAATCTTCTATTTGAATTTACCTGTTGGTTGGTGTTTCTTTGAAAGGTATTATTGTTAGTGTTCTTTGAATTGAGCTGGTCATGCTTTATCTGTGAAGATTCTTTATTCCCTTGCTGAGTGGCAGAATGTTGTATACCAGTTGTAGCTGCTTTTAGATAATTTGGTGCTGAAGCCTGAGAAGATTCTCCGATATATCCAAGACCTGTCTTTATAAGAGGAGAATGTTGTACCTTGATAATCTCATCTAAGGTTTCAGATCCTTTAGTAAATCTAAGATTCAGAGTCTTTAATTTCTCCAGTTCTTTTCTTAGACTTACTACTTCACATTCTAATTTTTCATTGTGTTTCTCCTTTTCTTCAAGCTGATTTTTCAGAGTTTCTATGGTTATTTTACTTTCTTCTAAGCATATTTTGAGTTGATTATTTTCATCAAGAAAATCATTGTCCTCTAGAGCATCCATAAAAGTATCCTTTTCTTCTCTAGATTCTTTTTCAAATGCCATGAGAATTCTAAGATCTTGTTCACATTCTTCCTCACTATCAGATAACCCATCACTGTCTTCATGAGTATAGTAACTTTTTCTAGTGCTCAACCGATTCTTATTCCTTCTTGCTACTACCTTCCCTTTTTCATGTGTTTATTTATGAGGACACTTAGCAGCATAATGAACAACTCTTACACAATCAAAACATTTGAAAGGAAGCTTACCTCTAAACCGTCCTGTGCCAAGTTGAAGTTTCTTTACAAAATTTACCTCATCTTCTTCTGAGATATATCTTGATCCTTCTGTTCCTTGAACTTCTTTCCCTTTTGTAGAAGCTCTAAAGACTGCTTCTTTGAATTCAGATGGTATTCCTCTTCTCATTTAATATGCAGTTAGTATGCCATGAAGTTTCACCACAGTAATATTTTGAAGATCCTGCTTTTCTTCAAGAGCAGAAACTTTTGATTCAAATTTTGCCATTAGTGATCTTAAAATTTTCTCAACCAAAGTATATTCTGTTATTATTTCTCCCAGATTTCTCATACGATTTACAATATCATCAAGATGTAAAAAGAAATTGGCAATGCTCTCCTCATTATCCATTTTTATATTCTCATATTGAATTCTGAGAGTTTGGAGTTTAGCACTTTTTACCTTTGCATCACCTTCATAACTTAGAATGATTTTGTCCCATATTTCCTTTGCTATATTCAGCTACATGACTTTGAAAAATTCTGATTCAGTTAGACTTCCCAATAGAGCATTGACCGCCTTTGCATTTGTTTCATAATTCTTCCTTTCAGTCGGATTTGTTGGTACTGCGGCTGGATATTGATATCCTCCTTCAACAATAGCCCATACATCTGCTCGTAGAGACTGAAGATAAGATCTTATCCTTGTTTTCCAGAAGATTAAATTGTTTCCATTAAAGAGTGGAAGCCTGATAGATGTTGTTCCATATTGATTGCTCATCTTCCTTGATCTTCCTTCTAGCGGCTAAGCTTTTTCAGAAGGACCTGCTCTGATACCAATTGTTGGGAAAAATACTGAGAGGGGGGGGTGAATCAGTATCTAGAGCTTATAACATAAATTCAACTTTTTCTTTAAGCAGATTTCCATACGTGGTTTTTATGAACGGAACTAGCGTATGCACGTGGAAATGCAGAAGGAAACTAGCGTATGCACGTGGAAATGCAGAAGGAAACTATCGTATACTAATTTAACTTTCCAGATTTAGAGAAATTCTCAGAAGCAGTCTTATAAACAAGTTTATCAGTTATGTTTCAGGTTAGAAGTTATGAACAGTAATCGATAGAATAAAGCATCACACACATGAACACCAATATTTAAGGTGGAAACCCAATATGGGAGAAAACCACCGCTGATGTCGTCGTTGTCTTCAATATTTATTATATAGAAAACCTTTTACAACATAGTATTGATGCAGACTCATACTAGTACGCAGGCTTCTACCTATAGAAGGCTGCAACCTTCTCTCATTTTCCAGCTGCAACTGGAAGGGAGTTCCAACCCCCTGAACTTGTTTACCAGCCTCTCCTGGAAGGGAGCTTTGATCCCCTGAATTCAACACCAGCTTCTACTGGCTGAAAGCTTCTACTTCCATATTGAAGGCTTCAACCTTTATACTCACTGCAGACCACGTTTCATCAATTTTCATACTGGATCAAACAGCTTCAACACAACCCTTTACATAACATTAACAAACATACTTTGCCCAATACTTCAAACAGAATAGTGAGACCACTGTAACCAGAATATCAGAACTAACCCATACTTTAGAATAGATATGAAGATACACACTCAACCCTGATCTTTCATTTAATTCAAATAGCATACGCTACTTTTCTTTACTGAAGCCGCGTACATACGCACTTTCCTGCACACCATTCCGCGTATACTTCTGTGTATTTTATTCTTCAAAAAACCCTATACACACTTTTCATTAAGAGAACCTGCGTATACACGCGCTTTTGACGAGACAAACTAGCATATAGATCTGTAAATGGAAAATTTTTCAAAACATATCAGATCTATGAACTTACCCAGATTTCTTCATTATCTTCAGCAGAATTTGCGCCAGATCTTCACCATTTCTTCTTCTGCAGATCATCTTAGAGATTCATCATCATCAAATCTAGAGATCTTGAATCATCCTCAGATCCATGGGTGCATCATAGATTCAGATCTATCAGTTAAGAACAGATTTCATCCATGCAGATATTCCTTAGAGATATTTATTCATCAATAACCCTTACACATGCACACCTTTCCCTATGATATTCTTCTCCTTAAATAGATTTAGCTTTTACCAATACCATGAGCCAAAACCACACCACTTCCGATGGTATTCGTGGACGGAATCAAATAAACCATACAACTCTCAATACTATGTGCCAAAACCATGGTAATGCCCCTTGGTATTGTAAATTTGGAGCGCAAAAGGGCATACGCGACTAGGGACGTACTAATCCGCGTGTATATGCGACTTGGCCTTTACAAAAGCACGTATACATTGTGACATTATATTTATCATTTCTATGGCATTTACTGGAATTATTTTCTTTGTAGATACATCATTCTTACATCTGTAATACATAGGTTGCTATCCAAAGAAAACTTCATCAAGTAGGTTGCCATCAAGGACAACTCATTGCATCATATTACCAACAACTTCAACAACAAAACACATGTATTATGTTATTTTTTTTGATTACTATTATCGTAGATGCTATATCTTCTTCATGCAGAGGAAAGATCAAACATTCTCAAAGTTCTGTGAGTTTAAAGCATTGGTGGAGAAAGAGTATGGGAAGAAAGTGAAGGATTTGTGGAGCGATAATGGTGGTGAATATATCTCGAATGAATTCAAATAATTCTATAGCAAAGAAGTAATTCAAAGAGAACTCATAGCACCTCATAACCCACAATAGAATGGGGTCACAGAGAGGAAGAACAGAACCTATGATGCATGATCAGGGCCTACCAATGCACTTGTGGACGGAAGCATGAAACACTGCGGTTTATGTGAAAAACCATTGTCCTCATAGAGTATTTTGCATGAGTACACCTGAAGAAGCTTTTACTGGTAAGAAACCAGATGTTTCTCACTTTAAGATTTTTGGCTCATCTGTTTATGTGCATGTGACCAAGAACGCTAGGAAGAAGCCGGAGCTGATTGCTGAAGTTGGGATATTTGTGAGGTACACAGAAACACCCCATAATTATCGGGTCTATTCTCCAAATAGTCAAATGACTATGGTGCGAAAAGATATAAATTTCAATGAGGAGAAATCCATGAAGTTGTCCCTTGAGAGGGAGCTAGACTTGCATGCAGAGGAGGAACTGCTTTTTCCAAAAGATGAGTCTCTAGATGTGGATTAGCCATAGGAGGAGGTTCATGGAGTGGAGGAGTCCACTCATGTAGAGCCAAATATTAGAACTGGCAGAAGGCGTACCATAGAAGCTGAGAGGTTGAAGCTTGATGTGGCACAGAATGTAGGAGTCCCTAATTCACAGCGGAGACAGACAAAGTCTCCTGATCGATTCACTAGATACATGGCTCTCATTAGAAAATGTATTGTGACTGAGCCATATTCCTTTCAGGAAGCAGTGTAGGAGCCCACATGGGTAGATGCAATGGTGGAGGAGTATGACTCCATTGTCAGAAACAATGCTTGGCAAATTGTTCCAAGGCTGGTTGATAAATCAGTGGTAGGTTCAAGATGGATGTACAAGGTAAAGCAATCTGCTGATGGGAGTGTTGAGAAGTATAAGGCAAGATTTGTGGCCCGGGGCTTCTCACAGATGGAGGGGATTGATTATGAAGAAACCTTTTCACATGTCGCATTTATTCTTCCATAAGGACCATCCTTGCTCTCTTAGCACAGATGGGTTGGGACATTCATCAGATGGATGTGAAGACTGCATTCCTTAATGGGATCATTGAGGAAGAAGTGTACATTGAGAAGCCCGAAGGATTTGAGATCTTCAGCAGTGAGTTTCATGTGTGCATACTCAAAAGAGCGTTGTATGGGCTGAAGCAAGCACCCTGTGCTTGGTACACTCAGATCAACAACTATTTCACTGGACTTGGCTTCACCAAGAGTGAGGCAGATGCAAACCTATACCAGATTCTGGTGGAGGGTAAGATTTTAATCATTGTTCTTTATGTTGATGATTTAATACTAACTGGTGATGAGCAGCTGATACACTCATGCAAGGAGGACCTTGCAAAGGAGTTAGAGATGAAGGATATGGGCCTCCTTCACTATTTCCTTGGATTGGAAATATGACAGTGAGAAGGTGAACTATTTGTGTCTCAAGGAAAGTATGTAAGGAGATACTTGATAAGTTTCACATGGAGGGTTGCAAACCCATGGATACTCCTCTTCCAGGAAACTGGAGGAAAGAGGACACTACATCTGGAGAGGTAGTGGATGCTACCGTCCATTGACAGGTTGTGGGTTTGCTCATGTATTTAGTTAATACAAGACTAAACATATGCTATACAGTGAACCAACTTAGTCAAGTGATGGTTAAGCCTACCAATATCTTTTGGAAGGTGGGCAAGCATGTCCTGAGATATCTCAGGGGCACATCTGAGTATGGCTTATGGTACAAAAAGAAGGATGAGGTGAAGTTGCATGGCTTCACAGATGCAGATTGGGCAGGCAGCCCAACAGACAGAAAGAGCACATCAAGAGGGGTTTTTAGTGTCGGATCTACAACTTTTTCTTGGTACAGTAGGAAACATATATCCATGGCACTCAGTTCAGGGGAAGCGGAATACATGGCAACAATTCAAGCTGCATGTGAGGCTATCTGGATGAGAAAGATCCTGGTTTGTTTGTTCAGTTCTAATGTAGATCCTATAGTGATTCATTGTGATAATCAGAGTTTCATTAAACTCTCGATTAATCCTGTGTTTAATGATAGATCTAAGAATATAGATATTCGGTATCATCATATCAGAGATTGTGTGCTGCGGAATATCATGTTGCTTCAGTACATTCCTACAGAAGATCAGGATGCAGGTATTTTGACAAAGGCGCTCACCAGGAGTAAATTCGAATACCATAGAGAGAGGATCGGGGTGAAGGATAATCCCTTTCTTGTTGAGAGGGAGTGTTGAGATTCAACAAGATGATGATCCGAGTGAAAATTAAGCACCTACACTTGGTGGGGCCCGCAGGTGTATGTCTATTTTTAGAATGGTGAGCATATTCTTTTTATAGCAGGAGTCAATTTATAGATGGTTGAGAAAATTCTATTTATAGATGAGATTCTATTTTAGATGCATGGGATACGTCTATTTATAAATCGCATGTCTAAAAATAGACCGGATGTCAATTATTATTAGCCCTTAATAATAATTAGACAATAAATAATAATCTATTCTCTTGAAGCACTTGATTTTAGTTAACTGATGTGGAAAACCAGTTCACTGAAGGAATTACGAGTTCTAAGGTTGGTTGGTGGGACATGCAGAGTGGACTTCGTTGTAACTGAGTTATACAAAGTTGTAACAGAGTTGGATGTGTAGTTATGTGAGTTGTTATTTAGTTTAACTCAGTTAAGTGAGTTAAACTTAGTTTTGCTAGTTGTAACTAAAGACACACTAGTGAGAGATCAGTGAATTAATTATTTAATTAATTCACAAGAAGCGGTCTCACATGAAACTGAATAAATACTATTGTTAACTACATGCATGTCAGATCCAGTGGAGACCCAATTGAGAGATAGGTGAAAGGGCATGTTTGACTATCAGTTGTGACTATAGTGGTACATTCAAGGAAACTACGCACACAATGGAGATGCCAATGAGGATTTTGCAGTCAAGGAAATAAAAGATCGAAATCATTCTGGGATCTTCATCAATAGGGATTGCGGAGTGGAGGCAGGCTGTCAGGAGGTAGTAAATTGGCGCATGTATTTGCCAATTTTTGTATGACAGTGTGAGACGATTGTATATTGTATTGAGAGATCTTGGAGTAGAGTTTTGTTGAGATTGTTTCATGATCCACGATATACATAATATATGATAGTGGGTTTTTTAGCTTTATGCTTTCCCGGTAAAAACATCTGTGTTATGTGTGATTGATTTTTCTTCATGTGTTGCAATTGGCGATTAAATTTTCGCAAATATTTAAGTAGAAGGATTTTGTATTTAACAATGGATATAATTGTTAGACCAGGAGAATCCAGAAATACACCACAGTATTATAAAATTTCTACATGTTGTTGTAGATGCACTCTCAAGAAAGGATGAGGATGTGGAAGCATTGCTTTGTGCCATTTCTATTATCAAACTTGAGTGGATAACCAAAGCAAGGGATGAATGGAAGAATGATGAAGAGGTGCAGACACTCATTCAAAATTTCTAGTAATATCTCAGTACATCTGAAAAATTTAGCTGGAGAAATGATTCATTATGGTACGTAGGTCGCTTATATATTTGTAAGAATTCCCAACTCAAACAAAATATTCTTTTGGAATTTCATACCTCTCCCTTAGGAGGGCACTCAGGATTTTTAAAAGCTTACCACAGGGTCAAGAAGGATTTTTTTGGGATGGCCTTAGCTTTGATATTCAAAATTTTATGGAAAAATGTTTGTTTTTCCAACAAAATAAAGTTGATACAATTAAGACCCCAAGTTTGTTACAACCTTTATCCATTACAAGTCAACATTGGAAAGAGGTTTCAATGGATTTTATCATAGGTTTACCCAAGTCCGAAGAAAATACTGTAATCATGGTGGTAGTTGATAGACTTACCAAGTATGAACACTTTTGTGCATTATCTCATCCATTTAAATCCAATACAATTTCTAGTTCATTTATGGAAACCATTCAAAAACTACATGGAAACCCAAAGATTTTTGTAATCGAGAAAGATCCCATTTTTACAAGAAATTTTTGGACGAAATTATTTTTTTGTTTGGGTACTAAATTAGCTCATAGCTCATCATATCATTCTTAATTTGATGGGAAAATTGAGTTAATGAACAAATGTTTGGAAGGATATCTTCATTGCTTTGTATTTGATAAACAAACATAATGGGTCAAGTGGTTACCTCTGGTTGAATGGTGGTATAACACTTCCTTCCATATTGCAACAAAAATGACCCCATTTATGACACTTTATGGATATCATCCACCCTCCATCACATCATATTTAAGAGAAAATTCTAAGGTTCAAGCAATGGAATATCACATCGAGCATCCACAACATGTTCTCCAACTCTTAAAGGAGAACCTCACCGTCGCACAGAAGCGAATGAAACAATAGGAATATCAACAACGCAGTGAAAGAAGTTTTGATGCAGGAAACTCAGTATTTTTACGGCTACAACCATACAAAAAAAGTCCCTCAAGCAAGCTAAGAAGGATAATAAATTATTACCAACGTATTATTGTCCTTAAATTTTTTTGCAAAAGATTGGGATTATGGCATACAAATTGGAGCTTCTTGCATCTTCCCGATTGCACATAATTTTCCATGTTTCATGCTTAAAGAAGGTTATAGGTGAAAAGCTCCCAGTTCAAAAAATTGAGAGCTTGATGAAGAAGGAAAAACAATATTGGAACTTGAATCAGTCATGGGAAAAAAAACTTGACAGCTACGAATTTAATCAATTTCAGAGTATCTCATAAAGTGGAAGAACTTACCCACTGAAGATCAGCATGGGAGGATGAGAATTTTATACAGAAGCATCCATAACTACTCAAGCGTCAAGGAAAATAGTTTTTTGAAGGAGAGGGGCATGCTAGATCCCTATAATACTAGTGGATCCCCTTATTGTTATTGTTAGTGTATCCCCCTTATTGTTATTTTTGTGCCCATGTAGTCCCCATATTGTTATTATTGTGCCCCATACAAGCCCACTATTGTTATTATTGTGCCCTTACATTATTATTGTTATGTTGACTAGGATTATATTGTGACCCCTTGGACTCCTATATATAGAAAGGAGGTTTTTTTCATTTGTATCATCCCATAATTGTTCATTTATGTAATGTAAAGGAGGTTTCCCCCTCGAAGAGGCTAATTTCTAATTCGTTGATATATCTTTTCTTCTATTTTGTGAGTTGGTTTCATAACACACTTGACACAAGTTTTCCTCCAAGACACTTGTCACTATATCTTTCTCTCTTCGATCTTCACACTTCTTTCCGTATTTCTCGCACTTTCTTGCACTTTCTCCTAGAGAATCTCAATCTCTATTCCACAACCCTTGACACAATACCTTCAACCTACAATAGTGTCCTTCCTTCGATCTCCAAGAGTCTCCTCCATTCGACCTCTTTCCAACACCTTTATACACTTGATGATAGCCCTATGTTGAGCTATATAATCCTTAAAGAAGCCTTCGGTCTTCACTAAGATTGCAGGTAAAAATTTAGTCCGAAATATGTAGAGACCCTTACACACTTCTTGTAGTATTACTCTTTGTTGTATTATCATTAAACTTCTCGCGTTGTGATCCACACTTACTATTGAATAATGATATTATTTTCTTTGCGATACAATGAGATCGAGTCACCTTTATATAGTGACAAATATCCTCTAATTAGGCTGACATGATACATGAGGGTAAGTTGACTTCTTCACAAGGAGAATCTCATTCATCTTTTGACTGAATTCAAGAGGTATAGTGACAATGTCTTGTAGTGTAACTTTTAGATAGATGATGTGTCTTTTACATGTGTAACATGAATTCATTTACATTACTCTAATTACCTTTATGAAAAGATGGCGAATACCTAAATACATCAAGAATAAGTCTTTGACCTATAATAAAAAGTCCTTTCTCATGAAATCCATGAATCAAGTAAGATAATGTATTTTATTATAAAAACATAATTACAAGTCATTATGAAGACCGACCCTAGTTACATTTTCAACAAGGATGAAGATAAAAATCCTAGCCTTCATGTTACCCAAGTAATCATGCAACTCAAAGAACTTCTTCATCCCAAGTATCCACGCTTCTGCCTCTTCTGGTTTCTTCAAATATCCATGAAAAGTATGTGTCTTTGCTTTCTAAAATTCATCCGGCATGTATCCCTTGTCACTCCTCCTATAAGGATGATAAATATGATGATCATGATGTATATATGAACCAGAAATATGATGGTACTTGTACTCATCACCCCTCCTATTCAGAGTGTCAAAAAACCTGCCATCTCTTACTATATCATCTCTATCTGAACTGTGTCTACTAGGAGACCTAATTCCATATGCCCCATTAGTTTTGTCCTCCTGTCCATAACTGATCCTAAGTGGTCCTTGTTTATGAAAATATGATAAGATCTAAATAAGTATTGCATTCACCTCAGCTTGTTTCTCCTGTGCCTGTATGAGTCTTTCATTTTCATCCTTACAACTCCTTATTTCATCCTTTAGGCTTCTCAATGTGTCTTCCAAATCAAAAGAGTACCCACCATGCTGCTCATATGACTCATAGGGAGATTCCTTGTAGTCTACCATCTTTCTATTCATGTTGATATTTATCCAACAAAGCATAATATGTCAGCTAAACCAAATAATAATAAACCAACGTACCTTAGTGTAATTTGGGGAGGATACTTCCTGCAAGATCAGCCAATCAACATAATACATGTATATACAAAATCATAACAACATATTACTCATAGCACATGGTATACTAGCGCGTAATCATCATTCTAGTTGGTGTCCAGTCATCAATGCATGCCCATACCAAATACACCACATGACCTAATGCATAACCATACCAATGCAAATTGACCACTCACCATCACAAGCACTGACCATACACAAGCATAAGAGACATGTAACTAATCATGAATGACCAATGCGTGTTCAACATATAACATCATAGAAGCAAGCATACATGTAAAACACACAAGCATGACTAATATGTGACCTAACATAGACAAGCAGTGGATGCTCAACACATAAAAATATGTGAGCAAGTGTGCACGGAAAACACATAAGCATAAACAACACACAATCAATCATATACACATGATAACATGTTGAAATCAACACCATCATCCCTCCCACCGAGACACCACTTCCACCATGGAAAATAAAACACAGATTCACAAACACATACACCATAGGTATGAGAAACACATAAGCAATCACCAAAATCATGACCAACACACCGCCCATCCAGTCCAAGGGTTGAACCATGCTATAATACCACTTTGTAAAACCCCCTACCCACATCTACCGAAGCAACTAGCCAGCCGGGGTAAATATGTGACGAGAGGCTACTATAGTGAGATTAAACCTCCTATGTGACCTTAAGGAAGTGGAACCGATGGAAAACACACATACAAACCTTATACATGATTAATGACACCCCCAGGAGCTATCTGAACCTGCCATGGCTATTTCCCCTGGGTCACACTGAATTTTTGACCACTTTGAGCCTTATTTGCAGGCATGAAACAAAAAGGTAGCGGCTGGGAGGCTATAGCCACAGGAAAAACACAACAAGCATGGGGCCATGGCCCCAATTGGTGAGTTATGTGCCTGCAACTTCGGGATTTGAGCCACCTTTTTAGGCCCAGAGCCCAAATCACTGCCCATAACTTCATGAAACTTAGGGAATGATAAATAACAATAGGACAATGATACATAAGCAATCAAATCAACAATAACTCATCTGGACCCCTCCTAGCCATGACAAACATTTCATCAAATATGTCACAAACATTGAATCTACAGGTGTAAACAATAGATTTAAGCACAGGGGTCTCATACTTATCTGAGAATGGCTAAGAAGCATTGCTTCCTTACATCATAAGCTGAAATACAATCTATTTGACCATAAATACATTATGCGTTCATTTACAAGTAAAAACGTGGATATAACCAGACATCATCACTGATAAAATACATGCTTATAACTAGCATAATAACAACAAAAATACCATGGATACAACAATAATAGAATCTGCATAATAAGTAGTGAAATTATACATCAAATACCAAAGGAATGAGATTCTCATTAATGAGTGTAAAAACCAACCGGAGATGGGACTTCCACGTTCCACCAAACCATAGATTGGATGAGAGAAATCTCTCTTCAGCCAATCACCCCTGTGCCATATTCCAAGCTTGAATGTGGGACTCAAACCGAAAGAAAAAACCAGGGCATCCCGAGGCTAAACCACCTCACCCTCATCAAATAGAAATAAGGATTTACCATGATCCACACCCGATCACTAGGCCAACACAAGCATGGATATCACCAGATTATCTCTGCCTAAACTGTGAGGAATTTCCCCGTCTCCTAGTATCTCATGATTTACCACAACCCATAATACGAATTAGGGGTCAATGGGCCCTAAATCAAGACATACTCTCTATGATTTACCGTAAATCCTAAACTTGAGATTCATCATCCTGAATGGAGAGCAAACAACCTCTCAGGATTTGGATTGCGTTACATAAACTTAGGCAACACATGAACCAATTACATAATCATTTAGAGATCGACCTCACTCAGCTTTGAAACCATCTGATAATCTAGCTAAACCAAACATGAGAACTCTACAACACCATGGCTATCTAAAAAATGGCAACGGTAGGCTGAAAACATTGTCACACCTGGTAAAAACCCATGCCAAGATAGAAAATAACCACATGCAATACCATGCATGCCAGATCTAGCAAGGAAAATGCACATGCAAATTGATACCTGCCAAGAATCTTGTTGTAGTTGCTTGATTCCTGCTCCTTCTTGCTTGCTTCCTCCTTCTTCCTGCATTCTTTCCTTTCTTGGTTAAATGCCAAAATGCTCCAAGAAACTCTAAGTGTCCAAGAGTGAGTGAGAGAGATCCAAAAATGCATTAACAAAAGGTACCAAATGATCCTCAAAATCCTTGCACACAAGAAGAGGCCTCTATTTTCTTCATTCTCCATTATTTTCCTTCATTTTGCTCCTCACATGAAACCCATGACCTTTCATCTCACTTTTCTCGTAACTTCCATTATTTTCATAAATAAATGTTCCAAAAAATGCCATTTTTCCTCTCCAATCCTTTTCCTTATCCTTTTCCAGTTTCCTTAGCCATATTAACCAAAATTAATACCCATTAGGATTTTTTGCCCAAAATTCTGCTTGGAATAAGTGTTCCATCAATCGCGGTTATTATTTTTAATTTTATGACATGGAATTTTCACTAGGGTTGTTACATCATTCTTGTAAAGTATATTAGACGATCAATGTTACCTTCTCTTGGTTACACAAGGAATGCACCGTATATAATCCATGAAGCATTAAAATGTATATGAAACTCTACCTTCCAAGATAAACTAATATCAAGGCACTTACCATCTTCTCCTTAAGTAGTGTTGTTCCTGGAGTGACCCTATTAAGGGTTGATGCGAAGGCACCTAATGGAAGTTTAGAAAATTTCTCTGCTTTAGACCCTAAGCTAGCCCTTGGAATAGAGGGGGTAACCCTCGATATGTCACAAATGATAGTTATGTTGAATTACTTCAAAAAAACTGTTTAAAGTGTTATATTTTCATATTAATAATGATATGTAAGAAAAATGCAAGGAGTTAATAACAAATTGGAGATAATAAACACTCGAATTAAAACATAGTGAACGAAGCGCCTTCAAAATACGCTGTCATTGCCATAACATGGATTCTAAAAAGTAAACGGGCAATAGGTTAAGAAGAAGGATATGCCCAGTGGATAATTTAGGTATTCATCGACATAAAGAGGGATACCATTAGAGAAATTTCGAGGTCTAAAATGGGCCTCCTAAGGAAAATGTAAAACCAAAATAAATTTTTTAAGAACCAATAGGATTAAATATGATGATTTCAACCATGGGGGATGATTCACCTTTTTTGGGGAAAAAAATTGAAAAGATTAAAAAATAATAAAATAATAAAACTACTTTTTCAACTTATCTCCCTAAGGTTTTACTCAAATTTCGAGCGAGAGTACTTGTTGGATGAAAATTTTAATTCCTCATCCAAGGTTTAACCATGTTGCATACTTTCGAATGACCCAGCTTCACTAAAAATGAGAAATATATGGAAACACGTAATTTCAATCATATTTTTTCAAGTATTTATCATTTTTCGTGTAGAAGAGTCCATCGAGAGTATGAAATGTGGCTACTCCTTGGATGAGTAATCAAATTATGCACCCAACGAGTGTTCCCACTCGAATTTTGAGTAAACCCATAGCGAGATAAGTTGAAAATACGAGTTGAAAAAGTAGTTTTTTCTTTTTTCCTTGTAAAATTTGATGATGTAATCTAATATTGTTTTATTATTTTCACTATTATTTTATAATTTTCTTCGGAGACCCATTTTTGACCTCAAAATTCCCCTAATGATGTAATGTCCCCTAATAATTATAAAATAATAAATAATATAATATAATTAAATAAATAAGTAAATAAATAATAATTCAAGAGAATGATAAAAATAATAAATAAAACAGTAAACAATAACTGAAGTTCTAAATAAAATAGTAAATAATAAACTAGAGTCCTAAAACAGTAAACAAATAAGTAAAGTTAAGATTTATTTAAGAAAGAGTTAATTAACAAAAGTAAAAAGGAATAAATTAACAAAGAGTTAAACTAAGAAACCATAAAAATTAGTAAAGTTAACAAAAAAGGAAATAAAACTATGAGAAACACTAAATTAAGTAAAACTAACAAAAAGTAAGTTAAACTAAGAGAACACTAAAACTTAAGTTGCATGTTGACACAGTGAATGTGTGCATGTGGTTCCCATTCCATTGTTTGGCCTATTTAATAGACATTGAGGAAGATTCAAAGATAGTCTTTCATTCATTCTCTGGAGAGAAAGGTATTGTGAGGCAAGGGATACCCTGGAAGTAGTACATTGATTGAGGGCTTGGGGGTGGCCATCTGTGGAAAGATTACATGCAGCTAAGCCTACGGTTGTGTGGAGAGTTATCCCCAAAACATTGTTGCAGTCAACAGGATTCATATAGCATTCAACCTTGGAGTCTCAAGTAAAGAAAATCACCATTACAGGTAAGTCATCTTGATCATGTTTCTGAAAATGCTATGATTATTAGTTAAACAAATTTTGGTGTGATTGTTAATTGTTTATTTGATAGAATAAATGAAATGTTGAAATTGGGGTTGTTACATATGGTATTAGAGCAAGTTTCAACTTGAAGGACCTCTAGGTAAAAGTTAAAACTTGACATAAGAGAACTCAACCGTAGGCTCAGCTGTATGTAATCTTTCCACAGTTGGCCACCCCTAAGCCCTTAATCAACATACTACTGCCAGGGTATCCCTTGCCTCACAATACCTTTCTCTCCAGAGAATGGATGAACGAATGATCTTTTAATCTTCCTCAATGTCTATTAAATAGACCAAACAATGGAATGGGAACCACATGCACACATTCACTGTGTCAACAAGAAATTTAAGTTTTAGTGTTCTCTTAGTTTAACTTACTTTTTGTTAGCTTTAATTAATTTAGTGTTTCTCTTAGTTTTATTTACTTTTTTTGTTAACTTTACTAATGTTTATAGTTTCTTAGTTTAACTCTTTGTTAATTTATTCCTTTTTACTTTTGTTAATTAACTCTTTCTTAAATATCTCTTAAATTTACTGATTTGTTTACTGTTTTAGGACTCCAGTTTATTATTTACTATTTTATTTAGAACTTTAGTTATTGTTTATTGTTTTATTTATTATTTTTATATTTCCCTTGACTTATTATTTATTTACTTATATTATATTATTTATTATTTTATAATTATTAGGGGACATTACAAATGATATATTAAACATTAATGGACATAACATTAGTATTTCCACATACATTTAATAGTTGAAATCATACTAAATTTATATCAAGCAATTCATTGGATGCATCAAAACAATGAATCCACCATGTAAATTTAATAACTAACAAAACAATTAGAAACCCTACATGTTCCAATGTTTGATGCATGTATCCACCACAAAATATTAGTGATAATGAATACCGAAGCAATCTAAAATTTCTAAGAAGAAACATTAATCAAAACTTAACACAAAAATTTAAAAAAATTCAGAAAATATTGTGCATCTCTTCGTAATAAATTAATGAAAGGCTAAAACTATCAAGGAAATATCACAACACGATCATAGTTTATGAATAATTATTTCAATGACTAATTGTGATACTTTAAATAGCTACATAATAGAATGGAAAGAAAGAAAAGGTTTTGAATTCATATAAGAAGATTCTTTACATTCACAATAGGAAAAGTTAGATTATATTTTCACTATGGGAGACAAATTTGTTGGTTGATCATCAATATTGTGCTCAAAATTTGTCCCACTGGTATCTCTTGTCCCTTTTTATTATCTTTGATTGTGTTTTTATTCGCATAGATTTTTTTTTTTGGTAAGCTTGGTAGGACCACATCTTCATCATGTCCAAAATATCACCTTGACTGAGGCAGGGAATTTAACTTGTGACTTCACATCAAGGAGTGCCTTAACAGAGAACCCGATCACCGTCTATCCAAGACCCCGTGGACTATTCCCATAGAAAATTAGATTCCACCCTTCATACCTTTTTTGGTTTCACAATGACTTTATTAAAATGTTGAAATTGATTTTGATTAGTTTCCCTTTAAATGTTTTATATGCTCGTTTAAACCAAATATATATATTTTTTACTAACATATCCATGTGAAAAATGGCATGTACTCTAAGCTAGCTTCATACCATTAATGTCCTTGATAATTTCAACACAATGCTATTGATCATCTACAATCTCGATCTACTTATGAAACTAATGGATGTTCCAAACAGTGATGGAATGTGCATGTACCACTGAAAGTATTTTCTCATATTGAAGTTTTAAATATTTATTATTTCTTCCTCATTTTAAACTCTTAGATGGAATACCATAGCATAATTAAACTCAAGAGTTGAGAAAAGCTATCATAAATAACTTCACATGAGAATTCACAAACCAATTTAAACTTATTTCAACCAATACCACAACTATAGGAAATATATGGATGGCATTTATTCATACCCTAAGCACAATTTAAAATTACATAGTTCAAAATTAAAGATGAATCAATATTGATGGATATTGCAATTAGTATCAAAACGAGAAAACCTTATTATATTTTTTTGGTTGAGAAAAATCACCCCCCCTTTACAAGATTATAGGCAGAAAATTTAAGAAATGTTGCTTCCACCATTCCTAAAGGAAAATATATTTTGTGGAGCATAGTCACTTATCATTTGTCAATTCTGTTGAAATTTTAGCTTGGGAGGTACTAAGTTGTGTGAAGAAAACCCACAAAAATGTGGTTTTGTGGGAAATGTACCCAAGTTGTGGGATTTAGACCCAAAGTTGTGGGATAAAGACCAAAAGGAAAGTATTTGTTTTGTAACATACACCATACTATCCCTAGCCACTACTGAGGTAGAAAGAGGGCAGTTACTAGGCTGACTTGATCTCCAAGGTTCAAGTTATGGAAATGGGGTATTAATTTTTTTCGATCTTTTCAGTCTCTTCAAAACTTAAAATAGAAAACACTATTGCGATCGTTTTTTCGATACCTTTCCAAAGGTATAAATTTCATCTCAATTCGACCCTCAAGTCAAAATATATAACCATTTAAATATTTGACAATAGCCAAATGACATGTCAATAATATTGGCCATGGGGATCCCATGTGGTCCCCACATGGTGCTTGCATGACCCTCCAAGTCATAATATTATCCACTGCGAACTCTTTCATGTCCTTCCATACTCATGGGACCCCCATTTTCCATGGTACACTTCATATATAACATATATATAACACTATGATATAAACCCTTGGTCCAAGCCTCATTTAACAATATATTAAGTTGAGCAAGGTCCTCAAGGCCACGTTGTCATAGGGATATAATCCATGGAGTTTCCCTTCAATAACTTTTACAAAATTGTTGGGATGCCTTTGATGGAAATAATCGGGGTGACGGGGAGTACCCTATCTATGTGTACTCATAACATACAAACACTACATTGCACCCAAACATATTGGAGGGGCTCGCTCCTGCCACATAATCTCAAGGATTTTTCCCCCGTACCATTGTTAGAATACGTCGATGTTACCTGGAGCTTATAGACATAAAAATTTCCCCATTGGTTATTTTATGAATAACAAGCGACCAATTGGAATCTACCTCCACTCCAACATACCCATGAGATCCACGTACTCCTAGGGATAAAATCTCTGCAGAATTGTACCAAGCAACACCAAATCTTGCTGAGGTATAGGAATTGGGGTGACGTTGCAAATTCAAATCTTCAGGGTGACGTCATGAGTTCTAATAACTGGGGTCATCCAACGACCCAAATGTTCTATGGTATTCAACAAACATGAAATCCCTGAGTTTGCATATGGTCATATCACCCGACATATGGCGTATGAGGCTCAAGGCATAATTTCCTCCAGGGAATAGGATTTTCAACACCTGTGCATTGACAAGGATCAAATATTTTATATAATTTAACAATAGAGCCTTTTCCTAGGGCCTTCAAAGCCAAAATATATGTTAATATGTGTATGGCTCTATCGAGCTATCCTTTATAAGATTTAGCTAGTCTTGGCCCAACCTTCAACTTCGTATGCAAGGTTCACAAATTCATAGGAACACATATTTAATATGGCATGTGCTATCCCTTATTGGGTTAAATACACCTTGGAATGGCCTAGATTTACATAATTATGCATTTTTATAAAGCAAATTTATTCCTCCTGAACCTTTACAACTTATAAATGAAGGCCTACTAGCCACATTATTTTCATGCAATCATCCAATTAATTAATATAGGTTGTTTATCTCTTCATACACACGCCATGTAGACCAAATTGCAGGCTCAAGATGGATATAAGGATAAAGCTATTCCTAAGAAAATATTTAGGAAGCACTTCTATATAAGAAATCACATTCCTTGTTGTTAACATGAGTAGTTTATCAACACAGTGGCCAAATATTCAGACATTTCAATGCAAGTAATTAATTCATTAACATAGGTTACCCATATCTTCATGATAAAACAACTTGGGTTAGTTTCAAGCCGAGAAATCCATAGGAAATGAGCCATTACTTAAAATATTTATACATGACATTGATATTCCTCATTCATGTAAGAACCAACGCTCCTCAAAATTATCATGACATTGTTTCAACACAATAAATAGAGGCATGATAAACACATGCACAAATACATAAGAGAATACTAATCTTACAAAGAGGTGTGGAAACTAATATTGGGACTGCAACTCTCCATTTAACCATACAGGTACTGCAACAAATCCTTTCTTGCAGTAATCACCCCTGAGACATATTTCAAAGCTTGAGGAGTGGTGCTTAATAATGTAAAATTGGTGCTTCTAACTGAAATAGTGTCCAAAGGTAACCCACCTTTTCCCACCAGCCAATCAGATAACCAAATGCATAGGGGCGCACTTCCCTCAACTGTTCTCAAGACTTTCCCACTATCATGTCATAGGGAATGATCTTGTTCAGCCTAATTATAGAGACTGACATCTCTATTATAGGGGCATAATTTTCATTATTGTATGTGAAGGTTCCTCAATGAAAAAATACTAAGGAATTAGTAGGTTCTTTAGCCCACAAAATTCCCAGTGGTATTCCTCAGCCTTAAGGAAACCACTGCTCAATCTTAGTAATATTTAACTCAATCAAATTTTATCATAGGGGTCCATTTTTTCACAAATAATCACATCTATAAACCATTAGAGTAATCTTATTATGACATGGGAAGTTTACTTAGTGGAAATATATTGATGAATCAATAGATTATTTATACCATAAACTTCCTAGTGGTTTCTTTAGTCCTAAGGCAAGCCAATCTTGGTGGTTTCATTAGCCCTATGGCAAGCCACTCTTGGTGGTTTCATTAGCCCTTTGACAAGCCACTGCTCAATTTCATGAGGAGGGGAGCTCAATATCGAAGGCTCCTAAAATTGATAAACTACCATGGAAGAATAAATATTTACCCTTGTTAGGTATTTCTTTAGAGAGTGCAAGCACCAATGTTTCCAATCCTGGGCCACACCTAGTGTTTTCCTCAACCACCTCAAGTACTTGAGTATATATATCTCTTGGACATTAGCTTCATCAATCCACAAACTTCGTAGTGGTTTCATCAATACTAAGGCAAGGTACACACGTCGGTTTATTCAGCATTAGACAAGCCACTTCTCTCATTCCTCAACTAACAATTCCTCTTGAGCTTCTTCAACTAGTCTATTCTCGAGCAACTCTGTTAGGTCCCTATAATACTAGTATTCCCCTTATTTTTATTTTTGTGCTCATGTATTCCCCATGTTTTTATTGGTGTGCCCATAAAATCCCAATATTGTTATTTTTGCGCCATTACAGTATTATTGTTATGTAGGATTTGATTATATTGTGACCCCTTTAGACTCCTATATATATCGAGGTATTATCACTTGTATCATCCAATATTTGTTAATTTATGTAATTTTAAGGAGGTTTCTCCCTTGAAGAGGACAATTTTTAAGTAGTTGATCTATATTTTATTCTATTCTTTGAGCTGGTTTCATAACATTTTGTATCATAGCTTTGGATTCTATGGTTTCGCTTCTTCACATAGGTCATCTTGGAATTTTCGCTATAACTTATTTTATACAAAGCTTCAGAAGCTAAAATATCAACCACATGGAGCCTAAATATTTGTGAACATAGTTTACGAATTTTAGATCTTGGTTCATTATATTTTCATAGATATGATCCGAGGAAGTTAGGGTTTTTGCAGGCTCCAGAGTTCCATCTCAAACATGTGACCTAGGGAAAATTGTCATAACTTTCTATTTGAGTATCAGATTTGAATTTCGTAGAAAGCAATTGAAATTGGAAAGAATGTAGTTTTTTGGGTATCATTTTCACGGCCGAAGGTTGAAATAGTGACACGTGGAACTCCTTACAAGTTCACTCTACTGAACCAGTCTATAATCAAGTCATAGTGGGAGATTGGGCATAACTCTTCCTTGAAGAATCCAATCTCAATATGAATTGTGGATTTGGAAAGAAGACTCAGAGGGATACCACAGGATGAAATTTCAGCTCTTGAATATCCAAAATTACAAATATACACTAGTTTCAATATCAAGCTCCTAAAAAACAAGAAAAATGTGTGTATTTTTTTAAATTTTGCATAATTTTGTTTGAAAAAACGACTTGAAGTGATTCAAAGGGAATAGTGAAGCACAAATATCCTTTTTTGATTTCAAAATGCCTCAAAACTTAAAAATGGACAGAGCTAGTAATAAACTAGAAATATCTTCTATGACGCATGAAGAAGATGAAGAAATGCAACATGATATATCAAAATTATGAGACCAAGTGCAAAAAATTTCACTCTTGCAAAGTGTAACAAAAAATGAATTGGAAGAAATGATGAATGTTCATATGGATGGTTTAGAAGTAAAAATATAAAGGGACATGGAAGGTTTGAAGGATGGTTTAAAAGCATAAATGGGAGTTTTTAAAGTAGACATGGGCACGATGAATGTCAAATTGGAAGGGTTGACAAAGTTGTTGCAAGAAAGGTTTCCCAGTGGTAACAAGGAAATCCATGAAAATCATGATGAGGACAAAAGGAATATGAACTATGATTTTAGGGATTCCAATGTTGGGTTTCAGAACCACCACATACCAGATATTGATATGAGGAAGTTTGATGGCAAGGATCCGGTAACATGGATACTACAGATGGAGCAATATTTTTATCTCCATGATGTGCAACACACACAAAAGGTAAGCAGTGTAACCTTATATATATAACCCAATCAATTTGCATGGTATTAGTGGATTTGTTATAATAAACCACTTGTTACTTTGTCAATTTTTATAGAGAAAATGATTTCACATTATGAGGATACAAAGAGCAACACCTTCTTTATCCAATTGATAAATTTCAAACAAAGGGGCTCACTATAGGAGCACATTGAGGACTTCCAAAAATTGAATATCAAAATAACTAATATTCTAGAGGAGCATGGGATTTATGTATTCATAGGGAATTTGAAGGATAACATCCAAATCAAGGTTCACCTTTGGGACCTTGATTCATTGGAGAAGACATTTAGGGTGACAAGAAAAGTTGAAAGCAAATTTATGGCATAAATGAAGTATACCACTGAAAACTATAAATATCGAAGTGTTTATGCTCCTAGCCTTCAAAAGCCTACAAGGTTGATGCCACAAAAATTGGAGGAAAAAAGAGAAAAAGGGATTTTCTACAGTTGTGATAGAAAATACACTAAAGTTCATAAGTGTGTTGAGAAGAAATTATTCTACATAGATTTTGAAGAGGAGGAAGAAAATGAACAAGAAACATCAAAAGAGGAGGATATACACCAGGAACCAACCCTTGAGAAAGAAGAAACGAATTCGAACGTTTCTTGCAATGCATTGAAAAGAATTACGACTCCTAAAACTATCAAGATAGAAGGATATGTCAAGAAGAAAAAGGTAATAGTGCTGATTGATTCTGGTGGTACTCATAATTTTGTTCATTGTAATATAGCCAAGGAATTGAATTGATTCCTATATCCAACACCCAAGTGTCAAGTGATAGTTTCAAATGGAGGAACTATAAATTTCTTGGAAAGTTCCATAATATCAAGCTAACCATGGGGGAATATGTATTGAATAGTCCAATTATTTCCATTCCAATGGGTGGTGTTGATGTTGTACTAGGAGTCAAATGGTTACAATATTTGGGGATGATAAATTTTAATTTTCAGGAACTTTTATTGAATTTTTTTTGGGAAGGAAGGGAATTTTAATTAAGGGGTATTGTAGGGAAGCCAGGAAAGATAATAAACTCTAATGGCATGACAAAATTATGAAGAAATAACAATGGGGTGTAATTGCACAATTATGCTCACTAGAGGTTTAAACATCAAAATCATCAATATCTCCAGTCTCCAAAACGTCTTAGAAAATCATTCCAAGGTATTTGAGATTCCCAAAGGCCTATAATATATTCATGATCATGATCATGCTATTCATTTTATTCTAGGAATTTCTCCTCCAACGTAATATTCCAAATCTGGAATAGCACAGCAAACTTGCTGAAATAATGAACTCCTGGGAGATTGATGTACAGAAATGCGTTTATAGCCCTTGGATCCCTTAGATCAGTAGATCTGGAGTGTATATCCAAAAGGGGAGCAAAAACAAATCAAACTAGGTGTGGTAAACAGATCTCCCAAAACCTAGTCTAGCTGAAAAACACCCTACAAGAGGGGCTGCAGCTATGCACAACAAACTACTTCGGAAATAACGTAGTATTGGATAGTATGAGTAGGAGGGAATCAAATATTATTAAATTATGAGTGTAAAACAACAAATCATAATTATAACGAATCTCTTTCAATATACAGTAGAATACATGAGGCAATAGAGTAAGAAATCTTCAGAAAAGAGAGCTATAACACATATATAACTGTAGAAATGGCTCAACAACGTTATTTAAAGGAGCTACAATAGCTAAATATTACAACTCAGATCTAGGACAAATATATGGACAAAACAACAGATCTATTTCAAATTTGGAAACTAGATAGTCTTATTTACAAGATCCCCTTGGGGTTTTGACCAAATCATGCATAAACAAGAGTAGATCTGAGATTTGAGTTGCAGATCTGTAAAATGCTGCAGTAATTTCTGAGTATAATTTTACATTACAAAGATCAGATCTAAACATAACATAGATCAGCAAGCTAATCCATGGATCACCAAAGTGGAAGGCAAAGCCCAACACCAGAGATCTCTCATCAAAACTGAGATCAAAACACCTTGAATAATATCATATGAAAATAACGCAGTTCCTCAATGAAAATTGCACTGTAGCTTGAATAACATAGATGGCCAGCTGCCAACATAAATATCTGAAGTAAAAATAGGAGATTCACTCTTCCAGGAGGTTAAAAGACACACTCCATGAGAAGAGGCTCCCAAAACAAGCTAGATCTCTGCAGATCTAGAATCCTACTTGCTGCAGCTTGAAAAAGTAGACAAACCCTCACTGGATCTACGCTGCAATTGGAAATAGAGCTTGGCCTCAAGCCTGATAGTGGATAAAATCAGAAAATTCTCCTCCAAGAATCCTCAAGGAAGAGGTGAAATCCCTGAATATGAACTCCAAGTGCTAAGCAGCACAATTCTCTACTAAATAGTAGAGAATAGTATTTGTCTAAGCAGACAAGATACTCAGAAATATAATCAATCAACAACCTTTTATTTCTACCCTCCTCTTCCTTTTATAAGATGAAAGCCTTTGCAAACCCTAAACCACCTTGATGAGTTAGCTCCTTTCACATAAGGGGCCTCCTTCTAGAACTGCGTTGTCCATTTAGGAGATACATTGAACCTAGACAACGCTGTAGATTTGGTCAAGTTTGACCCAGTCTCACAGCTCAAACCCCTTTCACACCTGCAAGTGATTTATTTACATGGCCTTGATTTATCTTTGTTCATATGGGCATTGATTTATTCAGTCTTTTCAAGAGTTTTACATGTCCTCCTTTATTCATTTATTCATGAAAAAGAAAGTAAAACAAAAATGAATATTCCTCTTAGCTTAGGCTAAGTAGGAATATTACAGTCCTCCCCTCCAAAATTTTTCTTTTCCTCAAGCAACTGATAGGGTAAGAGATGTAGTACTTCTCCTCCTCCATTGATGTCATCATCAAGGATCAAGTCCTCAGCATAAACCAAGTGCTCATCAAGCTAATACCTCATGAATTGTTCCTCCAAGGTTAACATAATATGTGCATAGTCCATCCCACCAGGAGTGAAAAACTCAACAGAAATAAACATGGCTGAAGCAATGCTACTTCTAAAACATGTGTCATGAAGTACAGGTAGAAGCTATAAACCATGTGGTACATATACACTACCCATCCTTTTTCCATACAACCCCATAAACAATACAACTATATCATCCAAGTATGGAAGCAAGACTACATATATGCAAACTGAAATCTGAACTTGAGGAGGTGGGTCAAAATTCCACATGTGATGCCAGCGCAGTGCACCTCTTGTCTTCATTAGATCCAAGTGTGGAAAGTGGCATTCCCACCACACATTTGTTGCAGGAGTCACCTTATAATGGCTGAAGATATTGCATAAGTTTGGTGCTTTTGGGAAGCAGCCATCATGAAAAGGAATCTCCCTTTGCACAACAAGGGAGTGGCCAAGTTCAGAATTTCTATTGGCCCCCAACAAGCTATGAGATCCACATGATCTGTCACTCCCTTTAGGAGTCATATCCTACAAAAACATGGCAAGGGAATGTAATAGATCAGAAAATACAACTTGCTTGGCATGATCAAATCCTTTACCATCATAGTCCTTCATATACATGGAGTTGTGCATGAGCATTCCCCTCCTTTCAAACAAAGGAAGAGATGGCTGAGATGACTCTTGTAAAGAGGCCATTGGCTGCCCCAATTCTCCATAGATATTGCACTCTTGAAAGTGATGATGTAAGTCCTCTCTCATGCCTTCCCAATCAAAACTCCTCATGATCAGGGTATAGATCTTCAATGAATGCATATGGTTGAGGAAGAATGCCTCATGTGCCCTTTGTAGGATCTTCTGCTTGAGTTTGGAATCTCTAGCCAAGAAGACCTTACCATGATAATATATGACTCCTCCTTGGACTAAGTAGCCCTCTTCTTGATGCATGCCATCTAGTATCATACCTGTGTGGAGATCTTTGGAATACTCTACAAGCAGTTGATATTCCCAATAAAGATCCACACTGCTAAAAAATGACAGTGTTGTTGATACATCCATGGAAGTACTTGTCATGTTGCTAATCTCATTGTTAACATTTCTCATGCCAAATTTGTTTGTTCGGAGGTTGATTCTCCCATTCTTCTCCTCCCATAGTGCAGATTCAGAAAAGTGAGAGGGCGATAGTGATACAGGAAGAAGATCCCCCTCGTCCTTGGGTTGTCTCAAGCCCTCCAGCGTTGTCATTTGGTCTCTCCTTGCTCCAATCCTTCTTGGATCTGGATTTGGAGCAGCACTTTGTGAGGCTTTCCCCACAAGATCTGAATCAGGTGGCTTGCCACTAGATAAGAATGTCCCTTGCAGCATCCTCATGAACATGAGAGAAGGGACTGTGAGATCCCTTCTTCCATTGCACAAATACATTTTTGTTGTTTGTGTGGAAGTATTAGGTGAAGGATAAGTGTGCATGCCTTGAATCATTTGTGGTTTCCCACTCTTTAAGTCCACCCACTCCATCGGCAAAGCTTTCTAATCAATGGTAACCTTCCCCAAGGTAATCAACCATTAGACACCCAGAATGATGTAGGTGTTTGGTATGTCAAATAAAAAGAAGTGATCCACCAGAGTGTAGGATCCCATAGTGACAGAGAGTGAGGGAAAATATTGCATGCATTGCATGGTCCTATCTCTTGGGACCAAAATAGAAAATCCCTCAAAAGTGTCAGTGGGAATTGATCTCCTTTGCACAAGATGAGCATCAATAAAGTTGTCGGTTGCCCCACTATCAATCAGGACAAATAATCTTTGATTCATAATTAAACCTTGTACTCTTAGAGTCAAGTACTTAGGAACTCCTCTCAAGGATGCAAGAGTCCCACTTATTGGAGAAAAGGCTCCCTTCCCATCTCTGTATGATGTTTGATCTTCCTCATCATCATCAGCGATGTGACCCTTCCTAGGTTCATCATCTTCATCTTCCTCGTCAAGATCTGAGAAGACTTCTATGTAGTGTGCTTTCCCCGCAGCACATCTATGTCCTGGTGCCCATGACTCTTGGTAAGTGAAACACCGTTTATTTTTCCTCAATTCCCTCCTGAGATCAATATCAAGAGGCTTCTTCAGAGAGCTCTCCTTGGGAGGAGCAGATTTTCCATCCTTCCCCTTAGAAAAGTGAGGGGCCTTGCTTTGGAAAGTTTCCTTTGCTTTTGGCAAGGCATCTGGTAGGTCTCTAGCCCTATCAATGGCATCATGAAAAGTGATGGGCTTGGTAGATTTAACCAACCCATGCAAAGGCTCCTCCAGGCCATCAATGAACATCTAGACCCTCCTGGCCATAGATAGATAAGGGACTATGACTGATAATCTCAGAAACTCAGAGATATAAGCCTCTGCATCCCCTGATTGCTTCAAATTTGAAAGGATTATGAAGGGTGCTTCAGGATCCTTCCTGTCAAACCTCTCCACTAGTATTCTAGTAAAATCAGAATAGGTAGTCACATTGATGTGCCCCAATGTAGAAAACCCATGGAACCACCAATTGTGTGCTTCACCTTCAAAGTGCAGCGCTGCAATATTGATGGCTTCAGTCTCAGGGACTTTGTTTAACTGGAAGTAAATATCCAACTTATCTACCCATGCCTTGGCAGAACTGGAGGATGATCCACCAAAATTGGGCAAAAATAATCTGCCCATAGAGTGGTGTCTACACTGATGATGAAAGAACCCACCATCTCTATATTGCTTCCTCGGTCTTCTTCTGTCCTTGAGGTGACAAAAGTCTTGTAAACTCAAGTTATCCTTGAGTCTATGACTCTGAGAATCATACTCCACAAATAATTCTTCAAGGGAAGCTTGTTCTTGTGGTCCTTCATTCTCCATAGCCAAGAAAGTAGGCATAGTGGAGCGTTGTGAAGCTTGTGGGGCTTGTGTCAAGTTCACCGGTTGACCAGTCCCATGATGAGACATTTCAGAGCTTTCTCCCGGATCAAATCTCCCAAGAGATTCCCTCATTCTGTCCACCCTCATCTCATTTATATCCCTGGAAATATCTTTCATGGCCACCAAAAGAGTTCTTGCAAACTCTTCCCCTTCTTTGTCACTCGCAGTCTCAGGGGCTTTACCCTTGTCTTGATCTTCAATAGTATAATCATACTTCTTGTGACTTCTGTTCTAATACCTCTTCTCCCTCTCAGTAAGAGGTTCATATTCTTCTGAATGCAACATGGCTGTGATGCTCCAAGGAAAGCACAGGTTGTGCCAAGAAAGGAGCTCCGATACCACTGTAATATTCCAAATCTGAAATAGCATAGCAAGCTTGCTGAAATAACGCACTCTTGGGAGATTGATGTATAGAAATGAGTTTACAACCCTTGGATCCTTTAGATCAATAGATATTGAGTCTAGATCCAAAAGGGGAGAAAAAAAAAAATCAAACTAGGTGTGGTAAACAGATCTCCCACAACCTAGTCTAGCTGAAAAACACCCTACAAGAGGGGCTGCAACTATGCACAACAAACTACTTCAGAAATAACGCAGTCTTGGATAGTATGAGTAGGAGGGCATAAAATATGATTAAATTATGAGTGTACAACAACAAATCAGAATTATAATTAAGCTCTTTCAATATACAGTAGAATACATGAGGCAATAGAGCAAGAAATCCTCAGAAAAGAGAGCTATAACATATATATAACTCCAGAAATGGCTCAACAACGTTATTTAAAGGAGCTACAGTAGCTGAATATTACAACTCAGATCTAGGAAAGATCTGTTTACAAAACGTCAGATCTATTTCAGTTCTGGAAACTAGATAGTCTTATTTACAAGAGCCCCTTGGGGTTTTGACCAAATCATGCATAAACAAGAGTATATCTGAGATTTAAGTTGCAAATCTGTAAAATGCTGCAGAAATTTCTGAGTATAAATTTACATTACAAAGATCATATCTAAGCAGAACATGGATCAGCAAGCTAATCCATGGATCACCAAAGTGGAAGGCAAAGCCCAACACCAGAGATCTCTCATCAAAACTGAGATCAAAACACCTTGAAGAATATCATATGAAAATAACGCAGTTCCTCAATGAAAAATGCGCTGTAGCTTGAATAACATAGATGGCCAGCTACCAAGATACATAACTGAAGTACAAATAGGAGAGACACTCTTCCAGGAGGTTAAAAGACACACTCCATTAGAAGAGGCTCCCAAAACAAGCTAGATCTCTACAGATCTAGAATCCCACTTGTTGTAGCTTGCAAAAGCAGACAAACCCTCACTGGATCTGCGCTGCAATTGGAAGTAGAACTTGGCCTCATGCCTGATAGTGGATCAAATCAACAAATGCTCCTCCAAGAATCCTCAAGGAAGAGGTGAAATCCCTGCATAGGAACTCCAAGTGCTAAGCAGCACAATTCTCTACTAAATAGTAGAGAATAGTATTTGTCTAAGCAGACAAGATACTCAGAAATACAATCAATCAACAACCTTTTCTTTCTGCCCTCCCATTCCTTTTATAAGATGAAATCCTTTGCAAACACTAAACCACCTTGATGAATTAGCTCCTTTCACATGAGGGGCCTCCTTCTAGAACTGCGCTGTCCCTTTAGGAGATACATTGAACCTAGACAATGCTGTAGATTTGGTCAAGGTTGACCCAGTCTCACAGCTCAAACCCCTTTCACACCTACAAGTGATTTATTTACATGGCCCTGATTTATCTTTGTTCATATGGGCATTGATTTATTTAGTCATTTTAGGATATTTACATGTCCTCCTTTATTCATTTATTCATGCAACAGAAAGTAAAACAAAAATGAATATTCCTCTTAGCTTAGGCTAAGTAGGAATATTACATCCAAAAATCATACCTTACATATATCCTTGCCCAAAAGAGTGAAATTTAACATATGGTTGCATAAATGCTAGAGGCTGGTATAATTCAACCTAGTCAAAGTTCTTTATTTGATCCAGTAATATTGGTGCACAAGGAGGATGGATCATGGCATATGTGTCTGGATTATAGGGAGCTCAACAAGCTCACTATTAAAGATACATTTCCCATTACTATCATTGATGAATTTTTGGATGAATTACATGGAGAAATTTACTTCACCAAGCTGGATATTTGTTTAGTTATCATAAAATTAGAATAAAAAATGAAGACGTCCCAGAAACAACATTTCGAATTCATGAGGGTCATTATGAATTTTTTTTCATGTATTTTGGCCTTACTAATGAACCTTTGACATTTGAAGGTTTGATAAATTCCATTTTCAAACCCTTCCTTAGAAATTTTTATTAGTATTTTTTGATGATAGACTAATCTACAACTAGTCTTGGAGGGATCATGTTCAACATGTTGACAAGGTGCTCAAACTATTGGAGGAGAAATAATTATATGGAAAAACCTCCAAATATTTATTTTGAGTACAAGAGGTGGAATATTTGGATTATATTTTATCTCATGAGGGTGTTAAGGTAGACCATAACAAAATTAAATCCATTAAGGAATGGAAAATACCCACAACCATAAACCATCTTCGAGGATTTCTTGGGTTGACAAGGTATTATTGCAATTTTGTTAATAAATATGGGACAATAACAACACCTCTAAGAATAATACTGAATAAAGATGAATTTTGTTGAACTCCAGAAGCAACTAAGGCCTTTGAACATCTTAAAGAGGCAATGTTCCAAGCACCGGTCTTAGCTACACTTGAATTCACAAAAACGTTTATTGTGGAATGTTATGCCTCAAGAAATGAGAAGCCCCAATGCTTTTGAAAGTCATCCAATCAAAGGAAATTATTTACAAAACCTATTTATGAGAAGGAAATGTTCAAAATACTACATGTACTAAAGCAATGTAGAGCTTACCTAATGAGAAGACACTTCAAGGTAAAAACAAATCATGACATTCTTAAATAGTTTTTGGAACAAAGATTATCTTCAGAAGAGTAGAAAAAATGGGTCACAAAGATGTTGGGTATGAATTTGAAATCATCTACAAAAAAGGGAAGCAAAATGTTGTTGCCGATGCACTCTCAAGAAATATGAGGACGTGGAAGAATTTATTTGTGCCATTTATATTATCCAATCTGATTGGATAACTAAAGAAACAGATGAATGGAAGAATGGCGAAGAGGTGTTGATATTCATTCAAAAGTTTCAGAAAGATCCCAGTACATCTGATACATTTAGCTAGAAAAATGATTCAATATGGTACAAATATCACTTATATCTTTGTAAGAATTCCTAACTTAAGCAAAATATTCTTTTGGAATTGCACACCTCCCCATTAGGAGGGAACTCAGTATTTTTAAAAAATTACCAAAGGGTCAAAAAGGATTTTTTTTGGGATGGCCTTAAATATGATATTCAAAATTTTGTGCAGAATGTTTAGTTTTCCAACAAAATAAAGTTGAGACAATTAATATCCTGGGTCTGTTACAACCTTTAGCCATTGAAAGTCAACATTGGGAGGAGGTATCAATGGATTTTATAATAGGTTTACCCAAGTCTGAAGGAAAGAGTGTCTTCATGGTGGTAGTTGATAGACTTACCAAGTATGCACACTTTTGTGCATTATCTCATCTTATTAAATCAAGTAAAATTGATACTGCATTTATGGACACAATTCAAAAGCTACATGGAAAGATTATTGTAAGTGACAAAGATCCAATTTTCATTGGAAATTTTTGGAGATAATTATTTTCTTTTCTTGGTACTCAATTAACTCATAGCTCATCTTATCATCCTCAATCTCATGGGAAAACTAAGATAGTGAAAAAATGTTTGGAAGGATATCTTTTTTTTCTTTCTATACAATAAACATACAAAATGGGTTAAGTGGTTACCTCTAGTTGAATGGTGGTACAATAATTCCTTCCATACTGTAGCAAAAATGACCCCATTTATGGAAATTTATGGATATCATCTACCATCCGTCAAATCATCTTTAAGAGAAAATTCTAAGATTCAAGCAGTGGAAGATCACATTAAGCATCAACGAAAATTTCTCCAACTCTTCAAGGATAACCTCACTCTGGCGCAAAATCAAATGAAACAATATGCATATCAACATCGCAGTGAAATAAGTTTTGATGTAGACAAATAAGTATTTTTACGGCTAAAACCATACAAAGAAATGTCCCTCAAACAAGCTAAGAAGGATAATAAATTATCACCCAAGTACTATGGTTCTTACAAGGTGTTGCAAAAGGTTGGTACTATGACATACAAATTGGAGTTTCCTACATCTTCTTGACTACACCCAGTTTTCCATGTTTCATGCTTACATAAGGTTATTGGCGACAAGCTCCCAGTTCAAACAATGTTGCCAAAACTTGAAGAAGAAGGAAAAATCATATTTGATCTGGAGCAGTTGTTATCATAAAATTGCACTTGATTGGCTACTAATCAGACAACTTCATGTAACTATTTCAAACCAACTTGTAACATAAGCTTAGCCTCTTCAGTCTGAGAGGCCTCTCTCAAAGGGCTTAATGATATTTGATAATGATGAAACTAGATGGCTAACTCTACTTGGAAAATAACTTGATTGTGATGTGTGTAGGTTGAAAAGAGTACAAGTCTAAAATCACTGGGCTTATGGAATCAAGAAATTCAGTAGTTCAATGGTATGTTCTCTTGACATGGAAGATGAGGCAGGTAAGAGTTTTTAGCAGAGGTAAATCACACATGAAACATGGAATAACACAACCATTTCATCAATAAAGGAAGTCAGAGAATACACCTATGAATTATGAGTATTAAAGATGAAAAACAATGAAAATGGTACACATAGAAAATATAGATCAGATAAGCACTAAAAACTCCATGAGAATCTCAGGTTGGTCAAGAAAAAGTCCTTTGTATTACTGATATTAGTCAAATTACATAAAGCTGCAGTATTGCCCAAAAATATTCCACCCTTTACAAATTCGAATCTCTACCCTTTAACAGACCTTGTTATATGAGATATGATCTGCCTCTTGGCTAGATTCATCAAAATTTTCCTAATGACACCCTGCATAACAGGAAAACATGTGCTTTAATGAGAAAATGACAGCTACACTACAAAACAGTGCTTTTCCTAATATGACTCAAACTGTTAATTATTAAATCAACTACCTTATCTCCTTAAACAGTTACACATATGAAAACTAATGCTTCACATGTTCGAATGAGCTATCTAAGAAATCATCACTACTTGACATCTTGATTACCCTCCTCAAAATCTGGAAACAAACCCTATTTTTCAGGAAAACAGGTCCTTATCTTCAATGCATGATTTAGTTGAAGGATTGTCTTCATCTCATGGTCTTAAAACCTTCGATGATATCTGGAAAAGTCCCTTGACCCTTTGAAAGTGTCCACCTATCCAAAACTTCCCAAAAACCTGCTCAGAAACCTTCAAAATAGCACGCTACAAAAGTATGACAGTTTCATAGCGTACTTTCGTAGCATGCAAAAAATGACCTTTGCAATCAAAATTTCTGCTTCTTTTCTTCTGCATTGTGTTCATCATGCCCTAAAAAATCATCCATACCATTTCCTCTCCTTGGAAGCTACCCAAAGTGGTTTTAAATGCAAAAAGAAAGCTACAGGTGGTTTCGTAGCATTTTCCTCACTTCAAGCCTAGGAAATGCTACGAAACTGTGGAAAACTGTGTTAATTCCAGATTTTTGCTTAGTTTCAAAAATGTACTTTATAGCTGTATAAAATTTGTTTCCAACATGCCTTTAACCTTTCAAAACATAAACCAGCTCACAATAGGAGTCTTGAGCTGTTTCTTCTTCATTGATGATGAGTTGAGCTATTGGCTCCTCAACTATTGTCATTTTTAGACCTTTCTTCTCTAGTGCCTCATGTATCAATTCTTGTTGTTCTTGGAGGTATTTAACTTGATCCTTCAACTTTCTGTTGGTAGATTTCAAGTGCATATTCATTCTTCTGACATGTTTCACCTCTTTCATCAATGGCATAGTCCATTTGATTAATTGTTGTGTGTTGTCTAGGGTCTTTTATACAGTGTCAACCTGATCTCACCTCTTTCATCTTTTGAATTTGAACCTTTTGGACATTATGTTTCCTTGCCTCCTTATTTATAACTGAAATTTCATGATTAGCTAACCTCAATTGTTCTTCAAGGAGTTCAAACTCTATTTTTTTAATGACTTTCTCCTTTACTTTCTTTGGCTTGCTGACTGGATCTTTTTCTGCAGGTGATGAAAGATCAATAATGTCTTGTGGTGGTGGGATTGTTTCAGTGTCTGGATGAACCTCTTTACTGCTTTCCAATAGTTTTCTAGCATGTCTTGTCATAGGCTTCCTAGCCTGAAACATAAAACCTGCATCCTCACCTTCAAATTCTAACCTCTTTGCCAATTCAGGTTTCTTGAGCTTTTTTCCACCTTCATCTATATCCTCAGCTTGGACTATAGGAGTCTCTTCAATATCAATGGAACATAGTATGTCTTCTAAATTGACTTTAGCCACTATTTGGCTCCTTGTTATCCTTTTTCCACTTTGTTTACTCATAGTTGGCTCTTGTTTTGTAGGTTTTCTGATTATTGACCTTTGTTTTGCAGGTGGAACAATGGGTGTATCAAATCTCTGCAACTGCTCTGTTTCCATCATGACTGGTTTAGTTTGCTCTGCCCCTACTGGTTCACTTTTTTCTATCACTAAAGGTGATGGTATCCCTCTAGGTTTAGGAGTTCTTTTAGGGGTAATGGTATCCATTTCAAAACCACTAACAAATAAAAATGAAGACCAGTCTCTGCCTAGTCTTTGTAATTCATCTAAAACCTAAAATTTTATTAAGCCATGATGAAAAAGTGATGTTTCACTTCCCTCAGATTTTTCTTGAATTTTATCTGCCATTTTTGCTAAAATTGTGTGTAAATAGAAAGGCAGATCAAGAGATATCTTACCAACAAAGTGTAGGAGAAGCTTGAAGTGGTAAGAATAAAATTTATGATATCTTCCTTCACAAGTGAAATATTTCTGGATAATAAGCAGTAGCTTTGAGAAATTTTCCTTCATACAACTCCTTGGAATGGAATTTGTAAGGTCTACTTCACTGTTTTCTGGCTTGATAAACTCTTTGCACTCCTCCATGTTGAACTTGAACCCTTTGAACCATTTTTCTTGTCCTATTCCAATCCCTGTTACTGCTGCAATGATCTCTGGTGTAATAGTGAGATTCAAAATTCCCAATTTTTTAGCTATTCCATTGAAGTTTAGGGAAAATTCCTTAGAAACTTGTACATGGTAGCCTTGTAGTCTTTCAAAAACCTATAAACATCCTGTCCTTATAAAGACTTCTACAGTTTTTGGGTCTTCGTTTATTAAGTTCATATTTGATGGCTGATATCTGAGACAGTGGCCACGTTTATTTGTCTTCCTTTTTGCATCCATGGTTCTTTGAAGTATTCTCTACCTCGCTTGATTAGTGATATCTGCAATCCTTTGAAAAAACCAGCCACAACTTGGGATCAATGAAATAGCTCTCCAGAGCTCAATAACACACAAAGAAGGAATAGAGAATGACAAATGACTCAATTTGGAAAGATGTTTAAGTTCAATGACCACTCATAACATAATGATGACTCATACATGCTTAAAATGGTGATGATGACTTAAACCCTGACTATGTACCTTGATCATTACCCTAACTGACTCGAATGGCATCTAACTTATCCTTTTCAAATCATTTTCTGACACCTAACAACTAATTTGACATGACAGACAGGGAACCTTACTTTCGTAGCGTTCCTAGTGTATTTTCGGGCATTTTCGCTATGAAAGTATTAGCAGTTTCGTAGCGAAAAGTGAAATTTCTCTGTGTATTTCGCTATGAAAGTGTGGTTTCTTGGCTAAAACGACCTTTCGGTGCTAAAGCCTAGGAAAATGAATAATTTCAGAAAATTATGATTGATGTGACATGAGAGGATTTGAATGAGGGCGGGTTTAGACCTTAGGATAGGATAAATAAGAAAAATCTAAAATTTTCCTTGACCAAGTAATGAAAAATGAATCCTATAACCCTACCTTTGACACATGAACCTCTAGGACTTTATCAAATGATGCTTCATTTTTTCTGAGTGATAACAGTGGCTACACTTGGGATGGTGTGCCCTTGTGGTACACCAAAGAACTGTAGTTCCAGTGTTGCTATCCACCTTCTTGAAAACAAAAAACTTTGAAATTTGCCAAGCTTTCCTTCAAACTCTAATGGCCTTCACCTCGGGCTCAAGCTTGATGATCAACTTGTATTTATTAGAAAAAAAACATATAAAATGGAATATATACAATGGAATGAATGATCATTAGAATTTAAGAGGGACAATGCTTCAAAAACTTGCCATTGACAGGCCCTCCAGCACATGGTTGTCCATCCATCTCCTGCAAACTATAAGTGTTGTTCCCATGAAATGCATCTACTCTGAATGGAGCTTTCCAAATTTTCTCAAACTTACCATGTTTTCCCTTTTCTTCAATCCTGGCCTCCCATTTCAAAACCAAATTTTGGATTTGAAAGTTTTCTTCCTTGACCTTCTTGTCAAATGTCTTCTTGATTCTGTTTTGAGATTGCTGATTTCTATTATAGAATTCCTCCCTTTTCTCTTGCAAATATATCAACTGATTAATCGTCCTCTGAATTTCATTTGGATCCTCCTCCAATCCTTGCAACAAATTCATGACAGGCACTCCCAAGGATGTAGGAAAGATGGCTTCAGCTCCATATACCAACTTATAAGGTGAAGTTCCAATTGATCTCTTTGTGCACACTCTATCAGCCCACAAAGCATACTTCAAATTCAAATGCCATGACTTCTTATTTTCCTACAACACCTTCTTAATAATCCTCACAATTCTCTTGTTAGAAGATTCAAAAAGACTATTACCTTGTGGATAATATGCAGTATAATGCCCAAGTGAAATGTGATATTGATGAAAAAAACTAATCAAATTATTAGATTTGAATGCTTGTGCATTATCAGTGATGATCTTCATATGGCAGCCAAACCTAGACAATATATTATTTTCCAAAAATGAAATGATAATTGAATCATTTTCTTGCCTAGTTGGGATTGCTTCAATCCACTTGGTGAAATAGTTAGTTTCTGCCAGAATCCAGCGATGCTGACCTAAAGATGATGGATGAATATCACCAATGAAATATAGCCCCCATTTCTAAAATGGCACCTCAACATAGATAAGCATCAAGAGTAAAGGAACAAGCTTCTTCTTACCATCAAAGATCTAGCATTCATGACAGACAACAATCTTTTTGTAGAAATATTTAAACATTGTAGGCCAATAATAACCTGCTCTGAGAATCTTATTTGCAGTGGCCTTCCAATAATGATGACCTCCACAATATCCTTTGTGAAACTCCTCAATCACTTTTTCAGCCTCCTCTTCCAGCATACAATTTAAGATAATACCACCGATATCTTTCCAATATATATTTTTATCAATGATGCAATACCTCAAAGACTTTAGCTTCACAAATATTGCATTGGAATTTGTCAACTCGGCAGGTGCTCTATGATGATGTAAGACAAAAATAATTTCTTTGTACCAATCTAAAATAATGTACTTTTCCTCAATGGGAATCAGCTCTTCATCTTCATATGAAATTTCTGAAATTTCTCCAATTAAGTTCATGTCAAGATAGTCAAAGTTTGACTGTGCCATCAGCTTTGATAGGCCTTGAACTTTGACCAATTTTGTGGGCTTGATCTCTATATCATATTCCAGCAAGTTAGCAATCCATTTCCCTATCTTACCATCAGGATCAACTTGAGTTATAATGTCTTTCACAACAACATTAGGAACAAAAGCTATAACATGAGAATGCAGAATGTAAATTCTGAAATATTTGATGGCTTTGACCAAGGCATAAGCTTTATTCTCTAAGATGTTGTAATTCAACTTTGAGTTAGCTAATGTCCTACTAAAAAATGAAATGGGCTGTTTAGTACCTTGTTGTCCTTTTTGCAACAAAAATCCAGCAATTGTATTTTCTGATGCAAATGTAAAAACCAGAAATTCTTTTGAAAAATCCGAGCACTGGTGCTTGAGTGAGTGCCTTCTTAATCTCCTGAAATGAGTGCTTTTCTTCTTCTGTCCACTTGATGTTAGCTCCTTTATTCAACATATTTGTCATATATTTTACAATATCAACAAAATTAGGAATAAACCTCATCACAAAATTTACCTTTCCAAGGAAACACTGAATTTCCTTTCTGCTTCTAGGCAGATCCACTTTCTCAATTGCATTGACCCTGTTTGGATCAATATTAATCCCATATTTAGAAATAATATGCCCAAGTAACTTCCCTGCAGTTAGAGAAAAAATGCTTTTAGTGGGATTGAGAGAAATACCAAGCCTTCTACACTTCAACAAAATATTTTCTAGGTGCTTCAAGTGATCTTCTTCTCTCCTTGAGAAGACTGTTATGTCATCCAGATAGACAACCACCATATTGTCCTTCTCCTCAGCAAAGGAAATGTCCACTGATCTTTGAAAGGTTTCTCCTGCATTCATCAGACCAAAGGGCATTTTGGCATACATGAATGTGCCCCATGGTGTGGTAAAGGTTGTTTTCTCCTAATCTTCTGGATGCACAAGTATCTGATTGTACCCTAAAAAATCATCAAGCATAGACATCCTTTGGGAACCAAAAATGTTCTACAAAATTTGGTCCATCTTTGGGAGAGGTTAGTTGTCCTTTAGAGAGGCTTAGTTCACGTTTTTGAAGTCAATGCAGATTCTGATTTCTCCACTATTTTTTCTGACTGGAACCAAGTTTGTAACCACTTTGAGAATTTGTTTGGAACAACAATTTTGGCATTAAAAAGTTTCTTGATTTCCTTCTAAATTAGAGGCATGTGAAGTGGATTAATCCTCTTTAGCTTTTGCTTGAAAGGATTTTCATTTTCTTTAATGGGAATGGTATGCTGAATAATAATAGGATCATACTTCTTCAAATCAGCATAACTCCAAGAAAAAACATCTATGAACCTTTTGACAATCTCAGTTTATTTCTGTTTCATGTCAACTGAAAGAAACTTTGAAAGCTTAATCATTTTTGGCATTGCTAATGTACCAAGGTTACAATTATCTACCTTTTCATCATCAGCTTGTATCCTAGGAGACTTGAACACATCATTCTGATAAAAAATCTTCTCAAGGGGTATAAGACCTTTGGGTATAGAGCTATTCTTCAGCTGTAACACTTCAGAATTTCCCTTTGATTCAGCAAGCATGTTTTGCTGATCTACTTGTGTAATTTCAAACTCTTCTTTCAGCTCTATAAATTTTTTGACTTTCTGGTCATCCTTAAAAACTTGCCAATGGATAATGTTATCAGGGATAGTAGGTATATGGCGAACTTCAACCTCATATCTTTCAGTGGAATGAATAGGAATGATAAATAGACTTGCAGAAACAAATAGGGACTCAACTATTGGGTTTTGGTCCCTAGTATTCACAATAAATGAATATTCTTGGAAATTCTCTAAGATCTCCATGATCAAATTTCTATATGTAATGTTCCCAAATTCTAGCCTTCGGCTAAAAGGAACATTATAGTTTGCATATTTTCATTTTGTTGAATAAAATGGGTAAGGAGACACCTTAACCCATTTAGATGGAGAAATAACACTCCTTGTGTGAAAGGAGGAATAATAAAGCAGCTGATTTGAGCACCACATGGTGTGAATAGGAATAGATCATGCTTGATCTAGACATTTTGACCAAGTCCACATGCACTGTTTAGATACAATGTATCTCCTTGAAGGACTGCGCAGTTTTAGAGGAGGATCACATGCATGAGTTAGAAGGCACATGTGTATGGGACCCATGGTGGAAAGGAGCACTTTCTATATAAGGAGAGGAGGAGAGCCATTGTTATTCATGCTTGATTATTATATGCTTAGTCTGTTGAGACTTCACTCCTCTTGCTGCTTAGCAAGAGTGCAGTGCTGCATAGCACTAGGGTGTTCTCGGTGGGGAACCCTACCTCATACTCGAGGAAGGAGAGGTTCTAGAGCTGCATTTCCTCATTCCAGAATTTAGCCAAAGCTACCTCCTTCAGTCACATTGTTATTCCTAGAGCAGGATAACTTTGTGCTGCAGGGTACAGCAACAGAGGATCTCTTGAGTTGTTCCTTGGCTTGTTTTTCAGTGGAGGGCTCACCTATTCATTGGAGGATCAGTGAGGAGGACTCCCGGGCTTATTTTCATATCATTGGCATCAGGCCAACCATCCATCTTCCTTCACAGCACAGTCTCTATCTAGAACTGCGTTATTTTTGTAGGCAGTTGCTGGGAGGGTTATTTGAGTTCATCAGGAGGAATTGTTTCTGAGTAGAGGGATCAGAATTTTGCGTAGATACACTATCAAAGGAGGGAATCATTATTTTTGATCTGCTACAGCCTCATTTTATATTTTTATTTAGTTTCAGTGACAAGTCAAATTGTCACACTGTACATTCTCCGGCATTTCTAGCAATCTCTCCTAAATTGGCTAGAAATCTTGTATTAGAGCCCATTCTTCTATTCTTGGGAATTTATTTGTATATTTCAACCATATTTCATGTATATAAATATATATCAGTAGCTACTCTAACATATACTGCGCAGTCACTGCTCTCCGGCATTTTGTGCAGTTGCTGCATCTCATGTATTTCATGTTCTAACCATTGGAGATTGATTCCCATTTCTTGAGTAGCTTTTCCCTCAAGATATTTCTGTATTTTGTTGCTGATATATCGATGAAAATGATGGCTGCATTATATTCCCTTTATTGGCATGTTCAAATTTGCAGAGTTTAATGATTATGTTCATGTATTGTTGTAGCTCTTTCTTTGAGCACTTTTCTGAGATACCGAGGTGCGGGAGATTTGTTTAACCCACCTTGGGGGATTTATTTGATCTCAATTTCTGGAAGTGTAATTTATAATGTATTAAAAAAGGGATCCAAGTCCCTGTTCAACTTATTTTTTCATTTCCTTCCTTATAAAGCATCCCCTTGGACCATATTGCATAAATTCCTGAAAAACAGATATTACAGTGGTATCAGAGCATCAATCTTGGCTCAGCCTATGCAAAAGATTTAATGTTTTCAGAAAGAGGAGCTTCTCTCCAAGGAGAGGAGATTTACAAAGGAAACAAGAAAAGAAGAATGACGAAAGAGGAGATCTCCCTGCTTCTTTTCCAAACTATGGAAGCTATTCTAGAAGATCTCGAGGAGACAGGAAGGGAGAATTGCAGAAAGTTTCTGAGAGGGTTTGAAGATGAAGCAAGCCCTAGCCATTATCATAATGGGTGTGGTCATTTAGCCACACATGCAGATCCAAAATGCAATTCATTTCCCACTTCAACTGTCGAAAGAATGGAGGAAGGAGATGAGGCCATTGGAGGAGCAGCGCTGCAACTCAAAGGTATGGCTCATGGTCGGTGGTTTAAAATTTATGTTTCATATTTTCATGCAAATGTAAAAAAAAATGATGGATTCACTAAGGGATTGGTGAGGAAATTTGATAAAAATCACTATGAAACATCATGTATCAAAACCTCAAACACTTTGCATGCATTGGAGGGAACCATGAAACAAACTCCATTCCATATTTCTGAAGGGGATGAAAACATGTATGATGGCTTGCTAAGATCAAGATCCCCATTGCGTGAAGGGCCCTCTTCCATTTGTGAAGACATGGAGGTACTTCCTGCAAGAGATGACCAAGATTTAGGGTCACTCCTTGATGATGAGGTATTCTCAATTATTGATGGAGAGGATGAGAATAAGAAATCTAACAACACTGTCCCATTGGGAGGAGATTCATCACCACATGGAGGTGAAAGGGAAGCCATTGCTTCCATTAGAGGATCCCTTGTATCTTTACAAGGAGTTCCAAATGATTCAACATGTAGGAACTAAGGCACAATTCTGGAGCCATATGCAACAGTTTTTGGGGATTGTGAGATGGAGGAGGAAGAGAAGGATCAACATCAAGGGATGATACACCCTTATCTATTCCAGAAATTTTTTTCACAAAAGGAGGAGACTATATTGCGCAGTGAAGAGAGGGAAAAATTAGTCCACTCATATATACAATCCACTTCTGGACTAGATGTCTCACTAGATGGAGGAATTCCACCTGGGAGGCCCCCTGATCCAGAGTTGATGAGGGACATCTTGTCACTTGATTCATCACTCTTGGATTCCGGAGAGGTGAAGACATTGGAGGAATCCAACACAATATGAGAGTTTGGGATAAACACAAGGAGGAGGGAGACACTCTCTCATTTTTAGTATCACCCACTCTCATCAGTTATACTGCACTGACAGAGTTTGCTGCAGGGATGGAGGATGACATCTTCATGATGCAGGATGAATGCTCCACAGATTTGGAGAAGAAGAGGATACTTCCTTTGAGGTAGGACTCTTTCATACATAGGAGTGGATGTAGGCCACTCATGCTTACTTTGGCCTAGCTTGGGAGATTCCTTGTGGATGACAACTTCTCTTGGGCGGCCAACTTCCAAAGGACACCATCACTATTTGAGCATGAGTAGCTGCATGATGGGCATGGAAAAATTTTGGAGGATATCTTTGGCATGGGGGATGTCAAAGTAGCAAGAAAAAATGTAATGAGAGCTTCACATGCTAGATCACCAACGTTGTCTTTGAGGAGGATTGATCCGTACTGGAGGTCTCAGCTCTTGGTAGAGTACTCCAAGGATCTTGGTCCATGCATGGTTCTTGATGACCCGGAGGGAGATGATAGATACATGATGGATGATATGGTCATCTATTGTTATGGTTGAATCTTCTTAACTAGAGCATCTAGTCTTAAGGAGAAACTATTACATGAAGCACACGAGGACTTCCTAGCTATGCACCTTGATGCATATCTTGTTTTGTTAGAGGAGTTCAATTGGGAGGGCATCCAGCAGGACATATATCATCATATGGAGAGATTCATAGCCTGGATGGTGATAGAGAGGATGTCACAACCACCTTCCTACTCATTGGGAGTGAGGGAGCTTTTTCAGTTGAGCCATTTCAGCTCAAGGTCTCAAGTACATGGTAAAGAAGGTATAATTTCACATTATGTTTTGTACTTCTTTACTTTATATGAGTAGCATATTGTATCAAGAAGGATCATCCCTTCTTGCATTTTGTATGATGTAATTGCAGCTACTTGTAGCATTGATTTTGGCTACCTTAATGGTGGTTTGTGGGGGAAGCCACATGACTCTTGGTGTGCACCATTAACACCACATTGTACATTCATGTTAACATCTTATGAGATGAATGTGGTAGCAGACAAGTGGCTAGTAAAGCACTTGTTATTTTTTTTTTGGAGGCAGGCATGGAATGCACTGTGCTGTCCTCATGTGGAACTATGATTCACTCTCCGGTTGCCATGTGGTAGCTTGTTTTCATTGTATTTTGCTTCCATATGTTGCCAATGTTTGTATACTCATGGGAGAATTTGTTTGGAGAGTAGGTTTGGAGTTGAAGATGCCCATTTGGAGTATGATTCTCCCCTTTTCACATGTTGTATTTTTCAGGAGAAACAGTGGGCACACCATGATTTCCATGTCACTACTTTTCTCTTCATGTAGGAGGAGCTATTAGGAGAAAATGCGTTGTTGGAGGAGGCACTTCATGGTTGATTCATTTTGTGGGGAGGCTTGGGCCAATTATGGAGGCCATGAAATTTCAGCCCAGTATCAGCAAACCCCTCATACGTATCATAAATGAAGGGAGAAACTACTTGGATGGAAAAATCTAAACTCTCCATTCAGCCCCAACATGTTGCATAGATCCGGGGTTGAGGACTGCTTTGTTGAGCTACCTAGAATGGCTCATTTCATTTGGATGATTGCATGGGTGAAGGAGTCACTCATTGGGAATAATATTTCCCATGTTTTTCATCACTCCTACCTTGAGGAGGCCATTGAACAACAAGGAGATCTCCACTTGCATCTTCCATTATCTCATGATGTATACTCTGGTTTTACACACTTGGAGGGATACATGGAGGACAGATTTATTGCATAATTTGATGAGCTATGGTGGGGTCTATGGATGAGGAGGCCACAAGAAGAGGAGGATGAATTTTTCTCTACCTTGCAGTTGCTTGAGGACAAGCAACATTTTGAAGGGGGAGGACTGTAATGTTCCCAAATTCTAGCCTCCGGCTAAAAGGAACATTATAGTTTGCATATTTTCATTTTGTTGAATAAAATGGGTAAGGAGACACCTTAACCCATTTAGATGGAGAAATAACACTCCTTGTGTGAAAGGAGGAATAATAAAGCAGCTGATTTGAGCACCACATGGTGTGAACAGGACTGGATCATGCTTGATCTAGACATTTTGACCAAGTCCACATGCACTGTCTAGATACAATGTATCTCCTTGATGGACTGTGTAGTTTTAGAGGAGGATCACATGCTGAGTTGGAAGGCACATGTGGATGGGACCCATTGTGGAGAGGAGCACTTTCTATATAAGGAGAGGAGGAGAGCCATTGTTCTTCATGCTTGATTATTATATGCTTAGTCTGTTGAGACTTCGCTCCTCTTGCTGCTTAGCAAGAGTGCAATGCTGCATAGCACTAGGGTGTTCCCGGTCGAGAATCCCTACCTCATCCTTAGGGAAGGAGAGGTTCTAGAGCTGCATTTCCTCATTCCGGCATTTGGCCAAAGCTACCTCCTTCAGTCACAATGTTATTCCTGGAGCAGGATAACTTTGTGCTGCAAGGTGCAGCAACAAAGGATCTCTTGAGTTGTTCCTTGGCTTGTTTTTCAGTGGAGGATCAGTGAGGAGGACTCCCAGGCTTATTTTCATATCATTGGCATCAAGCCAACCATCCATCTTCCCTCACAACATAGTCTCTAGCTAGAACTGTGTTATTTTTGCAGGTAGTTGCTGGGACGGTTATTTGAGCTCATCAGGAGGAGTTGTTTTTGAGTAGAGGGATCAACCTTTTGCTTAGATACAATATCAAAGGAGGGAATCATTATTTCTGATCTACTACAGCCTCATTTTTTATTTTTATTTAGTTGCAGTGACAAGTCAAATTGTCACACTGTACATTCTCTGGCATTTCTAGCAATCTCTCCTAGATTGGCTAGAAATATTGTATTGGAGCCCATTCTTCTATTCTTGGGAATTTATTTGTATATTTCAGCCATATTTCATGTATATACATCTACAGAAGCAACTACTCTAACATAGACTGTGTAGTCACTGCTCTCCAGCATTTTGTGCAATTGCTGCATCTCATGTATTTCATGTTCTAACCATTGGAGATTGATTCCCATTGCTTGAGTGGCTTGTCCCTCAAGATATTTCTGTATTTTGTTGCTGATATATAAATGAACGTGATGGCTGCATTATATTCCCTTTATTGACATGTTCATATTTGCAGAGTTTAATGATTATGTTCATGTATTGTTGTAGCTCTTTCCTTGAGCACTTTTCTGAGATACCAAGGGGTGGGAGATCTGTTTAACCCACCTTGGGGGATTTCTTTGAGCTCAAATTCTCGAAGTGTAATATATAATGTATTAAAAAAGGGATCCAAGTCTCCGTTCAGCTTATTTTTGCATTGCCTTCCTTATATAGCGCCCCCTTGGACCATATTGCAGAAATTCCTGAAAAGGGGATATTACACTGTATGCCCTCATTCTCAGATCCTTAGTTTGATACACACCCTCAAATTTATTAATAAATAATTCAGAATCTCCACAAAAATAAATATTTTTGGCACCCATTCTTTTCAAAATTTCTAAGCCCAAAAATAAAGGTTCATACTCAGCCATGTTATTTGCGCAATCAAAATTCCGTTTGTAAGAACTTACTTTCATATTTTGGAGTTGTGATCCAAATTCTTGCTCTTGCCCCCTCTCTTCCTGCTGATCCATCAAATTGTAACAACCACCAACCTTCCGCCTTCTCCTCACTGGTTTGATGATTTGATTTTTGCTGATTTTTTTTCTGCTGAATTATAGTTTGTTGATTTTATGCTTTCTTCTCATCCTCTGCTTCATTAGTCAATTCATTGAAAAGGATAGCAGATCCAAGTTCTGTATCAACATCATATATTGGAAATTTCTAAGGTTTATATTTACTACTTACCATGTAAACCATCCTTGTTTCTCTATAAATTCTCATTTTCTCACCAAAAACAGGAATGGTAGCATAAGTTAGGTCCATCTGCACTGTACCTTTGATTTTCGCTGCCCATGACCTTGATAAAAACATGCCAAAATTAGGTGGAATGTATATTACTACAATGTCCATGACCACTGTCTTGGCAGGGAATTATGTAAGACCAACAAAAAAATCTTTTATTAAACCAATGCACTGAAATATTTTTGAATCGAAGGAAAACAAATCCTTATATGGTCTAGTAATTTCCAATCCCATTGTTTCCATGATTACTTTGGGCATAAGATTATGAGAGGCTCCTGAATCCAACATGGAATTATGCAATGTCATTTCATGAATACTAAGGTTGACATAAAAATGAAGCACCTTTTCATTCTGCTCATCCTCTAACCTTGGACCCAAGTATATGGTTGGATGATCTTATTGAAAATTTAGGATATGAGCAGCTCTTGGTTGGGAATTCAACATTTTCACAATATTAATTCTATATTAATTCACCTTAAGAATTTCTCCAAAAGGTAGTGGGATTTTGATCTTAGAGATTTCACTCTCCAAACCGAAAATAAAAGTAGATTTTTCAGTTTCTTTAGCAGGAGGAGGTGGTGGTGTATATTTCCTAACTTCAATAGCCTTGGGGGAATATTTATTGCATTGTGTTTTGTTTGCAGTAATTGGCACATTTCTGTTTCTAAGGTTGTACTGTTTCTGCATCTCAAATTTTACATGTTGATACCCTTTAAGATAATCAGATGGTTCCTCACCCTTTTTTACTTCATGATCTGACTCATCATGTTCCTCCTTAGTCAAAAACATCCTTGACATGTTATCATATAAGCAATGAATTGAGTCTTATTGTATTTCAAGCTGATCTTCTTCATCAACTAAGTTTTGTTGAAAAGGAGGCCTTACTTGAGGGTCAGGTGGCTGATTTATGTTTTCCCTCGGTCTTTGCTAGTTTTGAGGTCTTGTGAACTAAGGATTTATAAACCAAGGTTCATGTTGTGCAAGAGGAGCAGAGGCATTCCCAAGGGCAAGCCTATCCATCAATTTTCCCATTGACTTCATCATAAAATCAAATTTTTCATCTGAGGTGGAAGGCTTATCTTCTTCTTTGAACTTAGTCTTTCCCATATTGGACTTTTTTTCTGCTATCATATTGACTTCCACCTTCACTTCATCATTTTTAATTTCAATAAGTGAAGGTGATTCTCTTTCTCTTAGCAAGATAGAAAATTCATAATAAAAAGCTTCAGCATATCTCAACTGAGCTGATCTAGGTGGAGGCTTTAGATGGGCAGGGATAGAGTCATACACTTTGTTAAATCTCTTTGAAAAGTTTTGAACATTTTCATCAATAGCTCTCTTCAAACTATTATACTTAGTGAGGGCTTGTATAGGGTTGGTCCTATTTCCCCACTTCCTCAAGAAGCTATTCAAATTCATTCAAATTCATTCCAGTTATGTAGGCTTCCAGGAGTAAGGGCTTTAAACCACTTCCTAACTTCACCAGTAAAGCTCTGAGCAAACAATCTCATCTTGAAATGTTCATGGTTAACCTCCTCCCTATCTATAAATTCATTGAACTGATATACATGCTCTTCAGCTATAATCTCTTCATCACTTCCCCAAGTTTTGATTCTAGAAGAATATTTTCTAGGAAGGGAATTTAGGATATTTGGAAGGGCAAGAGGGGCAAACCTAGCAGGTGTAGCAGGTGGAGGTGGCACATTTCCAACCATGATGAATGGGACTGTGGTGGTTTTATGGACAATAGTAGTAGAGGAAGAGGAACTGTTAGGAGGAGGGTTGTTTTTTCTTTGCTGTCTAGTCACAATTGAACTCCAATCAGGAAGAGGAACACCAGTTTTACTTCTTAACAAAATTTCAAATGGGTCTAGTTCCTTCAACCTATCCAAAGATTCTTTCTCTAACAGTAACTCTGAAGTGACTGATTCCCAAAACTCTTCTTTATCTTTTTGAGTTACTAAGGCTAAGGTATCAATACCTCTTCTATGTAGGTCTAAGACAATTTAAGTCAATTCTTTTTCACTTTTAGACCTAAACAAGACTTCCTGAATTTTATCATCAAATATTTTGTCTTCAGGAATTCTTAAAGCTTCAAAGGACAAGGATTTTGTATGTAATGGAGTACCTGATATTTGCAGAAATGCCTTGACTGCCTCTGGAGATGGTGTTTGGATTGTCCACAATGGTAGGTGGATTTGGGTCAGGATTAATCCTTTATCTCCTTCTCGAAGCCACCTTTGAACATATGAATTTTGAATGTAGTCACCAAGGTAGATGTAGCCTCGAACAAATTTTTGAGCTCCTACTACCTTTAGAATTTTAGCTTTAAAATTTTGGGAAAGTATAATCTTCAGGCTCCTGGCAAACGCACCAAAATGTTATCACAAAATTGCACTTGATTGGCTACTAATCAGACAAATTCAAGTAATTGTTTCATACCAACTTGTAAATGAAGCTTAGCCTCTTCAGTCTGAGAGGGCTCTCTCAAAGGGGTTAATGATATTTGATAATGATGAAACTAGATGGCTAACTCTGCTTGGAAAATAACTTGATTGTGATGTGTGTAGGTTGAAAAGAGTACAAGTCTGAAATCATTGGGCTTATGCAGTCAACAAATTCAGTAGTTCAATGGTAATTTCTCTTGACATGGAAGTTGAGGCAAGTAAGAGTTTTTAGCACAGGTAAATCACACATGAAACATGAAATAACACACCCATTTCATCAATAAAGGAAGTCAGAGCATACACCTATGAATTCTGAATATTAAAGATGAAAACCACTGCAAATGGTACACATAGAAAATATAGATCAGATAAGCACTAAAAACTCCATGAGAATCTCAGGTTGGTCAAGAAAATGTCCTCTGTATTACTGATATCAATCAAATTACATAAAGCTGCAATATTTCCCAAAAATCTTCCAGCCTTTACAAATTTGAATCTTTGCCCTTTAATAGACCTTGTTATATGAGAGATGATCTGCCTCTTGGCTAGATTCATCAAAATTTTCCTAATGACACCTTGCATAACAGGAAAACATGTGCTTTAATGAGAAAATGACAGCTACACTACAAAACAATCCTTTTCCTAATAGGACTCAAAATGTTAATTATTACATCAACTACCTTATCTCCTAAAAAATTTACACATATGACAACTAATGCTTTACATGTTCGAATGAGCTATCTCAAAACTCATCACTACTTGACATCTTGATTACCCTCCTCAAAATCTAGAAACAAACCCTATTTTTTAGGAAAACAGGTCCTTATCTTCAACACATGATGTAGCTAATGGATTGTCTTCATCTCATGGTCTTCAAATCTTGGATGATTTCTGGAAAAGTCCCTTGACCCTTTGAAAGTGTCCACCTATCCAAAAATACCCAAAAACCTGCTCAGAAAACTTCAAAACAACACGCTACGAAAGTATGACAGTTCCGTAGTGTACTTTCGTAGCGTGCAAAAAATGACCTTTGCAATCAAAATTTATACTTCTTTCCTTCTGCATTGTATTCATCATGATCTGACACATCCTCCATATCATTTACTCTCCTTGGAGGCTACCCAAAGTGGTTTTAAATGAAAAAATAAAGCTACAGGTGGTTTCATAGTGTTTTCCTGGCTTCAAGCCTAGGAAACGCTACAAAACTGTGGAAAATTGTGTTAATTCTAGATTTTTGCTTAGTTTCAAAAATGTACTTTCCAATTGTATAAAATTTATTTCCAACATGCCTTTGACCTTTCAAAACATAAACCAGCTCAAACTAGGAGTCTTGAGGTGTTTCTTCTTCATTGATGATGAGTTGAGCTATTGGCTTTTCAACTACTGTCATTTTTAGACCTTTCTTCTCCAGCTCCTCATGTATCAATTCTAGTTGTTCTTGGAGGTCTTTAACTTGATCCTTAAACTTTATATTGGTATATTTCAAGTGCATATTCATTCTTCTGACATGTTTCACCTCTTTCCTCAATGGCATAGTCCATTTGATTAATTGTCGTGTGTTGTCTAGGGTCTTTGATACAGTGTCAACTTGCTCTTCCCAAACCTCTTTCATCCTTTCAAACTAAACCTTTTGGAAATTATTTTTCCTTGCCTCCTTCTTCATAACTTCAATTTCATGATTAGATAACCTCAATTTTTCTTCAAGGAGTTCAAAATTTATTTTTTTAATGATCTCCTTTCCTTTCTTTGGATTGCTGATTGGATCTTTTTCTGCATGTGATGAAAGATCAATATTGTATTGTGGTGATGGGATTGTGTCAGTGGCTAGATGAACCTATTTACTGCTTTCCAATAGTTTTCTAGCATTTCATGCATAGGCTTCCTAGCCTGAAACATAAAACCTGCATCCTCACCTCCAAATTCTAACCTCTTTGCTGATTTAACTTTCTTGAGTTTTTGTCCACCTTCATCTATATCCTCAGCTTGGACTATAGGAGTCTCTTCAATATTAATGGCATGTAGTATGTCTTATAAATTTCCTTTAGCCACTGTTTGGCTCCTTTTTATCCTTTTGCCACTTTTTTTACTCACATTTGGCTCTTGTTTTGTAGGTTTGCTGATTATTGACCCTTGTTTTGTAGGTGGAACAGTGGGTGTACCAAATCTCTACAACTGCTATGTTTCCATCATGACTGGTTTAGTTTTCTTTGCCCCTACTGGTTCACTTTTTTCTGTCACTAAAGGTGATGGTATCCCTCTAGGTTTAGGAGTTCTTTTATGGGTAATGGTATCCATTTCAAAACCACTAACAAAAAAAAATGAAGACCAGTCTCTTCCTAGTATTTGTAACTCGTCTAAAACCAGCAATTTTATTAAGCCATGATGAAAAAGTGATGTTTCACTTCCCTCAGATTTTTATTGAACTTTATCTGCCATTTTTTCTAAACTTATTTGTAAATATAAAGGAATATCAAGAGATATCTTACCAACAAAGTGTAGGAGAAGCTTGAAGTGGCAAGAATAGACTTTATGATATCTTCCTTCACAAGTGAAATATTTCTAGATAATAAGCAGTAGCTTTGAGAATTTGTCCTTCATGCAGCTCCTTGGAATGGCATTTGTAAGGTCTACTTCACTTTTTTCTGGCTTGATAAAATCTTTGCACTCCTCCATGTTTATCTTGAACCCTTTGAACCATTTTTCTTGTCCTCTTCGAATCCCTGTTGCTACTGCAATGATCTCTGGTGTAATAGTGAGATTCAACATTCCCACTTTTGTAGTTGTTCCTTTGAAGTTTAGGGAAAATTCCTTAGAAACTTGTACATGGCAGCCTTGTAGTCTTTCAAAAAACTGTAAACATCATGTCCTTCTAAAGACTTCTACAGCTATTGGGTATTCATTTATCAGGTTCATATATGAGAGCTCATATCTGAGACATTGGCCACCTTTATTTGTCTTCCTTTTTGCAGCCATGGTTTTTTGAAGTCTTCTCTGCCTCGCTTGATCAGTGATATTTGCAATCCTTTGAAAAAACCAGCCATAGCTTGGGCTCAATGAAATAGCTCTCCAGAGCTCAATAACACACAAAGAAGGAATAGAGAATGACAAATGACTCAATTTGGAAATATTTTGAAGTTCGATGACCACTCATAACATAATTATGACTCATACATGCTTAAAATGGTGATGATGACTTCATCCCTGACTATGTACCTTGATCATTACCCTAACTGACTCAAATGGCATCTAACTTATCCTTTTCAAATCATTTTCTGACACCTAACAACTAATTTGACATGACAGATAGGAAAGCTTACTTTCGTAGCATTCCTAGTGTATTTTTGGGCATTTTCGCTATGAAAGTATTAGCAGTTTCATAGCAAAAAGTGCAATTTCTCTATGTATTTCACTACGAAAGTGTGTTTTCTTGGCTAAAACAACCCTTTCGGTGCTAAAGCCTAGGAAAATGAATAATGTCAGAAAATTATGATTGATGTGACATGAGAGGATTTGAATGAGGGTGGGTTTAGACCTTAGGATAGGCTAAATAATAAAAATTAAAAATTTTCCTTGACCAAGTATTGAAAAATGAATCCTATAACCCTACCTTTGACACATGAACCTCTAGGACTTTGTCAAATGATGCTTTATTTTTTCTGAGTGATAACAGTAACCAGAGAAACAAGAACCCGACAACTACGGAATCGATTAATTTTAGAGTATCTCATTAAGTGGAAGAAGTTACCCACTAAAGAATCCACATGGAAGGATGAGAATTGTCTACATAAGCATCCATTACTACTCAAGCGTTGAGGACAACACTTTTTTGAAGGAGAGGGACATGTTAGGTCCCTATAAATACTAGGGTATTCCCCTTATTGTTATTTTTAGTGTAACCCCATATTATTATTGTTGTGTCCATGTATCCGCCATGTTGTTATTGTTGTGTTCATGTATCCCCCATGTTGTTATTGTTGTGCCCCATAAAAGCCCACTATTGTTATTGCTGTGCCATTAAATTATTATTGTTTTTTAGGCTTTGATTATATTATGACCCCTTTAGAATCCTATATATACCAAGGAGGTATTATCATTTGTATCATCCAAGAATTGTTCATTTATGTAATGTAAATGAGGTTTCCCCCTCGAAGACGACAATTTTTAAGTCGTTGATCTATATTTTCTTCTATTCTTTGAGCTGGTTGAATAGCAAAATCTCTCCATCCCTATTCTATTTTTCTTTAGATGACACTTGAATTTCCTGAATGGAAGAATCCAATGTTATTAGGAGCCTACTTACCTCATCTTCTTTCCTTCTTTACTCGTATTTTTCCAACGTGTTACAACTATCTTCTTAGTTGCATGTGGACATACACATCCTGTTGCCCATTTTTATGCTTTGACCACTGTGGTTCCGTTTCTTTGCGTGGTCCACATGGACCAACCCCCCTTGGACATCACATCACATACTTTCCTATTATATTTTTTTTTTTCATTTTTTGGCTTGCATTTTTCTCCAAAAGACACATGGGCCTAGCCTATATTTCTGCAGCTGAATTTAATACACAATTATCTCATTAATACCTCTTAGTAAGCCCATGAATCATATTTAAAATAACCAATTCTTCAAGAAATCTCTCTCCTTAAGCAATGGAATTTGTGTCACTTTCTCTCAGCCATTTTAATTCATAGCTACATAATTAGAAGGAATTATTTACAATGTTTAAAAGGGGAATTAATCCACAGAGGATGTCACATGTTTATTCTAATTATTGAATGAGGGAACATTGAATGAATTTAAGAGCTCCTAAGTTGATAATTTGATAATGTAAATGAAAGTGACCTATGGAGAGATCAAACACAAAATTTAAACTCATCTAAAAAATAAAATCGAGCCCAAGGAGAATATGGAGAACCTCAAAGAGATGCAATAAGAAATTATGCAAGGTTATGGTCTATTTCATTATGGAAGGAAGGTCGAGTTTTCTCATGAAAAGTTCAAGATTTATTTGTGTTTTTTGTGCCATAATAGGGATCTTTCCAACCCAATTTCAGGAGGAGATATCACTGATATTGTGGGTGTAATCCATTCCCTAATAGAAGTCTATTAAAGCTAAGCTAAGCCATTGAAATTCCGTGGGATGTCTGTGTTTTGTTTTGTGTATAAGGGAGAGGATTGAGCCATTGGAAGAGGTATTACAAGCCAAAAATTAGTCTGTTGTGAAGGGATAAAAGGCCATAAGTGTCGCTATATCCGTGGTAGGATGAGCCATGAGGGAGGCCAAAACTAGTATTAGAACCTTGGAACAAAGTTACGAGTTACCTTAGTTGTAGAGAGATGACAATATGGTAGCGAAGGGGATGATTCATTGGAGTTTTCAGTTTCTAAGTGTGCATGTGTAAGGGCTATTTGTGTAGGATGTTAAAGAGTGTAAGGGACTATGATGGATCTACTAAGAGGGATAATGTAAAATTAATTGCAAGGCTATATCATTATGAGTAGCAAACCTTGTTATGGGATGAAAATGGAAGATAATTGAAGGAGTAAAGATCCTTGTGATCAGTTGGAGTGTAGAGGCATTGGAGAAAAAATTACTTTGTGAGAAAGGAGGCAAAGGACCTGCCATGTACACCAAGGTCAAGAGGACCAAAGGGTTGTAAGTGAAGGTCATCTACAACAAGTAATTCAAGACTTTGTTTCTTGTTTTTATGGGAAATTGATAGTCAAAAGTAGTTGACTTCAATCCCTAGTTTTTCTTGTATCAGGGCTTTGTAAGGGCCATAATCTCTTCTCAGATCAAAACGTTTTTGTAGACCAACAATATCAGATATTTGTTTATTCATGTCCATAAATCATACTTCAACAATAAATAATATAAATATAATGAAAATGACAATAGGATAAGGGATATTATGGAGATATTATCCCTCTGATTGGGAAGCTACTTCAATCATCTTTATTCAAGTCATCAATCTGCCTATAACGCTATCATGCATCAATAGATATGTTAGATCATAAATTCAAACGATATCACACATTTATTATGATAATGTTATGTTAGCATTAAATAATTCACCATTGTATCATGTCATCAATCTTTCATAAAAGGTTAGAGTCAAATAGCTAATAAGAGTATACTTCAAGAATCATGATCACACACATTACTTATTTGTCACAAAACTCAATCCATCAAGTCAGGGCATATAATTTTACCATATGCCATAATTACTAAGCACATCAAAACATAACCATAGTCAACAAAAGATCATGAATATTAATCTCATTGTTATACTTCTATCATCATGGATACCATGCTTTTTCACAAACAATATCAATAGTGTCAAGTTACCATCTACTAGAATTAAGGTGCTAACCTTATTTATGGGATCAAGATATCCAAAATGGTAGATGTTAGCCAAAAATTGAGTGTACCACTATATCAAATATCAATATTAAGTAGATTCATAGAATGAAGAAGTTCATCATGTTTTAAGAAGAAAGATACTTGTTCAATACCAAGTGCACCATTTCATCATAAGAGCCATAAATCCAAATCATTTTCATATGCATGAGCCATTTGTGAAGGAGACATTATCACCATACCTTAGGGGTTACCTTTCCATCAATATTGCAACTAAAACATAATATTGGAACAATATACCATGCTTACCTTGTAGTATTCAAATACCTGTGCACCTTCATATTTTACGACTTGTAGCACTTTGTCATGTTTTCATCAAGTGCCTCTTTACCTTAACAATAGTTCTTTTATTCTTGCACTAGCCATCTTTCCTGCATCTCAGAGATCCTCAAGAAGGATCCAATTATCACAACTCATCAGGAGGTTAGAAGAATTAAAATATGAAAATATACATGTAATAAGTAATAATGAAAACACTGATCAAACCAATAAGTCTAAAAAAAAGTAAGGAGCATCATAAATCAGAAAGTACTTATCTTCAATGAGAGGTGATCATCTCCCTCTTGAACCAACCTTCAAGATCCATCCCTGTCCATATGAGACTATCCCAACCAAATTTATCAACAAAGATGACTAATAAATACTATCCCATCTAGGGCTTCAACAATTCTGACAAAAGTGCTTGAGCATATTTACATTGAACCTGCTAGGGTTTTTAGATTTCATATCTCAAATATTTTCCATAAAACAAGTTTCTCTCAAACCCTTCTAATATCCATAAAACGCTAATAAAAATTTCCTAGGGTTTCCTTCAAAGCTTAGAATACTTTTAGGTATCCTACATCCTCCCTTTATTCCATCATTGGTGTCATCATAAGGGTGATCTCCATGAATTTTCTTCAGCCAAACTTTGATACCATGTGAATTTTTCTTAATTCTATATTGTTCTTTGCTTTGATAATTGCATTTCTTCATTAGCAAATTACATTCACCCCATAACGTCATAACATTGTTCATATTTCCATCATTATTCAACAACATATACAACTATATAGAAAGAAAAATATCATCATCATCAATGCTATGGAACATAAAGGAACAATAGAAGAAAAGCATTCACACATAGAGACACCAACATTGGTCGGAGACTAGGGAAAAACCCACTATGGGGAAAATCCTTTCAAATTATTCTTCTTATTAGATTGCCATTGAATGATATAGTAAAAGAGATTACAATTATCCATATCTTTATCCATACAAATAAACATAAAAACAACTAAAATATCCATGAAATGAACCCAACAATGCTTATACTCAAAACCATGATTATGAAGCGTGTAATGAACTTTCCTTATTTGCGGTCAACTGCTAAACACTACAGTGACTAGGAGAAATATATAGAAAACTGAACTTCCATCATTTAGGTCTAGGTCACACAAAGGAGGAGTCATGCATGTGACTGAGAAGGTTCCAGTCACTCCTTGAAGCATATAAGCCAGTGATTGTGATTATGAAACCTTATATGTCGGTCACATGGAGGATGAGTTGTGCGTGCGACTGGGATGCTTCAGTCACACATATGAGCCTAGAAGCGAGTGAATGCAGTTGATATCTCTCTGTCTTGTACCTGCAGCTGAGTCCCAAAACATTAAAATAGTAATGCAAGCTTAAGACCCTGCAATTTCATCTTCGATCGAACCTGTTCCTCTGCGAATTTTCCTCAAACCTCTGCGACCAAAAACCAAGAAGGAAAGTAGAAGAATGTCTCATGATGATGTCCAAATTAGGTAGAGGTCACTTGCATTTATATCCTTCCAAGGGTGTCCACTTTTATTTAGGGCCGCCCTTATCAAATATGCACATGTGGGATTTTCTTCATAGGTACACTTTCCCTTATCCGTTTTGAGTGATATTTAGGTCGATTTTGGTCCTCCCCAAAAAAGGAATTCAATGAAATCATATATATATATATATATATATATATATATATATATATATATATATATATATATATATATATATATATATATATATATATATATATATATACATATACACTTACACATACACACACACACACACACACACACACACACACACACACACACACATAATGATCTTTCCAAAGTGAAATTTGCCCACAGTTGCATATTCTAACATGCTCTCTCAACTAGGGATAATTCCACCTGCACCATGTCATGTGTATCCTATTATAAGATCATATCCAATCTCATGTATCTCATCATCTCATGTTGTCACTGATCATATAGATTCATATTTTTATTATTCCTGCTTATCTCTTGATTGTCTCTTCTCATATGCTGAATATTATTGAATCTAAGAGAAGAAGAATTTTTCATCGGAGGGGTGCCTAAGCTACCTCCCTCTTTTCATTTAACTACTACCCCAAATATCTTCCAGCGAGCTACCACCTGAGAACATCGGCAGGGAGTCAGATCTACGACCCGTATCAACATCAGAGAGCATATCAGGGACCACATCTCAACCTAGAACCATATCGGGGAGCATATCTCACTCGAAATATCATGGGGTAGCTACTACTAACCCCATATAAAGAAATAGGTGATATAGGGGAGCTACTACTCAACCCATCCTATTTCCTACCGATATTGCTAACAATGACCCTCAATAGTGTAGAAATTATATGACTAATTCGTTATTTATCCAAGATTCTCCTGATCACACACTATTTGACTTCATGCACAATACATAATCTCTTCTACCATTGATCATTACTTGCGGAAATTAAATCAATTGCATGCACATATTAAAACCATAAAAATTCACACATATGAACACAGTAATTTATGGGAAAGCTTAAAGCTGAAAACCCCCAACTATCTGTATATTATATGTCATAGAGATCATGTAACAATCATCATACAAAGCTCCTCACAATCTCTTAATACAATCTCCAATTGCTAAACACTAATCAGGTCCGATCTAGCAAATCCCATGCACCGATCTCTGCCACCTACTAGCTTGCTTCTACTGCGCAATCAATGCTGAAGAATGGATCTGAATGAAATCGAATTGGTCCAACCTTGCTCATGAAATCATCATTGGCATCTCCAACCACTGTGTGTTGAAAATCATGCAACACTATAGTCACAACTGATAGTCAACCTTCTCTTTCACCTACCTCTTCACTGGTCTCCACTGAAACTGTCCATGCAATGTAGTTAACTGATGTATTCTTCAGTTGATTAATGAGTTAATAATTAGTGAATTAATTAATAATTAATTGATACCAATCTCACTAGTGTATCAATCAGTTAGACTAGATACAACTAGCTCAACTGTGTTTAACTCAGTTAAACTGAACACAACTCCACCAACTACTTCAATAACTCCACCAAACTCTGTCACATGAGTTCTAACTAAAGTCTTCATGCAATAGCTCCACTTAACCCTCAAGAATAGCATAATTCCTTCTGTCAGCTCTTGTGCCACATCTGTGCACTTAACTGAAGTGCTCCAAGAGAATAAGATAATGTTTATAGTCCAAATATTATTAAGAGCTAATAATATTCGACATATTTATTTTTAGACTGGCAATCTAAAAATAGATTCTGCCCTGTATGTCTAAAAATAGAATTCCATCTATTTTTCCAACTTGACCAACCATCCACAAATAGCATCCTGCAACTCATAGAATATGATCGACATGTCTAAAAATATACTTGCGCCAAAAATAGCATGCGGGCCCACTTAGTGAAGGCGACTCTTTTCACTAAGCTCATCATCTTGTTGCAATCTCAACACTCCCTCTCAAAAAGATAGGGATTATTTTCCACCCTGATCCTGCCTCTATGGTATTCTAATTTGATCCCGGTGAGCGCCTTCGTCAAGATATCAGCATCCTGATCCTTCATAGGAATGTAAGAAAGTAACATGATCTTCCGCTGCACACAATCTATAATATGATGATACCGGTCTGTGAAGCCATGCAGCCTCAACTCATCCTCCTGTCTATTCCAAGATCCATATTCCGATGTGCCTCTGAGATATCTCAATACATGCTTTCCTGCCTTCCAAAAGAGCTTGGTAGGCTTAACCATAGCTTGTGAAAGTTGGTTAACAGCGTAGCATATGTCAGGTCGTGTATTAACTAGATACATAAGCGACCCCACCAACTGTTGGTAAACAATGGCATCCACTACCTCTACCGTTGTAGCATCCTCTTTCCTCCATCCACCAGGAAGAGGAGTGTCGATAGGCTTGCAGCCATGCATGTTGAACTTATCCAATATCTCCCAGGCATACTTACCTTGAGACACAAAAAATCCATCACTGCGCTGCCAAATTTCCAATCCCAGTAAATAATGAAGGAGGCCCAAGTCCTTCATCTCAAACTCCTTTGTAAGATCAGCCTTGCATGAGTGTATCAACGGTTCATCACCTATCAAAATCAAATCATCTACTTAAAGTAAAATGATCAGCAACTTACCCTCCACCACAATCTGGTATAGGTTTGGATCCGCCTCACTCTTGGAGAATCCAGGTCCGGTGAAATAACTGTCTATCCATGTGTACCAAGCACAAGGTGCTTGTTTCAACCCATACATCGTTCCTTTGAGCCTGCACACATGCGACTCACTGCTGAAGATCTCAAAACCTTCGGGTTGCTCTATGTACACCTCCTCCTCATTGACTCCATTGAGGAATGTAGTCTTCACATCCATCTGATGAATGTGCCACCCCATCTGTGCTGAGAGAGCAAGAATCATCCGTATGGAAGAATACCTTGCGACAGGAGTAAAGGTTTCCTCATAGTCGATCCCCTCAATCTGTGAGAATCCCCAGGCAACAAATCTTGCCTTGTACTTCTCGACGCTCTCGTCAGCTGCTTGCTTCACTTTGTAGATCCATCTATAACATACCACTGATTTCCCTTCCGGCCTTGGGACAATCTGCCATGCACTGTTTCTGACAATCGAATCATACTCTTCAACCATGGAATCTACCCATGCAGGTTCCTCCACAGCTTCCTCGAAAGAGGATGGTTCTGTCACGATACACTTGCTCATTAGAGCGATGTATCCAGTATATCGGTCAGGTGACTGTCTCTGTCTGCGCTGTGATGTAGGTGCTCCTACAATATTCTCTGTATCAAGATTCAGTCGCTCAGCTTTTGTAGTGTGCTTCCGCCCTCTCATGGTTGGTGTTGTATGAGTGGTTTCTTCCACTCCATGAACCTCCTCTTGTGGCTGATCCACATCCTGAGGCTCATCCTTAGGAACTAATAGCTCCTCATCTGCATGCAAGTGTGGCTTCCTCTCAAGCGAACACTTCATGGCTTTCTCCTCATGAAATTTGATATCCCGTCGCACAACCGCTCTCTCCGACCGTCCGGAAAATACAAACGATAGCTGGGGTGTATCGCGTGCTCCCACAAATATCCCAACCCTACCTGCCGCTCCACTCTTCTCCCCGGCATCCTTCGTCACATGAATGTAAACAGTGAGCCAAAAATATTCAAATGAGAAATATTAGGCTTTACCCAAACGCTCCGGGTGTACTCATGCCAAGTATCTTGTGAGGACAACGGTTCTGCACATATACTGCAGTGTTGCATGTCTCCGCCCACAAGTGAATAGGTAGGCCCCGATCATGCAACATCGCCCGTGCAACACCCACGATCGTTCTGTTCTTCCGCTCAGCAACCCCGTTCTGCTGTGGGTTATGAGGTGCTATGAGCTCTCTTCGAATTCCTTTTGCGCTGCAAAAGTCCTTGAATTCGCCAGAGATGAATTCACCACCATTGTCACTCCTTAGAGCCTTCACCTGCTTCCCCGATTCTTTCTCAACCAGTGCCTTGAACTCACAGAACTTTGAGTATGTCTCGCTCTTCTTCTGCATGAAGAAGATCCAGCACTTACGAGAAAAATCATCAACAAATATCACATAATACATGTGCTTTGCTATCGTGCTAACCGAGAGAGGTCCACAGACGTCTATGGACTTTCCTGGTTGTCGAACGTGGCGTCGATCATCCTTTTCATGAAAAGTGGCCTTCACAAATTTTCCCAAAGCACATCCCTTGCACTGATGACTGCGTAAGTGTACCTTTGGGAACCCTTGTATAAATTTGCTGCAAAATTTTCAAATCTCCATGGTGAAGATGTCCCAATCTCCTGTGCCACAATTTGCCCTCATCTCGGCTCACCACTCCTTCTACTTTGCTTGCCATTGCAGCGTAGCCATCTACCTGAAATTGATAAAGGCTTTAACCCAAACCCCTATCCTCCCGGTTTCACCCGCTCCCTTACCGCATAGGAAAGCCTTTCCATGCTAAAGACAACATCATATCCCTTGTCTTCCAAATTATCGCCACTGGAGATAATACCTTCTTCAATCCTAGAACATGCATGAATTCCTTCAATATGAAGGGTTTACCAGACTCCCTCTCAAAGGAAATGGTCCTGATATCGGTCGCACTCTATCTACCATCATCTCCCATCTCGATGTGCACTCCAAGATCTTTCTCATCCAGATCATTAAACAAATCTTTGTCTCCGGTCATGTGGAAAGACGCACCACTATCAAGAAAACACATTGAACCCATCACAGTTGAGAAAAAGCGTGCAATCAGTGAAAAATACAACTCCAACTATGAGGCTAAGGCCTCTCCAGCTGCAGATCCAGGAGCCTGCTTATTTTTCTTCTTTTGTGGACAATTTGTGGCGTAATGTCCATGTTGGTGACAATGAAACCACTTCACCTTGGACATGTCCTACTTCTTGCCTTTTGCGCCGGATTGAGAAGAATTCTTCTTGATCTTCCCCTTCCTTGCTTTGGCAGCCAAAGCGCAATTTTCTTCATCTACATTCTTCGATGAAGATCCGTCATTCCGGCATCAGCCTTCTCTGTCTCCTCCCGCGTACACATTTTACCAAAGCTGTCCCATCCTGGAAATTTCTCCCGACCATTGACAGAGTCCTGATAGGAATTCCAACTCTTCGGAAGACCAAGGAGAGCCAAGTCCACCAAGTCCTCCTCATCTACAGTCACCCCCACACTTCCCAACTCATCCCTGCATTGGGTGAACTTTGTGAGGTACTTGGGTATATTGTCGCCTTTCTCCATCTTTATGTTTCTGAGTTTATCCTTGAGCGCCAACTTCCTCTGGTCGCTCTTGCTTTGGAATAAATCTGTCAATGCTTTCCACATCAAGTATGGAGAATTTTTTCCATGCAGGCTGGATACAATGTGATCCTTCACGCCCTCCAACAGAATCCTTCGACATTTTGTTGTCTTCTTTTGCCAAGCCTCAACTTGAGCAGCATCAGTAGGCTTTGGGACTTCAGCATCTATGAACTCCTTCAGCCCATTGTCATCTAACACCGCCTCCATCCTGTCCTTCCATGCAACATAATTCGAGCTGCCCTCAAGGGAATACTCCAATCGCAATCCGTTGAAAGACATCTCAACTTCGAATCCAAGAAAACACTACTGCAAATTCGAATTCCACCAGCACAAAACTCAAAAGCTTCAATGCTTTGTAATTGCTCCAATGATCAATATAGCTCTGATACCATGTAGAAATTATATAACTAATGTGTTATACATTCGAGATTCTCCTGATCACACACTATTTGACTTCATGCACAATACATAATCTCTTATACTATTGACCATTACTTGCAGAAATAAAATCAATTGCATGCACACATTAAAACCATAAAAATTCACACATATGAACACAGTAATTTATGGGAAATCTTAAAGCTGAAAACCCCCAACTATCTGTATAATATATTTCATAGAGATCATGTAACAATCATCATACAAAGCTCCTCACAAGCTCTTAGTACAATCTCCAATTTCTACACACTAATCAAGTCTGATCTAGCAAATCCCATGCACCGATCTCTGCCACCTGCTAGCCTGCCTCTACTGCGCAATCACTACTGAAGAATGGCTCTGAATGAACTTGAATTGGTCTAGCCTTTCTCACGCAATCCTCATTGGCATCTCCAACCACTGTGTGTTGCAAATCATGCAACACTATAGTCACAACTGATAGTCACACTTCTCTTTCACCTACCTCTCCATTGGTCTCCACCGAAACTATCCATGCACCGTAGTTAACTGATGTATTCTTCCATTGATGAAATCTTCCATTGATGAATAGTTAATAATTATGAATTAATTAATACTTAATTCACACCACTCTCACTAGTGTATCAATCAGTTAGACTAGATACAACTAGCTCAACTGTGTTTAACTAAGTTAAACTGAACACAACTCCACCAACTACTTCAATAACTCCACCAAACTCTGTCACATGAGTTCTAACTGAAGTCTCCATGCAATAGCTCCACTTAACTCTTAGGAATAGCGTAATTCCTTCTGTTAGCTCCTGTGCCACATCTGTGCACTTAACTGAAGTGCTCCAAGAGAATAAGATAATGTTTATAGTCCAAATATTATTTAGAGCTAATAATATTCGACATATCTATTTTTAGACCGACAATCTAAAAATAGATTCCGCCCAGTATGTCTAAAATAGAAGTCCATCTATTTTTCCAACTTGAATAACCATCCACAAATAGCATCCTGCAACTCATAGAATATGATCGACATGTCTAAAAATAGACTTGCGCCAAAAATAGTGAAGGCGACTCTTTTCACTAAGCTCATCATCTTGTTGCAATCTCAACAAATATTCATGTGGTATAAAACCTGCATCATAATCCTAGCTTGGGTGAGATACACGACTTACCAAAGGTAAGGATCACACATCCCTAAGCCTCCTCAACTTGTTGGCCAGACGGGGAGGGACAATCTCAACAAACCCAACTTGTGGGTATAATGCCAACTGGGGTATACTCTACAAAGACCAAGATAGGGTGAACTACTACTCCAACCCTATGGGTAAAAAATAGGGGCGATACCCTATTGTCTAGATTTCACTCAACCCTAGGAGCCCTCCATCTCAATTCCACACCCTGGGAGCTTGAATAGGGGGGAAGATCTGGCTCAGTGTACTCGATCTGATGCTACCACAGCAGCAAAAACCCACAATCTACATATAATATTTAAAAGTGCATACCCACATGGATATAATCCAATACTCTCGCGCGGAAGCTTCTTATTTAATCTTCAAAGAAGATTTCTTCACTTTTAACCCATGGTTATAAAACCCAACAATACAAACTTCATATGCAGAAGTTGTTTTACTTACATAACCTATGGTTATAACCCGTATACCAAAACCCGTTTCATGAAATTCGAATAAATATTCAAATTTGCATTAAAACCCAAAGTATCATCACACACACACACACACACACACACATATATATATAATGGTCCACGCTTACCAATCCACTTACTCCGACAATCATATTATATAATCTCCACTTAATAAAGTTCTTACCTTGGTTATAATGTCAAATCCCGACATAGCATTATATCTAGCCCCACAACTTTTCAACATACCCTTCCACTTTTCATCAAATCCAATGGTTGATAATTCATTACACTCCACAACCGATTTATGCGTATATCCAATGGATATCACATTCCAAGATGCATAACATTTAACGTGCCCATTAGGGGAATTTTGAGGTCTAAAATGGGCCTCATAAGAAAAATGTACAACAAAAATAAACTTTATAACAACCAATAGGATTCAAGATGATGATGTCATCCATAATGGATGATTCACCATTTTTGGAATAAAAAAGTAAAAATATTAAAAAATAATAAAATAATAAAACTACTTTTTCAACTCGTATTTTAAACTTATCTCCCAAAATTTTTACTCAAATTTCGAGCGGGAGTACTCCTTGGATGCGGAATTTAATTCCTCATCCAAGGAGTACCCATGTTGCATACTTAGATGGAACTCTCTACACGAAAAATGAGAAATACATAAAAAACGTGATTGTAATCACGTTTTTTTATGTATTTCTCATTTTTCGTGTAGTAGGACCCATCGAAAGTATGCAACATGGGTACTCCTTTGATGGGGAATTAAATTTCGCATCCAACGAGTACTCCCGCTCGAAATTTGAGTAAAAACTTTGGGAGATAAGTTGAAAATATGAGTTGAAAAAGTAGTTTTTCCATTTTTCCCTCTAAAATTTGATGATGTCATCAAATCTTATTAGATTTTTTCCACTATTATTTTATAATTTCCTTAGGAGGCCCATTTTATACCTCAAAATTCCCCTAATGCTTTTCCACCGTCGGGTCCACACCTTTGTTAACCTATGTGCTAACTCTGGGTGCGAACACCATCAGATCTCCGATGTCTATGATCAGACAGATATCACATTCAATTGAGCTTCGATGGTTAAAAGCTCCAAGGCACGCGAAACAAGTGGTTTTAAACCACCACGTGTCATCTGTTGGGGTGTATCACGTTCACATAGGAAATTACCACTTACCAGGTTGCATCCACGCGAAAACCATATGTGGTTTTATAAAACCATTTTCTTTCCTCTACACCACTCCAATTCGTGTTTTCTATCCTCTATCCACGATTCCTTGCATAGGATTAGATCACTGATATTTCGTAGAATGGATTTCATTCCATTTGGTTATTTTTCATAAAACCCTCACAATTGAATTCGATTGAATTCAACTCCTTTCCTCAGTAACACCCGTAATCCAAATTTCATCACTGTTTATTCAGTAACCACAGAAATGCCATTTAAGGGACTAAAATCCACACACATCTAGAACATATGATTCCAATTCCTCTCTATTCATGGAACAGTTTAGTAGATCTAAAACTTGATTCCCAGTATCTTCGACCTCAGGTTCAATTGTAACCATGCCATACATTTGAATTCTTAATTTAATTCATCACAATTCAATACTCCAGCCTTCTTGCCTCTATGCTGTACAAATTTGACATCAATATGAAGGACCATATTGTGACATCGATCCATTCTGTGATCGATTCACACAATTTCACAATCACAATTCAATATTAAAAACACAGACTCATACAATCCTGTAACCCAATTTCATCTGCACACCATATAACTTAGAAATGAAATACAAACTTAGAAAATTGAGTTCTTTGTATTAACACGCAATAATTACATAGGAAATTCTTCCTTTGGCCTGATCTTCTGTATCAGTGGCCTTTTCCCTATTCTGCCCGTAGGCTTACAATTCAAAATCTACCTCTGTATCTCTGTTCTACCTTATACCTTATGTATTGTCTTGAGGCTTATCATTTTTTATACAAAAGGTTCTGAAACTGTTTTTGGTTTCACATCCTTAATCTTCTCAACAAAACCCTAAATATCCTCTAACTCCTCATTTGCCTCAACTAACCCCTAAGGATCCTCTTTCATCACAAAATCATGAAACCAATTCTAATTTAGGATTTACCATTAATTCCTAAATCTCTTAATCCCTATACACTCTCAACTAGCCTAATTCTCTCATGTTCTCCAACATTCGAGAACATTTACAAAATTCCTCACAATATTTAATTAATTCTCATTAAAATCACTCAAATCATTACAGAAGAAACCAACTCCCTTGAAAACACAAAACCCCCAAGTCTATTAAAATACAAGGAATTTTCTTGAGCCTAATGCCCCTGCATTAGACTCCTAAGGTAGAAATTTATCATGATCTCCTGATCATGTGCTTCCAATATTTTGCCTCCTGGATCCCATACTTTGTTTTGCTGCTGTCCAATAGCTGCATTATTCTTCAATTGCACTTTTCCAGGCTTCCATAATTTATTCTGCATCTTGCCACTAGCTATGCTTTCACATTTTGTTCTTGTTTTTCCTTTGCTGTTGTTACTTTGATTTCTTGTTGCTGTCTTCTTCTGAGACACCTTCATCATCAACCTCCTTATGTTTTCAATCTCTATGTCCAGTTTATCTTCTGTCTGAAAATTACTCTGCCATTTGTTGCTACTTTCAATTTCTGTTGCTTTTATTGCTGCATATGTTGCCAATACTGTTGCTTTTGTTGCTATAGATGTTGCTGTAGATGTTTCCTTTCTTGCTACCTCCCAAACTTCCTGAATATCTCTTAAGATATCTCCCTCTGCAAAATTCTTCTTCTGCTCACTACCTGCAAATTTATTTTAAAAAAATAAATTATCTTATGATTCTTTAATCACAGTAACATAATCATTCATTCTTCTTTGTATACTAGTAAGCATAATCAAATTTGAAAAACTAGTATCTGCTCCTACCTCTTCCACAACTTTAGGAATTTTCACTTTAGTTTATGCAATTCCTTTCTCTTGTTCAAATGTTTCCAACAAGAATTTTAGCCATTCTTTTTGTAGTTGTCTCATCTCAAACACATCATCAATATGCTGCAATTCAGTTTCAGCATATCCTTCTTCTTCTTTTTTGACAATCTTCAGTAATTGTCCATCACCTCCTTGATTGATTCTGGAAATCAATTCAACTTCTTGAAACTTTGTATCTTCATCCTTTATTAGAATAGAATTATGATTCTTCATCACTGTGGCAGTTCTAAAAGTTTTTCCTACAGTCTTCTCTTGGCCAATCACACAAGGCAACTCCTCCTTGTCATCAACAGTAACAAGTTATTTCATATGAGACATGACTGTCTCACCTTCCTTGTAGATGCTCTCCTTATGAAACAAGGAATCTATGGTTTTATTTTGCTGCAATAATTCATCTTCATTCAAGACAACTCCAAGAGATGGATTATCTTCTGCAACACCTGTAAACACAGTCAAATTGTCAATTTCAAAATTACAAGACCCAATGGTATTATTTGATGATCCAGTCACCAAATCTTCTTTTTGCAGTTCTAAGTCTCTTTTAGGACTCAAAAAATATTCACTGTATTTCTTTCCAGCTTCCAGGGTTATCTCCATTGTTCCAATCACCGTGATAGAATGATGATCCTCCATTATGTTTTCGGCTAACATAGTTTCCCTTTCATTAGATTCTCTAACATTTTCCATTTTTTGTCCTTCTTTGCCTACATAATTAACACATGAATTATCAGTATTAAAAATACAAGGTCTCAATGCCTCTTCCTCCTCTGGAAACATATCAGTATGATGCTTTGAGTTTTCTTCTAAATCATTTGTCAGCACATCAGTATGCTGATCTAAATTCTCCATGAGACTGTCAGCTAGTCTCTCCTTCTTATCATCTGTTTCAAGAATATATTTCTGCTCTGGTTCACAATAATGAACTTCTTTAATTTGATGAATCATTCTTACATCCTTATACTCTTTTTCCTGATTGTCATTCAAGATAATTTATTTGTCTTTCACATTCAGTAATTTATCCTGAGTATAGATCCTCTGCTTTCCCAACTCTCTTCTTTTAAGATCTAACTTTCTATATAACTCACAATTTCAATTGGGGTAGAATTTGGAAACTTCACATGACTTTCCATACCTTCACTTGTTGTTGACCAATAATTAGATGGCCCTATTCCTCTGTTTCAATATTCTGCTGAATATTCTCATGAGACCCCTCTGTCTCCATTTGTTTCTGAGATCTTACTATCTCAGCATCCTTCTGAACAGAATTCAAATTCAACTTCTTCTCCTTAATAAACTCTAAAGCTTGTTTATCATCCTGTGATGTACCTACAATCATACACAATTCATTATTTTTAAAAACACAAGACTTTTTAGTCTCATTTGCTTCTTCAAGCATTTCTCCTTGAACATATTTGCATGTGGAATCCTCAAATTCCATCCTTGACTCAAAAAGTCTGAGTTCTTCTTTCCATAAGGCAATATCCTTCTGCCTCCACTTCATTTGTAATGGTTTCCAAATTACCTTCTTTCCCTTCAGTGGAAAGATCCATCCTCCTCTCTGGTTTTTCTCTTCTTGTAGCCATCCCTTCAGTACCTCCAGTTGTACTTTCATCACTGCAATATCTCTTTCTTTATCCTCATCATTCATCTTATCTCTATGGCATTATTTAGAACCTCTTCTCTGATCCTCCATGATCATTTTCTTCATGAGCTTCTCACTCACTATGAGTTGCACTAAGCCTTTGCAGCAATAAGTCCTCCCTACTACCACTTACCTCACCAATCCCCTCTCTGGACTTGGTCTTTTGGTAAGCACTGGTTCTCTATCTCTAGAACCTCTTGAGCACTCTCTTCTGCTCTCTTTAGGCTTATATCCTCAACTCACCTTCTCTTGAGAACACTTCAGTTGTTCTCCCTATCCAACCTTTAGTTGGAATATTAGGTTCACTGCCATCATCATCAAAATCTTTTTCTTCATCTTGTCTGCAACCAGAATTCTTCAATCACAAATTTTCAACCAGATTAAAATTATCTCACCTTCAAGATCTCTGCACGACCTTGTTCTCTTCATTCACTTGTACTTTGATTGGACTGTCTGCATTTATTTCTAAAAATTCCTGTTCACTTTAATTCTGTGTATCTGCTGCTTATCAGATTTAATATCTGATATCCTATTATTTTTTCCCATCACACATGCATTTAAAAAAAAAACTTTAATTCTCGAAAGGAGATTTTCCTGCTTTGATACCAAAATGATGCTGCCAGAGCAACAAAAACCCACAATCTGCATATAATATTTAAAAATGCATACCCACATGGATATAATCCAATACTCTGGTGCGGAAGCTTCTTATTTAATATTCAAAGAAGATTTATTCACTTTTGACCCATGGTTATAAAACCCAACAATACAAACTTCATATGCGGAAGTTGTTTTACTTACATAACCTATGGTGATAACCCGTATACCAAAACCTATTTCATGAAATTCGAATAAATATTCGACTTTGCATTAAAACCCAAAGTATCATCACACACACACACACACACACACATATAATGGTCCATGGTTACCAATCCACTTACTTCAGCAATCATATTATATAATCTCCACTTAATAAAGTTATTACCTTGGTTATAATGTCAAATGCCGACATAGCATTATATCTGGCCCCACAGCTTTTCAACTTACCCTTCTGCTTTTCATCAAATCCAACGGTTGATAATTCATCGCACTCCACAACCGATTTATGTGTATATCCAACGCATATCACATTCCAAGATGCATAAAATTTAACGTGCCTTTTCCACCGTCGGGTCCACGCCTTTGTTAACCTCTGCGCTAACTCCGGGTGTGAACACCGTCGAATCTCCGATGTCTATGATTGGACGGATATCGCATTCAATTGAGCTTCGACGGTTAAAATCTCCAAGGCACACAAAATAAGTGGTTTTAAACCACCACGTGTCATCTGCTGGGGTGTATCGCGTTCACATAGGAAATTACCACTTACCAGGTTTCACCCACGCGAAAACCATATGTGGTTTTATAAAACCATTTTCCTTCCTCTGCGCCACTCTGATTCGTGTTTTCTGTCCTCTATCCACGATTCCTTGCACAGGCTTAGATCACTGATATTTCGTAGAATGGAGTTCATTCCATTTAGTTATTTTTCATAAAACCCTCACAATTGAATTCGATTGAATTCAACTCCTTTCCTTAGTAACACCTATCATCCAAATTTCATCACTGTTTATTCAGTAACCATAGAAATTCCATTTAAGGGACTAAGATCCATACACATCTAGAACATATGATTCCAATTCCTCTCTATTCATGGAACGGTTTAGTAGATCAAACCTGATAACCAGTATCTTCGACCTCAGGTTCAATTGTAATCACGCCATACATTTGAATTCTCAATTTAATTCGTCACAATTCAATTCTCCAGCCTTCTTGCCTCTACGTTGTACAAATTTGACATCAATATGAAGGACCATATTGTGACATTGATCCATTCTGTGATCGATTCACACAATTTCACAATCATAATTCAATATTAAAAACACAAACTCATACAATCCTGTAACCCAATTTCATTTGCACACCATATAACTCAGAAATGAAATACAAACTCAAAAAATTGAGTTCTTTGTATTAACACACAATAATTACATAGGAAATTCTTCCTCTGGCCCGATCTTCTGTATGAATGGCCTTTTCCCTATTATGCCCGTAGGCTTACAATTCAAACTCTACCTCTCTATCTCTATTCTGCCTTCTACCTTATGTATTGTCTTGAGGCTTATCATTTTTTATACAAAAGGTTCTAAAACTATTTTTGGTTTCAGATCCTTCATATTCTCAAAAAAACCCTGAATATCCTCTAACTCCTCATTTGCCTCAACTAACCCCTAAGGATCCTCTTTCATCACAAAATCATGAAACCAATTCTAATTTAGGATTTACCATTAATTCCTAAATCTCACAATCCCTATGCACTCTCAACTAGCCTAATTCTCTCATGTTTTCCAACATTCAAGAAAATTTACAAAATTCCTCACAATATTTAATTAATTCTCATTAAAATCACTCAAATAATTACATAAGAAACCAACTCCCTTGAAAATACAAAACCCCCAAATCTATTAAAATACAAGGAATTTTCTTGAGCCTAATGCCCTTGCGTCACGATCAACGATGCTCTTTGTAGATCAACAACATATCATTGTGCTCATATATGGTAATCATCATGTCTCAATAGAAACAGTCTCTTGTTCATACAATACATCAAATAAAATATTAGAATACAAATATATATATCACAAAAAATATACATTATTCATCGTCCCTCTCAAGGAGGTGTCAATCACAAGCCTAAGCTTGTATCGTACAACAATATTGTCTCAATATATGTAGGTAACTCAGTCCCAACTATATATGGGATTCTATGCCAGTCATATTCCACTCTTTTTCATCGCAATGTATCCATGTCATATTTAGAACTTTATCAAACATCTCTCCAAAAATATACTTCATCCCGCCTCACAGCTAACCATGCTTGAAACCTCGTACCCAGCCTTGACCATGCTTAAAGATATGGACTTCTCATATCATGGAAAATCTCATACTAATTCAACACCTAGATGCGCTCATCAATAATAATCCCAAACATCATCAATACATCCATGTAGTCACATACCATAGAAGAATATCTTAGTCCAAAAATCGTTCATTCCATGCAAATATCTCGAAGGGTGCTCGACGAAAACTCAATTTGTATGAAGCAAATCAATCATGAATCAAGTTAGGTTTTGTGTACAATATATATTTATACAAATAGGTGTTCAAATAGAAAATCAATGCTTCAATCAACTATCGGTTGTGAATTTGAGCTCAACAATACCTCTTCACAACTTGAAATTCAATAAGAGTGTTTGAGGATTTGCATCTTCAATAGATTTGCAATATATATTTTCTTTTACACACTTTAGGAATCAATTCATCATGCCATGATAGTATTCATTTTAAACTTCAAAGGCAATATGCTTCTTAATTTTATCATCGGAGGTTCATTACTTGTCAAGAGTAGACCATCAAAATATAAAACTAAAATCAAAGTCATACCTTGGACCTTTTTGAAGTAGAGGTTTGGATTGACAAATCATCCTTGCTTCACCAGATAGCTATCAATGCAGACATATGAAGTTCAAGGAGCTTGCTTCATACAATCCTCTCTGCAAGAATAACACTTTATCAAACCAATATGTTAAGCATCAAATCAACTTTTTACAATCAAATCAACTAAGTCAACTTATCAAATTTTAGAGGCCAGATCATAAATATCATAATATCAAATTCTTTAGACCAGGTGACTGGTAGAGCTCTCGTCAAGTCATTAACTCATCTATTGTCATGCTAAAAAGTTTTCATTCGCTAAGAAATATCAAAACTTCATCAAGTCATTATAAGTTACTAGATGAAAATGCATACACCAAGAACAGGATCCATCCATTTATTGTGAGATTACTTCACATTGAATCACAGCTTTATATACTTCAACCATTGTGCTAAGAACAATGAGGCCAATAAAAAACCATTATCGAATACCCATATTAGTCACTAAAATTTACTATTCCCACGTATCATTTTATCAAGGCAAATCATCAGACGTCAAATCAAATCATTAGTCATCAGGTCAAGTATATAGTCAAAAACATCAATTCAAAGTACTAAATCATTATCAAGCATCATGTCAAAACTTCAAAGAATTCTCATCTATAATAATCAACCAAATCATGTCAAACCCTTGCAACTGTTATCAAATATTGTCATACACTAGCCTCCATGGATAAATCAAAATATGTATATCCCTATCACCTGCAAACACACGTTTAGTCAACATATTCGCATTATAATAAGTCATTCAAAAATATAAATTTTTGTTGTCTACTCCATGTCTAGAGGACTGAAATCCTTCAGGAAAACATTTGATTTCATGCACAAAAGTTCATTTTTGTGTCCTATGGACATAATCACACCCATAGGCCTTCTTATATGTGGTTGGGAGACTACAATCACACCCTTGAGATTACTTCAGTGCGGTTGAGAAGCTATAGTCGCACCCGTAAGCTTCCTTCCATGCGACTGAGGCTTAAGGTATGTGAAAATTCTCTCTTCTCAGATCAAAACTTTGATGTAGACCAACAATATCAGATATTTGTTTATTCATGTCCATAAATAATACTTCAATAATAAATAATATACATATAATGCAAATGACAATAGGAGAATGGATCTTATGGAGAGGTTCTCCCTCTGAATGGGAAGGAAATTTAGTCATCTTCATTCAAGTCATCAGTCTGTCTATAATGATGCCATGCATCAACATATATGTTAGAACATAAAGTAAAACTATATCACATATTTATCATGATCATGTTATGTTAGCATTAGCTAATTCACCATTACATCATGTCATCAATCTTTCATCAAAGGTAGAGTCAAATATCTACTAGGAGTATACTTCAAGAATCATGATCACAAGCATTACTTCTTTGTCACATAAATAAATCCATCAAGTCAGGGCATTCAATTTCACCATATGCCATAATTACTAAGCACATCAAAACATAACCATGGTCAAAACAATATCTTGAATATCAATCTCATTTTTATACTTCTATCATCATGGCTACCATGTTTTCTCACAAACAATATCAATAGTGTCAAGTTACCATCTACTAGAATCAAGATGCTAACCTTATTTATGGGATCAAGATATTAAAATGGTAGATTTTAGCTAAACATCAAGTATACCACTATATCAAATATTAATATTAAGTAGCTTCATAGAACCAAGAATATCATCATGTTTTAAGAAATAAGATAATTGTTCAATGCCAAGTGCACCATTTCATAATAAGAACCATAAATCCAAATCATTTTCATATGCATGAGCCATTTTTGAAGGATACATTCTCATCATACCTTAGGGATTACCTTTCCATCAATATTGTAGCTGAAACATAATCTTGGAACAATAAACCACACATACCTTGTAGTATTCAAATACCTGTGCACCTTCTTATTTTACAACTTGTAGAACTTTGTCACCTTTTCATCAAGTGCCTCTTTACCTTAATTACAATTCGTCTCTTCTTGCTCTAGCCATCTTTACTACATCTCAGATGATCCTCAAGAAGGACCCACTTATGGCACAACTCGTCAAGAGGTTAGAAGCATTCATATACTCAAATATACATGCAAGAAGTAATAATAAAAACACTAATAAGACCAGTATGTCTAAAAACAAGTAAGGAGCATCATAAATTGGAAAGTACTTAACTTCAAAGAGGTGATCATATCCCCCTTGAACAAACCTTCAAGATCCATCCCTTTACATTGTCCATATAACGATGTTTCCTTCAATATTTCAACCAACTTTATCAATACCCATGCCTACTAGAGACTATCCCATCTAGGGCTTCATCAATTATGACACAAGTGCTTGAATATCTTTACATTGATCTTAATAGGTTTATATATTTCATATCTCAAATATTTTCCATAAACCATGGTTTCTACCAAACCCTTATAATATCCATAAAACCCTAATACAAATTTCCTAGGGTTTCCTTCAAACACTAGAATTATTTTAGGTGTTCTCCATCCTCTCTTGCTTTCATCAATGTGGTCATCATAACAGTGATCGCCATGGAATTTCTTCAGCCTAGCTCTGATACCATGTTAATTATTCTTAAGGCTATATTGTTCTTTGCTTTGATAATTGAATTTATTCATTAACACTACATTCACCCCATAACATCAGAACATTATTCAGATTTGCATCATTATTCAGCAGCATATGCAACTATATAGAAAGAAAAATATCATCATCATTAGTGCAGCTAAACATAATGGAACAATAGAAGAAAATAATCCACACATAGAGACACCAGCTTTGGTCGGAGACCAGGGAAAAATCCACTACGAGGAAAACCCTTTCAAATTATTCTTTTGATTAGTTTGTCATCGAATGATTCAGAAAAATAGAATACAATGATCCATATCTTCATCTATACAAATATCCATCAAAACAACTAAAACATCCATGAAATGAACCCAACAATGCTTACACTCAAAACCCCGATTTTGAAGCCTGTAATGAATTGTCCTTGTCTGCGGTCAACTGCTGAACACTGCAACCACTGAGAAAAATCTTCAGACAACTGAAATTCCATAATTTTTGTCTCGATCACATGAAGGAGGAGTCATGTGTGCGTCTGGGAAGGTTCTAGTCACTCCCTGAAGCCTATAAGCCAACAACTATAGTTTGCGATTATGATTCTGAAACCCTAGGTGTCGATTACACAAAGGATGAGTTGTGCATGTGAATAGGAAGCTTATGTCGCACATATGAGACTAGAAGCAAGTGTTTTTAGTTGATATATATTTTTACCGTGCCTGCGACTAAGGCCCAAAACCCTAAAATAGAAATGCGTGCTTCAGACCCTGTAATTTCATCTTTGAGTGAACTTGTTCCTACGTGAATGTGCCTCAGACCTGTGCGAGCCAAACCAACAAGGAGAATAGAAGAATGTTTCATGATGATGTACAAATGAGGTAGAGGTCACTTGTATTTATAACCTTCCAAGGGTGTCCACTTTGCTTTAGGGCTGACCTTATCAAATATGCACATGTGGGCTTTTCTTCATAGGTACACTTTCCCTTATCCGTTTTAAGTGATCTTTAGGACAATTTTGGTCCTCTCTAAAAGAGGAATTCAACACAATCATAATATCTATCAAATTAGCTTTCCAAAGTTAAATTTGACCATAGTTTCGTATTTTAACAATTTTATTAAAGTGTAATAAAAACAAGTTTTGGGTCTGCAAAACTTTGTGTACTTAATTGATTTACTGCTGTTATATTTTTGATGTGCAAAGAGATTGAAGTTGTGTGTATTTTAGTGTGTTTATGATAGTGATTATACATAGACCTAATTTTAAGTACTAGGAAAAACCAACAAATTCTAATTCCAATGTTACTAAGGTAAAACAACTCCATTTATATTCTTTTGAAAAGGTCGTCATGTTGTTCTGAAATTGTTGGTGGTGGGGACATGTTAAAAGTATTTAACATTATTTTATTTATATATCCATAATCTTAGAGACATGGCTTTTTTGGGATGTGTCAAATCGTGTTAGTGAGAAATGATTTCAATCACTCCTTTTTAAATCACTTCTTTCCATTGTTATTTCTCACAAGTTCTCATTCAAACTGATTCCCGTGCAAAATTTGTAACTCAATTAATATGAGTAATTGATGATGTATGTTAAAGCATGTAATACATACAAAAAAATCACTTCCTATGAAAGAGATAAATAGATGGATATAGATTAAATGTGTGGAGGTTTCAGGTGATAGATGGCTTGTAATGATATCAAGTGAAGAGCTGTATGAATTTTAATTGTAATTTGCTAGTTTGATATATTGAAGGGATAATATTACTTGTAATGGATGGTGCTTATTTATGTTGGGTAATAAACCATTCCTAACATAACCTTTTTAAGTTAACCCGATTCAATACAAACCCTTCATGTGCTTCCTATCTAGCTGGGTGTAAATAGAAGTTTCGTTTATAAAGAGGTTATGCTTGTCTTCACACCAACTTTTTGTAAAATTATGCCCATGTTATATAAATAACATATATCATAGCATTTAAGGAGAAGTGAATTTACGTTTAAAGCACATATTACCACAACCAATTTTAATTAAGGTTTATGAAAACCTTTTTATTATAATATATCCCTCATCATATATTTGTCCTTTTCATATAAGTGATATGAATTAAATTTTATAAGTTTTTGGATGATTGCCTAAGGGTTTATAAAAGGTTTACACGAGGATTTTTAAGGATATAAATAATTTCATGGATTATAAAATATATTAAGTGAAAGATGAAAGTTAATGTTAGCATTTTAGATAGAATAGAAAGAATGAATTTTAATGTGGCTAAAAGTTACAAGGTATGTATTGGTTATGCGAATAATAATGATATTACTATAGAACTTGATATTTTAGATAAGGGTTTAGGATATATTTGAGTATTGGTATGATCTAAGATAGGGTGTATAAGAATGAAGCTAATAAGGTTGGGTACTAGAGCTTTAAAAGAAGCACATTCATATATGATTGAAAAATCCATTTTGTAAAATTGATATAATAAAAGATTGTATTATTCATTTGGGGGGTTAAAATTTGTAATTACAAGGTTCAAGAGATGGAAAGAAATATGTGGATAATAAGGAAAATATCAAGATTAGGAAAATTTGTAGAAATCAAAAGAAAATTTGGAGGGTAAAATTGAGCTACAAGTAAGTTGAAGGTAGCATTATACTTAGGAGTACATAAGAACAACTCATATTTAATGCATCCTAAGTACAATTCAAGTACTTAACATTGGTAGGTGCAGGTAAATTTATAATGAAAATGATCTCCCTAGGGTCCACTAACACTTCTTTGCAAGCTATATGTCCTAACAAGGTACCAAAGGGTACACAAAATATACACTTATTTAGGTTTAATGATATTTATAAATGTGATTAAACAATAATCTCAACAACCTAATATGTTTTGAGAAACATATTTGGTAAAATCACATTGACAAGTATCCGATCTACGTGTTTTGAACCACTCAATGTAGTTCATAATCAAGACTAAGATGGAGAGTCAAATCTAGGAATGCAGTTAAAATAATGTAGAGAAAAACCATTATAACTACCAAATTTTAATGGTAATACAATGTATCATTTATTAATATTTCAATTTGAATAAAAGTCATTTAATACAACGTCTAAAAACCAATTAATTAATTAATAGAAATTAAATAGTTTTACTTAAAAAACAAGATTAAAAACTAAAATAAAGAATAAGGAGAAGATAAAAATAAATTAAATAAATAAAAAGGAAAGGACAAAAATAAATTAATTACTCAACAATATAAAATAAAGAATAAAATAAATAAAACTAATGAAATAAGTGTGTACAACCAATTATTTCAATTAAAAAAATAAAAGGAAAGAGTAAATAAGAATTATATATATAAATGCAAAAAAAATATAAAGAAATAAAATATTAGCAATAAATTAAAAAAAACCCAATAAAAGAAATAAAACAATAAAGGAAAAGAAAAACAAAAAATCACAAGAATACCTTAAGATAGATAACACTATAACAAAATATTTTAATATTAATTATATATATATATATATATATATATATATATATAGATATATATATATATATATATATATATAGAAGAGGGGAATATGTTATCAACAATTAGTATCATTGTATATATTGTATAGTTTGTAGGAATAATGTTAAGTAAATTAATTAGGAATTATAAGAATTATAGAAATACAAAATACTTAATATCCAACAAAATTGAAAATAACTAAAAATAAGGGAACAGACTAAAGACATGAAAGGAGGGGAAACAAATAAAAATTAAGAAGAAAGAGCAGAGATCCAACAACTGCTAATTATCCAACCATCCTCTCTATTCAGAGTATTTGACCTTCTCTCAATTTCTATTGTTTCCCTGAACTTCTAGTGAGGGAACTGATTAGTCCTAACAATGACCTGGGACTCTTCTATATAGATGTGGTTTCTTGTATCCTCACCATGTTCAACCAAAGTTGAGGACCAAGTCCTATAATTTTTTATGTCAGTTCCATGCTCCTGAATCCTTTGTTTTATGGAGTGACCAATTTCTCCAATGTAGGGAGTCCCACAAGAACATGGGATTTCATAAATACCATTCATGTTTTTAGGGTCCACCAAGCCCTTGACGGATATTATGGAGCTGTGAATGGTATTTAGGGGACTAAATATGAAAGAGACCTTATGCTTCTTGAGATTTCAAGAAATCATGTTGGTGTTCCCTTCGATAAAGGGAAGTTGAGCACTAATAACCATATCCTTGGACCCTTTCCTTATCCCTGGACCTTTTTTCGCATTTAAGAAAGGATTGATACCTTGGTGCTTATTATAGCAATTATTCTTGAACACTTTAAGGATATTGGTTTTCTCATTATCCAGGTGAATTTCATTAGAAACCCTTAAAGCATGAGTAGCCAATGTGCTGAGAACACCCAATTTCTGAGTAGGATAATGATGGGAATTGGCTTGAAGATAATGTTCCATGTGAGTCTTATTACGAAATACGTGGTGAGAGAAAGAACCATTATCTTTATTTGAGATAAGAATGTCAAGGAAAGGTAGTATACCATTGAATTCCAGCTCCATTGTAAGCTTGATGGAGTTAGATTGATTGTTAAGATGCTGAAAATATAAATCTAACTTTTTGCGCTCATGAGGCTACATGATGAATTTATCATCTACAAACCTCTTCCAAAGTTTAGGTTTTAATTGAGTTGACACCAATGCCTTAGATTAATAGTATTACATGAATATGTTAGCCACAATTGGGGATAGTGAAGAACCCATAGTAACTCAGCATGTTTGTTCATAGAATTCACCTTCGAAGCTAAAAAGGGTTGAGGTAAGGAAAATCTCAACCAAATTGGAAATATCCGGTCCAACAGTAATGTGATTGATCACCTCTATAGCCTCATTGATAGGGATATTGGTGTAAAGGAAGACAACCTAAAAAATGATAAGAATATCACTAGGTTCAAGCCTAATATCCTTTAACTCATTGAAAAAAGAGGAAGAGTCCTTGACAAAAGATTCTGTAAGGCCAAAAATGGGCTTGAGTTTCTTAGCTAAATAATTTTCAAGGAGATAAGTAAGCCCTCCTATTGTATTGAAAATGAATGGGTCTAATGGGGGGCCCCTCCTTATGGATATTGGGAAGCCCATAGATCCTTGGTATAAGAGGGTCGCTCTCAATAAGCTTATGGATTATGGAGTTTATTGTGCTACTAGATTTTATAGTTAAAGCCATAACCTTCAAGGTTTTTTTTAAGAGGTTCTTACTTAAATTTTTGTAGCTATCACTATTACAAAGGTGATCCAACAATTTTCTTAGTAGTCCTCCCTATTTAATATAACAACCTCCCCACACTTGTCATATTTGAGAATACTAAAGTTGTCGTTATTGTTCAAGGCCTTGAGAGCTTCAAACTTCGAATCGATGATGTTGTTGTTAGGAGGTTAATCCTTTCTAAGAATAACCACATAATCTTGTTTAGTGACATCTTTTACATTATTTGGTAAGTCCCTAATACCATATTCAATGTCACACAAAATTTCTTCCCTCAAAAAATTTATCAGGTGAAGGGAAAATTTTAACCCTTTTTCCAAAAGACGGTATATAGGGGGATCAAAATTAAACCTAGAGAGATTAATAAATATCTTATTAAGAGAGGGGGATAAAAAATTATTGTGAGGGAAAGGAATAGGGATACCAACCAGGGAACAAGAATAAAAGGGGGGGCTATGCACAATAGGTGTTTTTTAAGATAACGAAGGAGGGATAACTTGGGTCTATGAGGCAAACCTTGGTAGGGGGAGAAATTAAGGAAGGGACTATTCTAATGGCTGGACATGAAATTGAGGGGGGAGAATGCAAGAACCTAGGGATTAAAGGGTGGTCCGTGTAGGGGCTGGAGCTGGACATGTGGCAGACCAAGGGCACCACCATGGTAGGGCCCGGGAAAACAATAGAGATGGAGGGATATCCTCCCTTTGCAGACGATCCACTGGAGGGAGAATGTCACCACCCAATTGATAGTGCTATTTTAGTGAAAGAGGAAGATGGGTGCGAGGACTACCAAGGGGATATGGGGTTGACTTGATCACACGAGTGAGTAAAAAATAACCCGAGAGAGACCAATGTCTGTCGATTGAGGAAGAGGAATAAGCTATAGTGACTAAGAAAGAGGGCCTACTTATCTCCTTGTGAAATATTTAGCTCGGAAAATCAAATCCCTTGTTGGACTTACAAAATCATTTGTTAATGATTCTTCCTCTTTTGTCAAATAGGTTCCAACTTGGTGATATTCTTGTTAGTTTTTACGCGGTATCCCTTTACATCAATATTCCTATTAATAAGGATATAGAGGTGATCAATCACTTTACTAATCCATATACTTCCAAGTATGTTGAGATATTCCTTACCTCAAATTGTTTTTGCGTCAAAGGTGAATTCTATGAATAAACAGGTGGATTTGCTATAGGTTCCCTGCTCTCCCCATTTTTGGCTAACCTTTTCATGGAATAATTTGAATCCAAGGCGTTGGAATAAAATCAATTCATAACTAAAATTTGGAAGAGGTTTGTATATGATACCTTCATCATCTGGCATCATGGGCATTGTTGGCTTGAGGGGTCCTGACCCAAGTTCAGTGTGCAAGGTTTGCCAACAAACCCCTATACTACTGGCCCTTTCGACAGTGACCAGCATACGCAGGTCACAGTCTCACCCGAAGTAGTATGGGTGGGTGCTGGAACCAGGTTTCCACACCCTGAGAAAGGAAGGGTAAGTCAAGCAGGCTGCGTTTTAGTCAGATTATTGTGTCTCTGCGTAGGGTTAAATATGTATCCAATCGCATCCAGGTGCACTAGATCTATTATTATATGCTTCTTATAACATCAACACAATAGTACATAACCCCAACAGATCAGATCTAGATCTACTTCAATACACAGACTTTTGCAGCATGATATAACCAGAACAAAATAGATCAACCATTCAAGATACAGACCTTCATATCGAAAATACGGAAGATGCATAACACAATAATTTTCAGTAATCCATTCAATAGTACTCATAGATTCATATCTAATAATCCAGCATATTCATTCATTCATCACCCTTACAATTCCCTTCCCAAGCTGTGCACACAGCAGCAAGGTCCGCACATAGCTAGACTAGGATCTCCGCGCACACAGCCAGCAGGAGTCCATTCCCCAAAACCCCAACAGATCGCTTACACAACAGATCGTATTATCTTATCAAATCATGCCTCTTACAATCCGAAATGCCTCTCTATTTATAACAATATAGCTTTAACAATCCTATGGTCCACAACCCATGGTTTTCGGACCCCTAGTTTACCCTTTAACCCCATTATAATGATTTCAGGGCTTTGACCCACCCAAAAACCCCAGTTCTATACTAAATATAACAAAAATAACCAAAATGGACCAGTTTCGTAGCTTGTTTAGGAGACCCTGTTCCAATAGTCCCCCAACACAATCTTGTGACTCGTCCCGAGTCACTTTGGTGGCACGCCTTCAATCTACTCGCGTAAGGTAGCTAGGGAGCGAAGGAGGGGTGGAAGCACGTCCTTGCTTCGGGTTGCCACATGTTGCACAATATTGATCATCATCAAAGAAGCAGGTCTGTCAAGGTCCGGACCAACACGTTCCAACAACCGGTGGAGGTGTGAAATGGCAAACTGCGCATCTTGTGCAAGCTGGAGGGCAGTAGCAGACCATGGTTTCAGCTTTTTGTACGCAATCCTCTTGGAGTGACGGAGGTCCTCAATCTGGTGCATGGCGGCTAGACGCTGAACGGGGCTAGGGGGAGGTGTGGAGGCTTGAACTCGATCTAGAGAATCTTCTACCTGCTCCAATTCCCATTGGGCCTACTGAAGCATGGGGTGGTGCCGTTCTTTCATCCATAGTTGCGTAGCCTCTTCAAACAATTGGGATCCCTGTGTCAGTTGTTCTTGAATAATTCATGTGGCATTAGCGACCACGACAATTCGTTGAGCGTGTTCCTTCGGGGTTATGCCATACTGCTTGTGCCATTCTTGGGCACGATGGTGTACTTCTTTCAATACACTGGAAAACCGTCTTTGTAGCTCCATTGTAGATAGTTGTGCTAAATCTACTTGAATATCCCCATGATATAGTTCAAAAGTGTAAGTTGTGACAGCGCAGGGGGAGTAGACATATGTTGCTTCTAGCGGGCGAAGTCTGGAAATGGCAGAGATGTCGTAGCAGGTCTTGGTACCACAACGTCCCTGTTGTAGTTGGTGCACAGCTAATCCTCCCAGACAGCCCGCGTGTACCTCTATTACTGCACTCAGCGTCTCCCGGCCCTCTTATCAGTTCCTCCTATGAGTCGGGGTCCATAACAGAGAGAAGAGCATTATAAATCATAGTAATAAGTAGAAAAAACCATAATGCAGGTAGCCAATACCATTTGATAGTGGAATAAATAGCCCGAGCGAACATCTTCCCTCCATCCGCACCCCAACTGAAGCTAGTTAATGTCGAGGTAGCTCATACATGGTGCGTACCTTTGATTTGTTGAACCATGCTTATCATAAATGGTGATATTGATAACCTACCGCCTTTTTTCTGCGTTTGGACATGTATTTTCGCATTAAATCGGGACGTGCTGACCGGGATTCTTTTCGAAGCATTTACGTCGTGTGTGGAAGGAGCAATTTTGTGTAGGACTATTGCGTCATATGTATGTAGGTGTTTTAATTCTTCAGTCCTTCGCAATTTCTCCCAGATACTCATTATTGTAGATAGGTTTGTAATCTGGTTGGGAAAGGGTCTAATGCACCCTTGAATGTTGCACGCAAGCAAGTCACCACATGGGTCAACCGGTCTTGAGGCCCCTCTAGCTAAGGGGGTTTCTATACGCATGATCATCCTACTTCAGTACTTCCGCCGAGTAGGGGAGACAGGTCCCTGCACAGGTGCTTCATATCGAGTTAGTGGTAGTGCCTCGGACCTACATGTTGTGGATCCCTTAGGCTTCGCAAGCTTTGGAGTGTCATCTGCGACCTCTTGGAAAGGAAAGGTTATTTCCATGGTAGAAATGTGATGGAAGTTTCTGACGGTCTGAAGGCTGCGAAGTGTCGAAACCTCATTCAGCGGGCTCTGCAAATTCTCCATTTCCTCATCAGATTCGGACAAGCATTCACTGTCCTTTTCCCAGCAGAGCATCCCTTTGTCCATGGGGTTAACCCAATCTTCATCTTGCACAGTGATCTTATAGATATGATCTAATTCTTCCTTCGTATGAACAAACTCACTATACCGGGCACCCTCTGTTGGATAAATGGGTACTACGACATGCGTGCCTCCACTCTAGAACACCATGCTTCGTTTCTTTAGGCTAATAATGCCTCCCATGTCCATTGCCCAATCTAGTCCGAGGAGCGCAGGGTAGGGGTCCACATCTTCAATGATCTCAATTACTTCAAATTCAGTTAGGACCCTTGCCCATGCAATGTCAACCATAACCTTTGGTAACCTCCCCAAGGGAATAATTTTATGTTGATTTTACATTTGCAGTTGTATAGTGGACCATTCCAATTTAGGCTTCCCCATTCGTTGCTAGGTTTTCTTAGGTAAAACATTGGCATTAGATCCAAGATCCAAGATGACCTGATCCATTTCATAGTCCCCGATTTGTGCCGTTAGCCACATTTCTTTCCCTGTGCATTTCTTAGAGCTGTATATTTTGTGCACATCCTTGGTCTCAGGGAGCAAGGTGGGCCGAGCTACGCAGGTATTCATTAAAGCCAAGAGGTTTCTTACGGCTTGCGGGTTCCTGAGCAATTTCAGACATGCCTTCAAAAAGGTCTCAATTTATTCCTCATTTTGATACTGTGCAGGGGCTGGTGGTGGTGCCTGTTATTCGCAGGGTACCCCTTTGTTTTCCTCAGTGTTCAACCCATTCCGTGTTATGACATTTACACTTGGATCTGCTTCTCTTAGCTTAGTCTTAACCCTCTGTACGTTCTGTGTAGGGGTAGGCTACTTTTCCTGCATTCTGGATATTAAGACCGGGCAGTCTTCTACCTCATGGTCCAGTTGTTTGCAGTATTTACAAGACGGCTCGGTGGGATTAGGGAATTCCTTGGCAAAGTCCCCTATTTCTCCACAATTATAACAAACTAGCTAGCCTCGTCCTTGGCCTGCACTTCCTCCTCGACCTCCTCTGCCTTGGGTTGGTGATCCTCCAAAGTGCGCAACCAGTCTAGGCGATGCAGGGTCTGATTGTACTCGGTATAGGTTCTCGCAATCCATCATCAAGTCATACGTTTGACAATTCTACTCGTCATGCCCTACGGATCGACAGAATCGACACCATTGTTGCTTTAGCTCTGGGACATGTGCACCCAACCGTGGGAAATGGTTTGTATCATGTAGGCCTGCTACCCGACAATCATCGCTCCATAGCACAAACCCGCTTGATCCTGGTCACAACAGGACAAGCTCCCTACTTTCCCATGGGCATAGTGGGCTAGGTCCTCCAGCTTGCATATAATCAGTCAGTAGAGGGCACTGATCCTTTTGGTGACCAGACACTTGGCAACGTATACACTAGAGATCTGCGCAGATGTCTTTTCCTCACTCTTTTCATAAGTTTTGTATCTCTAGGTGCATAACCCCAAGTTGTTCCTGGATCTGTTGGACTCCTGCTGAGGTATCCTCCTAGGGAGCAGCTTCCAACTTCATAGTAGATTCTACAACTTTCTCCTGCAATTCAAAGGTCTGCTGATTCATAGGTGTGCGCAGGTGAGATAACAACATGACGATGAACCATGTGTTTCCTATCATCTTATTCGAACCTCCCTTCCCTGAGTGCCTTCTTCAACCATTGGTCCGCCTCCCACACTGAATCAGACGCACCTTGTTTGAAGTCCTTTACATCTGCCACCAATTGGGAATAGGACTTTGGTTTTTGGAATTGTTGCTTTAGAGCATCCTTAATATCCTGAATGGAGGCAGTTCCATTCTGGGCAACATATCGCATATACCAGTCCAGAGCTCTGTCTTCGAATGCTAGAGACAACTGCACCCTTTTTATTGTATCGCTGGCCACGTTCTACATAGTCCAGAAAGAGTCTGCAACGAACCAAAATCGATCCATGTTCTCCTCTCCCACTCCCTTGAAGGTAGGTAGTTTCAGATGTGTAGCCATATCACTATCCAAGGACGACGTTATGGGTGAGTTCTTGCCTCTATGTGCCCTAGGTGGTGATGTGGCCGGTTCCTTCACTGGGCTATAGGCAGCCCTTCCTCCATTAAGGTTGGTCCGATAATACTTACCACTGCGTGTCGCACTCCCTTCTGGATCCAAGGTCATTCTGTCGGTATGGCTACATAGAATGTTCTTTTTGCACAACAAATTCTTGATCAGTAAAGGTAACATCCTCAGAAATTTACCCCAGAATCCTTTGAAAAATTGTCACTCGGCCTCAGAGTAAGATACAGACTGATCACTCATGAACTCTGTCACAAAGCCTCAGAGCACACTGCCCACCCAGTGACCCACCGTGCGTGTAATAGTGTTATTGGTTTTTTCCAGCTGTTCAAGAAGATCTGGAGTCCACTGAGTGACTCACTCATCCTTCCAGCACTTCTGGAATTCTACCAACCTAGCCAGCCACTCCTGAAGCTCAATGGAAAAAGTTACAAAGAATATTTCGTAACTTTCAGTGAGAACGTACCTATTATTCCACCTTTCCGTTGTTAATTTTTTGCTTCGGTTTTCTCTTACTGCAAACTCCTGGATCTGCCTTTCGAACCAGTCCTCGATCTCTTTTCTTTCAGGCTTCCAGTATTCTCTTGTCATTACCCGATCCCTTTCTCAGATCTCTTCCGGTCCCGGCAACAGAACCATTTGTTGGCTTGAGGGGTCCTGAACCAGGTTCAGTGTCCAAGGTTTGCCAAAAAACCCCTATACTACTGGCCCTTTCGGCAGTGACTAGCTTGCGCAGGTCACAGTCTCACCCGAAGTAGTATGGGTGGGTGCTGGAACCAGGTTTTTGCACCCTGAGAAAGGAAGGGTAAGGCAAGCAGGCTGCGTTTTAGTCAGATTATTGTGTCTCTGCACAGGGTTAAATATGTATCCAATCGAATTTAGGTGCACTAGATATATTATTATATGTTTCTTATAACATCAACACAACAGTACATAACCCGAACAGATCAGATCTAGATCTACTTCAATACATAGACTTTCGCAGCATGATATAACTAGAACATAATATATCAACCATTCAAGATACAGACCTTCACATCGCAAAGACAGAAGATGCATAACACAATAATTATCAGTAATCCATTCAATAGTACTCACAGATTCAGATCTAATAATCCAGCATATTCATTCATTCATCACCCTTACAATTCCCTTCCCAACTTGCGCACACAGCAGTAGGTTCCGCACACAGCTAGACTAGGATCTCCGCGCACACAGACATCAGGAGTCCATTCCCCAAAATCCCAAAAGATCACTTACTCAACATATCGTATCAATATCTTATCAAATCTTGCCTCTTACAATCTGAAATGCCTCTCTATTTATAACAATCTAGCTTTAACAATCCTATTGTCTGCAACCCATGGTTTTCAGACCCCTAGTTTACCCTTTAACCCCATTATAATGCTTTCAGGGCTTTGACCCACCCCAAAACCCCAACTCTATACTAAATATAACAAAAATAACCAAAATGGACCAGTTTCGTAGCTTGTTTAGGAGACCTCGTTCCAACAGGCATGAAAAATTAGATTTGTTTTTTCAACATCTTAACAATCAATATAACTCCAACAAGTTTACAATGGAGTTGGAAGTCAATGGTAGCCTGCCTTTCCTTGACGTTCTTATATCTAAGAAAGATAATGGTTCTTTCTATCACCGATTATTTCATGAGAATACTGACATGAAAAAATATCTTCATGCCAGTTCCCATCATTACTTTTCTCTGAAACTGGGTATTCTCAGCACATTGGCTACTCATGCTTTAAGGGTTTCGAATGAAAGTCACTTGGATAATGAAAACAACTATCTCCTTAAAGTTTTCAAGAATAATGGCTATAATAAACACTGAGTTGTTAAGGATTTCTGAAAGGCGATCAAAGGTCCAGGGATAAGGAAAGAGCCCAAGGATCTGGTACCAATGTTCAACTTCCCTTTATTTAGGGGACCACCAACAATATTGCTAAGATCATTAAGAGACATAAGGTATATTCCACATTTAGGATTCTATATACCATTCATAGCTCCGTAAGATCCATTAAGGACCTTATGGACCCTAAAAATGTGAAAGGTGTTTATGCAATCCCATATTCTTGTGGGAACCCCTACATTGGAGAAATGGGTTGCTCCATAAAACATATGATTCAAGAGCATGCAATAGAGATCAAACTTTGTAAGACTTGGTCCTAAAATTTGTATGAAGATGCTGAGAAGAAAAAACACCACATTTGTATCAATGAGTCATAGGTCATTGTCATAATTGATCAGTTCCATCACTAGAAGTTTAAAGAGACCATAGAAAATGAGAGAAGGTAAAGTACTTTGAATATAGACGATGGTTGGAGAATTAACATTTGCTGGATCCCTGGTTTTGGAAATGATGACATTGAGGTCAAATGATCATGTCATTAAGGATGCTTGATGCTTAATGTTAAGGAAGCTTGGTGTCATTAATATGATTTTGTTGATTGATTACTTGAATTTAAGGATGATTTATGTTGATTGTTATACTACTATTGTTGCAAGATTTCTTGAAATGCAAAGGCTGATAAGTGATGTGAAGTGAAAAGGCTGATCACTATTGAATGCAAGTGGTTAACTATGTTTTTGGTTATTTTGATGTATGACTTACAATTAAAATGAAAAATGACACATGATATTTTGATACATAAGCTAGAAAATGGCTGATTTTATTAAACAAAATAACTTATACAACATTATAGTATACCACAAGTCATGAAACTCATGAATTTTCAAGTTGTTGATGCTAAAGAGATTACAAAAGAATACTCAAAGGAATTAACATGTGGTTGATACAAATATGAAATAGAAATAAAAATGTAGCTAATGCAAATATGAAAAGTTTTAAAGATTTGTCTTTTGCATTTATTGTTATTGACCTATATTATTTAAAATATTCTTTATATTCAAAAAATTCTTGAACTAAATTTCAGATTTGGATATGAAGAGGAAGATTGTGAACAAACCTACAAGACCAAGAGACAACTCCTCATTTCTTATTCATGTATAGAATGCAAACAATCAATAAGCTATGATTATAAAAGATGCATCGTTGAATGAGAATGAAGTTTTTGTGAGTTGAGAATATTGTATGAGAGTGTTCATGAGCAATGTAGAAATTTTAATACAATTATGTATTGCCTGGATTCTCCTGATCTAACAATTATATGCCACTATTAAATACATAATCGCTTCTACAAAAATTCTTGCAGAAATTTAAAACACGATCTCCAATTGCAATATCAAGAAGAAAGATCAATCATACATAACACAGATGTTTTTACAACATAAATCTAAAAAAACCATTATCATATATTATGTATATATCATGGATCATGAAAAAATCTCATACAAAACTCTAATCCAAGAGCTCTCAGTAAAATATACAATCGTCTCACACTGTCATACAAAAATGGGCAAATACATGTGCTAATTTACTGCCTCCAGGCATCCTGCCTCCACTACGCAATCCCTAATGGTAAAGAACATCTAAATGAATAATTATAGCCTCCCTTCACTGCAAAATACTCATAAGCATCTCCAATGTGTGTGTGGTTGCACGAGTGCACCCACTAATGTCACAAATGATAGTCATACTGTCTCTTTCACCTATCTCTCAACTGGGTCTCCACTGGATCTGACATGCATGTAGTTAACAGTAGTAAATCTTCAGTTGCATGTGAGATCACTCCATGTGAATTAATTTAATATTTAATTCGCTGATATCTCACTAATGTGTCTTTAGTTACAACTAGTTACAACTAGCACAACTTAGTTTAAATCACTTAACTGAGTTAAACTACTTTACAACTCACATAACTACACATCCAACTCTATTACAACTTTGTATCACTCAGTTACAATTAAGTCCAGTTGCATGTCCCACCAACCAAACTTAGAACTCATAATTCCTTTAGTCATCTGGTTTTCCACATCAGTTAATTGAAATCAAGTGCTTCAAGAGAATAGATTATTATTTATTGTCTAATTATTATTAAGAGATAATAATAATTGACATGCATTCTATTTTTAGACATGCAATCTACGAACAGACTTCGCACATGCATTAAAAAAATAGACGCCCATCCATAATTTTACTTTATCAACCTTCTATAAATAGACTCCCGCTATAAATAGAATTTTCTCACCATTCTAAAAATAGACATACACCTAAAAATAGCCTGTGTGGGCCCCACCTAGTGTAGGAGCTTAATTTTCACTAGGATCAAGGATGTTGTTTCCGAATGCCAATTTCATTGTTTCTTGTTGAAAACTTCAACACTCCCTCTCAACAAGAAATGAATTTCTTTGCATGCAACATGAAACTCCATGCGTTCACCCTGCAACCTTTGCATGCAACACTTCTCTAGTGTTTCTCGAACATGCAACACTTCCGAAACTGAATAGCCTCTAAACAACTGAATCAGTATAATGCATCTATCATCATAGTATTCTGACTTCTGCTGGTACCAACTGCACATGTCTTCAGGAACCACTATGCTATTGACCTCTTCATCCATGCACTCTGCACTTGCTGTCAACTCTGATCCGCGCTCCAGTATCCGACACTGTCACTTTGATTTCATGTCCTCATGACATTTAACTGAATCAATCCAAATGATCCTGCTACTGCTGTACTATGGGCTCCTCGTAGCCAGGTTTGATTCATTAGATCCACACCATCTCAATGAATCCTTCCCATAAATTTCTTCTTGGGATTATCCATGCATGTCGCCGCACCTCTCACCTGGTGGTATAGCTGCATGCACTCCCTCTTCCCATCTGGCACGAAATTTCCTTGCATGAGTGGTTGCTCCCACTCCATGATCCTCATCTTGTGGCTGCTCTACATCCCGAGGTTCACCCTTACCTGCATGCAAATCCAACTCTCTCTTAAGCATCAATTTCATGGCTTTCTCACACTTCCCAACAGTAGGAAGCTCTATAGAAATCCCATCTACATCGAGTCTATAGAGATTCTTAACTTGAATCCCAACCTTCTTGGCTTGCCCTGTTGCTTTGTGTCACATGAAAACTTTTCCTTCACTAAAGACAACATCATAGCCTCTATCCTCTAACATTTCGACTGAAACTAATTTTTTCTTCAAACCTGGAACATGCATAACATATTTAAATGAAAGAGTTTACCTGACGCCCTATGAAAGGTAATGGTACAAATACATACGATCAATGATAAGTCAAGCTCAAATTGCGAGGCAAGAGCCTCACCAGCTGCAGCTCCAACAACCATCTTGTTCTTCTTCTTATGTGGACAATTTGTAGCAATATGTCCATACTCGCGAGAGTGAAAACACTTCACTTTGGAAATGTTGTGCTCCTTGCTATCTTCACCGGCCTCAGATTTAGAATGGAATTTCTTCCCCTTCCCCTTCTTCGCCTTGGCATCCAAAGCATAATCCTCTTCATCATCATGCTTTGATGAAGAGCCATCTCTGGTGTTTTTCCTGAACTCCTCCTGCACTAGATCTGACCACAGTCATTCCCAATCCGACAGTTTTTCCCGTCCATTGACAGAGTCTTCATAACTGTGCCAACTCTTAGGAAGTCCCAAGAGAGCCAAGCTCATCAAATCATCATAAATAACACTTACTCCTACACTCCCAAGCTCATCCCTGCATTGGACAAACTTTGTTATGTATACCGGAATATTATCGTTCTTTTCCATCTTGATCTTTCTGAGTTTATCCTTCAACACCAATTTCCTATGGTCGTTGTTTCTTTGGAAAAGATCCTTCAAAGCCTTCCACATAGCATATGGAGTGGCTTCAATATTGCAATCTTCTTAGCTCTGATACCATGTAGAAATTTTAATAAAATTGCGTATTGCCTAGATTCTCTCGATCTAACAATTATATGCCACTGTTAAATACAGAATCACTTCTACAATAATTCTTGTGGAAATTTAAAACACGATCACCAATTGCAATATCAAGAAGAAATATCAATCACACATAATAGAGATGTTTTTACTGGGAAATCATAAAGCTAAAATCCTCAGTATCATATATTATGTATATATCATGGATCATGAAACAATCTCATACAAAAATCTAATCCAAGAGTTCTCAGTACAATATATAATCGTCTCACATTGTCATATAAAAATTGGAAAATACATGCACCAATTTACTGCCTCCACTGCGCAATCCCTGATGGTCAAGAACCTTTGAATGAATAATTCTAGCCTACCTTAACTACAAAATACTCATAGGCATCTCCAATGTGTGTGTGGTTGCATGAGTGCACCCACTAATGTTACAACTAATAGTCAAACTGTCCCTTTCACCTATCTCTTAGCTGGGTCTCCACTGGATCTGACATGCATGTAGTTAATAGAAGTAAATATTTAGTTTCATGTGAGATCACTCCATGTGAATTTAATTCACTGATCTCTCACTAGTGTATCTTTAGTTACAACTAGCACAACTGAGTTTAACTCACTTAACTGAGTTAAACTACTTTACAACTCACATAACTACACATCCAACTTTGTTACAACTTTGTATCACTTAGTTACAATGAAGTCCACTTTCATGTCCCACCAACCAACCTTAGAACTCATAATTCCTTCAGTCAACTGGTTTTCCACATCATTTAACTGAAATCAAGTGCTTCAAGAGAATAGATTATTATTTATTGTCTAATTATTATTAAGAGATAATAATAATCAACATGCATTCTATTTTTAGACATGCGATCTACGAACATAATTCACACATGAATTCCAAAAATAGAAGCCCATCCATAAACAGAATTTTGTTAACCATATATAAATAGACTCCTGCTATAAATAGAATTTTCTCACCATTCTAAAAATAGACATACACCTAAAAATAGCCTATGTGGGCCCCACCTAGTGTAGGTGCTTAATTTTCACTAGGATCAAGGATGTTGTTTCCGGATGCCAATTTCATTGTTTCTTGCTGTAAACTTAACCAAGCAACATCTTGGTATGGAGAAAAAGAGAAAATTAGCAGAAGATGAACAAAATTGAAGAAGAGAAGCAGAGAAGATGAGCAACAAACATGAGGGTAAAAATTAATATCATGGAACTAGAAAACTTGATTGTTTATTGTGATTGGGAGATTGCAGTCTCCTTTCAAGCTGTAGCTTGATAATAATAATAAAAAAATGTTGTAGCTTGTTGAGGTAGGATTCTCCTGTGGGTTTTAGCCTGCAGAAATTTTTCTGGGAGTTGGAGCTTCCTTGAGGTAGCAACCGCGTGTAGGTTGGAGCCTACATAAACTTTGATGTAATAGGGGAGAAGGATATTTCCTTCAAATCACTTTTTCATGGTTTTATCCCTTTACGTGTTTCCACTTATATACGAGGTGTTGGCACGAGGGGTCCTGACCCAGGTTCAGAGTTCAACGTTTGCCAAAAAACCCCTATACTACTGGCCCTTTCGGCAGTGACCTACTTGCGCAGGTCAAAGTCTCACCCGAAGTAGTATGGGTGGATGCTGGAACCAGGTTTCCACACCCTGAGAAAGGATAGGTAAGGCAAGTAGAGCTGTGTTCGGCCCCGTGATACCCAGGTCGCCTTGTTCTGTGCAGGGCCAGGGAGGTCTCTATTCACATCCACATGCGCCAGATCTATAATTATATACTTTTATTATAGTAGCACAATATTGCATAACATAACAGAACATATCTAGATATAGAAAACACACTTACACAAATCTTTCGCAGCTTAAATACAGAATGCACACAAATGCAGTAATTACCAATGATTAACACATATAGTACTCACAGATTTAGTTCTCTATCAACCTTTCTTATTCATTAATTCATCAGTTCCTTCTTACAATCCCCTTCCCAACCTGCGCACACAGCAGCAGGGTCTGCACACAGCTGGACTCTGGATCTCAGCGCACATAGCTAGCAGGAGTCCTTTCCCCAAAACCCAAATAGACAACTTAAACCACAATTCACCTCAATATCTCTTCATTTCCTCCCTTACAATACAAAATGTTCCTCTATTTATAATAATCTAGCCTAGACTTTCCTATGGTCTGCAAACTGTGGTTTTTGGACCCCTGGTTTACCCTTTTACCCATTACAATGCTTTCGAGGCTTTGACCCACCCCAAAACCCCTACACTAGACTAAATCTAATCAAAAGTATTAAAAAATGGACCAGTTTCACAGCTCGTAGGAGACCCTGTTCCAAAAGTCCCCCAACACAATCTTGTGACTCGTCCCGAGTCACTTTCGTGGTGCGGCCTTTATCTGCGCATGCAAGGTATCGAGAGCGATGATGAGCGGAGGGAGAAATTCTTGACTTTGGGCAGCAGCTCGTTACGCGATACTGATAGGCTTCAGGGAGGCAGGATCTTCTGGAACCGTGGTAACTTGCTCTAATATCCGGTGGAGGCGTGTGATGGCTCTATGAGCATCCTGCAAAATCTGGAATGCGGTATTGCCCCATGGTTTCAAGCACTTTCTAACAACGTGTTTGGCATGGTGGAGACCCATAATTGTGTCTATGAGGGTGTGGCGGGTTTTTAGGAGGGCTAGTCGCTGCACAGGGACGATGCAAGGCAAGGTAGAATTGATCTGATCAAAAGCAACTTCCGTATGTCGTAATTCTTCCTGGACGCTGAAGCATGGGGTGGAACCGAACCGCTTTCTAGAGCTGCATAGATGCCTTGGCCAACTGAGTGCCTAGAGTAAGCTGCTCCATAATCATTTTCGTTGCTTCCATGATCAATGCAACTCATTATGTTCGAACTTCCGGGTTTATTTCATGCTGCTGCCATGCAGTCCGGTCATGGTTACGAATCTCTTGCAACATACCGATGTATAAACTCTGTAACCCTTCACAAGGTAGCTGCACCAAGTCTATTTGTAGGTCTGTAGCTGTCGGTTCATGGTCGCCAACCATGATAGTGCGAGTGAGTGAACAAATATGTCTTTCACTGGTCGGTAGGCTGGAACTATGGAGAAGTCGCAACATATCCCTATATCTCTTTGTTCCTTCCTTGCGCAGGACTAGCTACGACTTGACTGTGACAGTGTTGGTGGTGAACTGTGGAAATTGCATACCCTCCTTCGTGGTATCATCCGAGGCCATCCGGTTGGGTCTTGAGATCGTTCTCGGTTTGTGAAGGTCGAGAATTCCCATTGTGCAGCTGTGGTGCCTCTTCGCACAGGGTTCAAAGTCAATTCCCCCTGTAGGGAGTTAGTGACCAATCATTTGATCAATTTCGGCATTCCCAGACCCTCTCAACATGATGTCTATGGGTGCCAAATTGGTAGGTGCCGAAGCATTCGGCAGACGAGGGACCGCCATAGCAACAAATGGACAGGCTTCCCAGAAAACATTAATGATCCCAAGAATCTAGTAGGACAATAACAGAGGTAGGGTGCAGAGACAATATGGATCCCATTGCGAAGTTATCCTGTTGACCTTATATTGTCAGACGCTATCTAATGGTAGAGTAACCCTTACTTGAAACTTACCATCGATCATCCGGAACAAACTTACCATAAATTTCCGCTTTGATGGCCAGCCGCCCATTTTGCGTAATGTTAAGGCTCCCTTCCAACCAAAGTGCAGTGGTATGACGGTTGTTATTCGTACCTGAAGGCTTTCCCACAGATCTTCAGACTTTAGATGACGCCTGCGTGCTGTTCACGTACCCCGAATTAAAGCTGATGCCAGGTGTTTTGTAACATGGTTTAGGTACCATTCCAGCAACTTGGCCACCATACCTCCTGACAGGCGCGCTTTCCCCTTGGTCAGGGCATTCGTGTGTGGCAGGGCTGCGTCAAGCATCGATGTGCCATCTGTCACCTGAAATGTTCGCAGAGACTCAACCCGTAAATTATCCCAATTGCACATGGGCTGGTGCAGCTCCGCATTTAAATACCACGCAGTCGAACGCAAGCCTAGGTCATGGGTAACTAGGAGAGCTTTTTTGGTCGGGGTCCTATCGCACCCTTGTGCTTCTTAGGCCAGTAAACATCGGTGTGGGTCCTTTGACCCAGAGAACCTCGGGACCCATCTTCCGGTTGGGGCACCAAGTCGCAAGATCATCTCATCCCGGCACTCCTCCCAAGTGTGGTATACCAGACCCTGCGTATCCCACCAACGGGTAGGTGGTCCGTGCAGGGCTAGCGGAAGTGCCTCTAGCCTGCGTTCCTTGGGAACTTTGGCTTCCAATTCTCATAAGAAATCCTTAATATTACCTACGTCATCACGGTAGGGCAGGTCTCTTACCTTGGTGGAGATGCAGTGGAAGTTCCCGGTGACCCGAAGACATCGTAGCGCTGAAACCTCATGCAACCAACCTTGCCAATTTTCCAGTTCCTCATCAGAGTTGGAAAAAAATTCACTGTCCTTTTCCCAACAAAGTACTCCTTCTGCTGTGGGGTTAATCTAGTCCTGTGTAGTTAATTTGTAAATGTGATCTATTTCCTCCTCGTCGCGTGCTGGCTTAGTATACCGCACACCTTTTGCGGGATCCAGTGGTACTATTACGCACGTATTTTTATTTTCAAACACCATGCTGCGCTTTTTGAGATTGATAACACCCCCCATGTCTATAGCCCAGTCTAGTACTAGGAGTGCAGGGTATGGATTTGCATCTTCCATAATTTCTATTACTTCAAAGTCAGCTAGAACTTTTACCCTTGCGATATTAACCATGACTCTTCGTAGCCTTCCTAGAGGGATGATTTTTTGTTGATTTGCCATTCGCAGCTGGATGGTGGACCAGTCCAATTTAGGCTTTCCCATTCGTTGCCATTTTTTCTTTGGTAATACATTCGCATCTTATCCAAGATCTAATATAACTTGATCCATCTTGTAGTCACCAATCTGCGCAGTCAGCCACATTTCTCTTCCGGTGCATTTTTTATAGCTGTATAGTTTGTGTACATCCTTGGTCTTGGGAATTGGATTGGGCTGAGCTGCTCAGCTATGAATTAATGCTTAAATATTTTCTACAACTTGTGGGTTATGTAGTAGCTTCAGACATGCTTGCAGAAAGGGCTCAACCCCCTCCTCTATCTTGAGGTGTGTCGGCAGCTGCGCAATAGCTGCTGGTGTTTCTTTCCCTTTGATGTTAAATCCTTCCTGAGAGGTCGTAGGATCCCTGGTCAGTGCTTCCTTTGCTCCTTGGGTGACTATCCTGCTGCGTGTCATGAATTTCACACTCGGGTCTACATTCCTTAGCTCGGTTTTAACTCTTTGCACATTCTGCGTAGGGGTGGGTTGTTTGTCCTGCATCTTGGCTATTAAAATTGGGCAATCCTCAACCAAATGGTCCAGCTGTCTACAATATTTGCAGGATTGTCTGGTGGGGTTTAGGTAGTCCCTTGCGAATTTCCCTACCTCTCCATAGTTATAGCAGATTAGCTACCCCCATCCCTATCCTGCTCTTCCTCCCCGACCTCCCCTGTCCCTTGCTGGGGAGCCACCAAAATTCACGGGGGATCTCAGCGACGCAGGGTCTGATTGTACCCTATAGAAGTTCCCTCGATCTACAATCAAGTCATACGTGAGACAGTTCTGTTCATCGTGTCCTACTAACCGACAGAACCTGCACCACTGTTGCTTCAGCTAGCCCATACTTAGCTGAGGGCACTGGGCCATATCATGTAGTCCTGCTACCCAGCAATCATCGCACCATAACACAGACCTACTGGAGCCTGGACGTAGCAGAATAGGTCCTCCTGCCTGCATGTAATATGTCAATAGAGGAAACTAGACCTTTGTATGGCCAGATACCTGACATCGTATGCACCAGAGGTCTGCATTAGCTCCTTTTCCCCGTTCTGTTCGTAGGCTATGAATCTCCATGTGCATGGCTCCGAGCTGCTCTTGAATTTGTTATACTCCTCCCAAAGTGTCGTCTTTGGGCGTGGCTTCGAGTTTCATGGCAGCTTCCAAGGCATTTTCCTGCGACTTGAAGGTCTGGTGGCCCATTGGTATACGCAAGTGAGGTAGCAACATAGCAATGCACCATTCGGTGTGTTGTCTATCGTCGTACTTGAACCCTCCTTCTCGAATTGCTTTCTTCAATCACTAATCAGCCTCCCACACCGATTCAGATGCACCTTGCTTGAAGTCCTTTACTTCTGCTACCAAGTGAGAGTAAGATTTTGGCTTTCAGAACTATTTCTTTAGGGCTTCCTTAATATCTTGAAGAGATGCACTCCCATTTGAAGATATGTACCGCATATACCAGTCCAGATCTTTCTCTTCAAAGGCTAGGGACAACTGTGCTCTCTTCATAGTATCGCTTACCACCCCCTGCGCAGTCCATACCGAGTCAGCCATGAAACAAAAACGATCCATGTCCTCATCGGCCGCGCCTTTAAAGGTAGGTAATTTAAAGTGTACTGCCATGTCCCCTTCTAGTGAGGTTTTAGTTGAGGGTTTGTTCTCCCGTGAGTCTGATGTTGGGGTAACTGGCAGACCTTGTGTAGCTGCACTTTTCAGCGGGCTATGGGCAGAGTGATCCCTTTCTTTATTGGTTCGATAGTACTTACCGCTCCATGTTGTACTTTCATCTAGAGTGGCGCTCATTCACTTCCATGTTAGATCTCCAATATTTGCTTGTCAGTACCCGATCCCTTTCTCAAAATGCTTCGCGTCTCGGCAACAGAACAATTTTTTGGCCTGAGGGGTCCTGACCCAGGTTCGGAGTTTAAGGTTTGCCAAAAAACCCTTATACTATTAGCCCTTTCGCAAGTGACCTACTTGCGCAGGTCAAATCTCAACCGAAGTAGTATGGGTGGGTGTTGTTTTTGCACCCTGAGAAAGGATAGGTAAGGCAAGCAGAGCTGTGTTCAGCCCTGTGATACCCAGATCACCTTGTTCTGTGCAAGGCCAAGGAGGTCTCTATTCGCATCCACGTGTGCTAGATCTATAACTATATACTTTTATGATAGTAGCACAATATTGCATAACAGAACATAACAGATCCAGATACATAAAACACACTTACACAGATCTTTCGCAGCTTAAATATAGAATGCTCACAAATGCAGTAATTACCAATGATTCACACAGATAGTACTCACAGATTTAGTTCTCTATCAACCTTTCTTATTCATCAATTCATCAGTTCCTTCTTATAATCCCCTTCCCAGCCTGTGCACACAGCAGCAGGGTCTGCACACAGCTCGACTCTGGATCTCCGCGCACATAGCCAACAGGAGTCCTTTCCCCAAAACCCAAATAGACAACTTAAACTACAATTCGCCTCAATAGATCTTCATTTCCTCCCTTACAATACAAAATGTTCCTCTATTTATAATAATATAGCCTAGAATTTACTATGGTCTGCAAACCATGGTTTTCGGACCCCTGGTTTACCCTTTTACCCATTACAATGCTTTTGGGGCTTTGACCCACCCCAAAACCCCTGCGCTAGACTAAATCTAATCAAAAGTATTAAAAAATGGACCAATTTCATAGCTTGTAGGAGACCCTGTTCCAACACGGGTTCTTTATGTGTTTCTTATTGAATTTCCCACTTGTGTGAATGTTCTTGAATTATGAACATGTATATATGAAAATATCCTTCTCTGGTAACTATGAAAGAAACAATTAATAACTAAACATATACGTAAGCCATTAGTTTCATAAGAAGATATTTTAAAAAGGAAGTTAAGCTGACCTAAATAATTTGAAATTTACAATTATTGATTCACCCCCACTCTCAGTAATTTCCAAGAATTTATCGATTGATATCAGAGCAGGTTCCTTCAACATCCGTTTAACAACTTGAAGAATTTCATAAATCATTAGAATGGCTAGTTAGGAAGGATGTTCAACAAAGAAAACCCCTTTTTTTACTGGCACAAATTATGCATTTCGGAAAGTGAGAATGAAAGCACACTTAATGTCTCTTGGAGTAGAATTTTGGGCTACTATGTTGGTAGGGCAGAAGAACCAAAGGAAATGAGTAGTGAAAAAAGATGTCAGACTATAATTTACAACTAATGCAAAATATATGAATGAACTTATTAGTGGATAAGTGAATCTAAATTTATTAAGGTAATGCATTGTAAAATAACCAAATAAATCTGGGATAATCTACAAAATATTCATGAATGAGATACCAAAGTTAAGATGGCCAAATTACAAGTATATAGAATTAGGTTTGAGACATTATAAATGAATTAAGATGAAGATATTGTTATGTTTTTTCTAAGTGTAGATAAAGTTGTTAATGTCATTATGGGTCTAGGAGAAAAAATCAAAGAGAGTGTAATATTCTAAAAAATACTTCGGTCATTACCTTCAAAGTTTAACCCTAAGTTTTCAACTATATAAGAGACAACCAACTTTGAGACTCTAAACATGGATCAACTACTTGGTTCGTTTACAACATATAAGATAAATATTTAAAAAGGAAATTCAACTATGAGAGATTAAACATTTAAAGCAGAAAAGCCTACAAAAGACAAAGAATGTTCATGCTTAGACTATGATGAAGAAGAGGTGAAATTTGTTAGAAGATTGAAGAAAGGTACATGTAAGTACAAAGGAAAACTCCCATTTAAATGTTTCAATTGTGGAAGAGTGGGGAATTATAACAACAAATGTCCTTACAAGAAAGAAGAAAATTAGTCTTGAGGGAAATTTTAAAATAAAAAGTCTAATAAAATGCAAAAAGAGAAAATATTTAAAAATAAGAGTCTTTTTGTGCAAGAAGATAGTAGTAAATTTGAATATTCCATTGAATCCTCTAGTGAAGATGGAGCTAGTGAATTTATCCTGATGTCTCTAGAAAATGCGGAAGAAGAACTTAATGAAAATGAAAAAGAAGAAGAAGAAGGTTAGGTAGACCTTGAGGGGAGTTTATTGTGCCTTAGAGGAAATAGATAGACTAAAAGAGAAAACTAAGAAACAAAAAGATATTTTGTTAAAATTTGTTAAAGAATATCCAAATTCGGAAGACATTTTCACGTTGAACATTGAATTAGAATAAGCAAAGAAGGTGGAGGACATTTTGCTTCAACAAATAAAAGAGAAAAGCAGGGAGTGTGAAAGACTGTATGAAGAAATAGTAACCTTGAAGAAAAAGCTAGAGAGTGCACATAATGAATTAAATATGAATATTAAACATATAGAAGGATATAAAAATTGGATGTGATATTAAGTGCTTAGAGGTCTCCACTTAGCTATCAAGGAGAATCTAGCGAAAGTAAGATAGAGGAAAAAAAGACAATTACTTTTGTAAAGGTTGTCAAAGGAGATAATGATAGTCTAGATTATTCCAAGAACAAGAAGTTGAGAAACACATCTAATCCTCAGGAATGAAACTTTGCACCGAAGGATAAACAACAAAGAAGCACTTCCAACAAATTGTAACAAACAAAAGGAGTGGGCAAACAAAAAACAAGCTACTAGAGACCATACTTCTTCAGGAGACAAGATTATCAAATACCAAGGAGGTTTTATCCTCAAGTATCATCCATTACTAGCTATGGTAACATTTTGTATGGATATTTTTTACTATTATAGAAATTTTGGACACAAAGCTATGAATTGTAGAACTTATGTCAGGAGTAATGAACTGAGGAACCCTAAAGGAAGTGAAGTAAATAATAGATCCAAATAGCAAAACAAACATGAATTTGGACTAAAATCCATTCGCTCCTCTCTTTGATGTTACTAAATGTTTCTACTGTCACAATTTTGGGCATAAGTCATATGAATGCTAGCTCAAAAATAGTATTTCACAATCCCATAACAATTGTAGAACATAAGCACTGAATAAAAAAGAAAGAAGAAAGAAAGGCTAATAAGTGTGGCCTAATTCTGTATGCTCAAAATCAAAATAGTCAATGGTATGTGGATAGTGGTGTTCTAGACATATGATCAGAGATAAAAGTAAGTTTGAATCCTCATGAAAAAAAACATGAAATGTTACATTCAGAAATGATGCAGTAGTAAGAATTAGAGGAAAGGGTATAGTCAGTCTAAATAATGGCAGAGGAAAGGCTCATAATGTAATGTTTGTTGAAGGACTTAAACATAATATGTTGAGTGTTATTCAAATGTGTGACAAATGGATTGATGTCCTCTTTAGAGCTCAAGATTATGAGATCAAATCAACAACAACAGGGAAAATGTTGGCTAAAGGAGTTCAAATAGAAAATAATGTATACATATATTGAAAGAAGATAATGAAGACTGCTACATCAACAAACAACATGAGTCTTGGATATGGCATAGGATATTGGGGCATCTCAATTTTGATCACATCACCAAACTTAGTAAAAAGAGAAAAATTAGAGATCTACCAAAGATAAATAAACCTCAAAATCCTATTTGCAAGTCATGTCAAGTGGGAAAACAAAATCAAACTTCATTCAAGGTCAAGGACAAGTTGTCAAGTAGTAAGCCTCTATAGTTAGTACATATGGATTTTTGTGGTCCTTTCAAAATATAAGCACTAAGAGGAGAAAAATATTTCATGTTGGTAATTGATGGCTATTCTAGATTGACAGGGGTAGCATTCCTTAGAAATAAGTAACAAGCTTTTGAGAATTTTAAAGTATTCAAGGCACTAGTATAAAATAAAACATGGCGCAAGATAAAGCGTATAAGGTAAGACAAAGGAGGTGAATTTACTTCAGTCTAGTTTTTTGAATTTCGTGATGAAATTGGCATAAGAAGTAATTATACTATTTTAGTCACATCACAACAAAATGAAGTGGCAGAGAGAAAAAATTGGTCTTTACAAAAAATAGCCAAAGCCATTATGTAAGAGAGAAACATTCTTCAAACCTATTGGGCAGAAGAAATACACATACTCGTTCATATTCTGAATAAGTTTCATCTCAGACCAAATTGTGACAAGACACCATATGAATTGTGGCATGCTAAACAAAAATCTATCAAACATTTTAAAGTGTTTGGAAGTAAGTGTTACATCAAAAACAACGATGAAAAGTTAAAAAAGTTTTATTTAAGGTCATGTGAAGGAATATTTTTGGGATACTCGTCAAAAAGTAAAGGATATAGGTGTTATAAAAAGTGGCTTCATAAGATTGTGGATTTTATAGATGTAAAGTTTGCTGAATAACTTCCTTACAAGAGCAAGAACACAAGTTTTATCAATCCTCCAGATCATCACCATGACAGTGAAGAAAATGAAGTACAAGATGAAGAATAAAAAAAGACAGAAACTCATTCAAAGGGCCCCTCAAGGCATGTACAAAAGAATCACCTTGATAGTTAAATTATAGGAGATAAAAGTGAAGGAATTAAAACAAAGAGGAAACTTGTGGACAACAATTACTATACTATAATTTCCATGTTGTCAAAGATTGAACCAAGAAATTTTGATGAAGCAAGGAAAGGAAAAAACTGGATAGATGCTATGAACTAGGAGTTAGATCATATTGAAAAGAACAAGACATGGGAACTGACACCAAGAACAACACGAACGAATGCCATAGGTACAAGACTAATGAACAGGGATAAATTGTAAGAAATAGTTACTCACAAGTAGAAGGTATTGACTATGAAGAAAGTTTTTCACCATAGGCATGATTAGAGGCAATCATAATGTTTCTTTCCTTTGGATGTTATAAATATTTCAAAGTGTACCAAATGGATGTGAAATATGCTTTTCTAAATGGAGAATTTGAGGAGGAAGTATATAGAGAACAAACTGAGTGACTCTTATTGTCAGATAATCCTAATGATGTATGCAGGTTAAAGAAGGCACTGTATGGACTTAAAGCACCACGGGCATGGTACTATAGGTTGTACAAGTATCTAAAAAAGCAAGGTTTCAAGAGAGGTGTGACTGGTAGTAACCTATACATAAAGGCCAATAAAGATGAAATCCTAATTGTGGTTGTGTATGTGGACGATATTATGTTTGGAAGAAAGAAATATCATTTAGTAAAATGGTTTGCTGAAGAGATGAATTTCAAGTTGGAGAACTTGCCTTTTACCTAGGGCTACAAATCCTACAAAATTCAGGAGGCATATTCATTTTTCCAGATATACCTTAAATATATGTTGAAAAATTTCCAAATGAAATGCTATAAACCTGTCTCAACCTCCATGGAAATTGGATGCAAGTTATGTGCATATGATGAATCTCTTGAGAAGCTTTACAAATCTATGATAGGTATTTTGCTATATCTAGCAACCTCTAGACCAAATATAATGTTGGGAGTCGAATTAGTGGCATGATACTAATTAAGACCTAAAAAAATTCATCTACTAGCAAAAAAAATGATATTCATATGCTTGAAGGGAATACATACTATGGAATATGGTACCCAAAAGGGAAATCTTTTACAATGACAACATACACAAATGCAAACTGGTATAGTTGTGTGGATGGTAGGAAAATTATGAGTGGTGGTGCATTCTACTTATGAGAATCATTGGTTGAATGGTTAAGGAAAAAACAATCCTCAGTATCTCTATCTATGGAAGAAGCCAAATACAAAGCAACTACTACTTGTTGCACACAAGTGTTTTGGATGAAACAAACTATACAATATATGAAGGCAACTTTAAGTGAACCTATATCTATTAAGTGCAATATTGCAAGTGCAATAGGCATTTCAAAAAATCTAATGCTTCATTCAAATAATAAACATATCCCTATAAAGTACCACTTCCTCAGATAACAAGTGGTTGAACAAACAGTGAAGTTGGAATAAATACCAAAAAAAGAAAAAACAACACATATATTTACAAAGCCACTTGCTAGAGAACCATTCGAATATCCGAGGAATAAATTAGGGATTTCCCTGCACACTCTTCTCACTAGTTTGAATTAAAAGTAAGAGCCTCAAATATTATAGAGAATATGAAAAGGAATGCATTATCTAAGGGGGATACTCTACAGAAGCAACATGGAGTAAAGAAGAGCAACAATAATCAAGTGTCAAGATTCTAAAGCAGTTAAGAAGTAACATGAAGAAAGGACCAACCTACAATTGCAGTATCAAGCCATATTCTTTATGGAAAGACAATGTCAATCATGTTTATCATTCAAAGGTTCATTCTTTGATGCAAAAAAATATGCAAAAATGGATATAAGACATGTAAATAAACATTCTCAAATGCACATAATCTAGTTTAAGATTTGCATATCTAGTCAAAACATGTTGAAAATGAGCCTAACTCAATGTATATTTGCATCATTAGAATTTTTCAAAATTCCTTAGCCTCTGACCAATATGAATATGTATGTCCTATGCATCAAAGTATATTATATTAACTCATGTATTCAATTGATATTATACGATCTATGAAGAAAGAAAATCCAAAGATCTAGTTGAACATGTATTTAGATGATATCATGTGATGTGTGAAATCCAAAGGTCTCTTCGAATATGCATAGTGAAAGAGAATTTTTTGACACCAAGCCAAGATGAGAAGATTTTATACATCAAGAAGTGTCATGCCGAGTTTCTTGAAGCCTTCATCATGAAGAACCATGTGATTGAGATATGAACCATATTATTTGCAAGGTCCAAATGAAGACACATACATGCATGAGTTGTATTCACATGAAGACATTTAATTTTTTCCCAACATCTAAACTATCACAGAGAATCAAAATTAGAGATAAATACAAAGTACAATGCCAAGTCAACTTCAAATTGGTTCTATGATAATAAGGCCAACATTTGATCAACTAAATTGTTGCATTCAAATCAGAATCTATACAAGAAGTATGTATCTGATTCATTTTCAGCAAAAAAGAGTAATTATTTGATTATATATATATATTCAAAGCATTTCAATGCATCACTAGGATTCCTCTAAATCCTTCAGGTCTGCTATTATGATTACAAAGAATTGAATGTTATATCTCTTGATGCTATATTTATATCCTATATGGATGTATACAAATGATGAATGTAAAAAGTGTTGAAGTGCATTTGCTATCAAATGAAGAAGGCCCTTGAAGTTCTTCAACAATATGCTTCGAAAGAATCAAACATTAGTCAAATGAAAGACCACTGCCTCCTAAGATAACAAGCGTAGCCTAAAAAATGACCTTATGTAAATTATTAAGACAAAGACAAAGAAATGATTCATTCAAATCCAAGCACATAGGTAGAGGCATACTCAGAAATAAAATGCAGGTGATGAAATATCAAATGCTTTGGCAGAAAATACTATCAAATGCAGTGAAAGATATTCATTATTTTTTTTTGTCAAGTAATGATAAAATGGGTTGGCTAGTAAGACATATCCAATGCGCTGAAGACCACAATACAAAAATGTCTTGAAAATGGAAAACAAATATACAAACATGTAACAATTTGAAATGAGTGGTTTCTAAATTAAAAAGAATAAGCAATATGAAAAAGTAAAATATTTAGAAATCACCAACACTTACCATTGAAAGAAGTATTACCAAGACTAAGATGCTTAGTTGCACATAAAATAAAATCCAAACCCTAAAAATCAAGAACCAACCCACATTATATGAATTGATCACTAGCTCTGCACAAAACTTAGAAACTAAACAAACATTTCAATAAGAAAATGGCATCCCAAAGAGAGTTGTGTGATAAAAAAAAAAAAAACTATTTGTAATACTACGAATGTTGATAGGGAAGGTATCATAGAAAAGGGTAATGATCATAAGAACAAAGGCATGATTATGGATAGGAAAATTTGACAGGAACAAAGATGGCACGAAAAAGAGAAGTAATGCTAGTGACAGGAACATAGATAATAAATATTGTCATTGCATATGAATTAATTAGAAAAATGTTATATCCTATGCTCTTGGCATTAAAACACTGATCTTCATTATATCCTATGGCGTTTAGTTGCTAGACATCATTTTATATTAATACTACATGCATTATTTAGGGTAGCATTACAAATTCTATTGATATTATATATCATTTGGGATTAATACATCTTCTAGCTTTATATGTATATGTATGAGTATATTGCTACATATACATTGGAATTAATATATTTTACAATGTTATTTTGGAGGAGTTACATTTATATATATTCAATTAAATTATGAAAATAAAGTTTTGGGTCCTAATTTAGCTTATAAAGTTGGGTCACCAAAGAGAGTATATGACAATCTATTTTATCGTGCTGTTATTTTCAATGGTCCAATGATGGTTTAATATATTATGTATTATAAACGGTTTGATACACCATTGATATAATACATATTGATCGTTGATATATTACATATGGTCTGAACAATGGTTTGATATATTGCATATTACAAATAGTTTGAAGCAACGTTAATTGACCTTAATACATTGCCAACATTAATACTTTTTCCAACGTTCATATAGTGCCAACATTTGATATTGTGCCAACATTCATATTGTGCAAACGTTGATACTTCTTCAAGCATTCATGTTGTAGCAACGTTCATATTGCAGCAATGTTAATACATTGGTATGTTTCATTTTCATACATTGCGACGTCTACATTGCCAACATTAATACTTTTGCAATTGGCATTAATACTTTGTGTATGTTGGCATTAATACATTGGGTCCTTATTACCAATGCTTTGATATTACTCCTAAGATATGGACGCTGCTTTAGATTTGGCAAGCTGATTTTATGTGGTGCATTAATGTTATATGGTTTTTGTGCTTTGATTGCTGGTGCTTTTATGAATTAGGGTTTTGTGCCCTAACCCTAAGAACAAGAAATACATGTATTTTTTGCCTAATGTTTTGATTGATTCTTGGTCCACTACAGTTACGATTCGTGCCATGGTAGCATCATATTTAAGCATCATATTTTATGGGAGTCCACGTGTCAACTAGAGGCCATGACATTTCGACACTATTATATACAAGTCTTGTTTGTAGAGGTTGTTTGTTTGTATTAAAAAAAATGGGCTGCAACTTTCCCTGGAGCTAGAGGCATGCATTGTGGTTATCGCTTAGTTCAATGTGCTAATAATGATTCTACCCCTACTTGAAAGTAAGTGTTGATGGTTGATCAAGAATGTAGAAGGAGAACTAAACATGAAGACCAACCTATTGGGGCAATTTGTGAGTAAGAAGAAAGATTTAATAATATTCGTCAGTTGAAGATTATAAAAATATTGTAGTGGATGAATTCATTAATAGTGGATGAATTGGACAGTTGAATGGATTTGTTCAGGCGACACCAGTTTGTCTTAATCATGTTTGAAATTTTAACATTCCCATGTACCATCTATTTATACTTTGTTATAAATATGGAAACTGCAGAATCATGTTCTGGGTTAAGTGGAACACTGTCGTTCGAGACAGGTGAAAACTAGCATGCCCAGGAAGGAAAAGTTGATTTTTTTTAATAGTGGATATCATTAGCAGGGTCCGAGACAATGAGCTTTGTTATTAAGCATACTCCTTGCTTGAATACAAAACAACTTTGGAATGTTGCAAAAATGCTGCTTTCCAATCTATTCTATTAACATCTGGTCATCAACTTTTACATCATCTATTGATCTTGAGTCTAAATTCGAAAACAAATTTTAGAAAGCTACCAGAGGAAAATTTTATTTATTTATCTGTTGTTTTTTTTCTTCAGTAACAATATATTTCTAGACTATTCAGTCTTAAATCTCGAGACCCATTATCATTGATGGCAAAGGGGGAGATAAGAAAAGGTAAGTAAGATACTTCTTAGAACGAAAAGGGGGATGATCAATGTGTTTTCATCAATGCCAAATGGGGAGAATGTTGCCAAGTTCTATTTGTTTCCTCTAACTTTCTTGTCTTTGGTTTGTTCCATTCTTTTTTGTTATTTTCAATTTTGTTGGTTATTGAGTATTTTGTATTTTTCTAATTCCTAATTAGTTTACATAATATTACTCTTGCAAGATATATAATAAATACAATGGTACCACTTTTTATTGGTATATTTCCTTTTTCTTTTTTTTTTGGTTCTTATTGCTAATATATATATATATATATTATTTACACACATGTATTAATTCATTCTTATAATTATTATTTACTCATTTTCTTAAATTTTTGTAATATTAAAATATTTTCTTCTAGTCTTATCTATCTTAAGTTGGGTTCTCTCTTGAATTTTTGTTTTCCTTTTCTTTTATTCTTTAGTTTTTCTTTCTAATATTATTGCTAGCTTTTTATTTATTTATATTTATTTTTTCATATATATATATATATATATAATTCTTATTTACTTTTTCCTTTAATTATTATTAAAATAATTGACTCTAGACTCTTATTTCATTAATTTTAATTCTTTAATTCTTTATTTTATACTATTTAGTATTTTTTTCCATTTCCTTTTTGTTTATTTAATTTATTTTTATCTTCTCTTTGTTCTTTATTTTAGTTTTTAATCCTTCCAATATTATTTCTTAAGTAAAATTATTTAATTTCTATTAATTAATTAACGGTTTTTAGACGTTGCATTAAATATGGTTTTTATTCAAATTGAAATATTATTAAATGATACATTGTATTACTGTTAAAATTTGACTATTAGAATTGTTTGCCTCTACATTATTTAACTGAATTCCTAGATTAGACTCTCCATCTTAGTCTTGATAATGAACCACATTCGGTGTTTCTAAACATGTCGACCATACACTTGTCATTGTGGTTTTACCGAAAATATTTCTCAAAACAATATGAATCAAAAAAGCTTGAATTCAAAAACCTAACATGTTCTTTTAAGAAGCTATAAATATTCTAAGTATTCACAGAAACCTCTAAGAACTTATGAATAAAATCTCTAAATGTTGTGATCATAATTATAGAAAGGATAGTTGGCACATTTTTTAGTCCAAAGGACATGGCATTGTAATCAAAGGAACCCCATTCTATATTGCAGGTGGTATTCTTCTTATCATTTGCACATTTTTGACCTAACAATAACCCAAAAATCCACCAATAAACAAATAGTCCTCCCTTCCCATAACTTGATCCACACTTCATTGTTGGATTAAGAAGGAAAGGGGCCATGGGCACATGTAGAGTTTAAAATTTTGAAGTCCATACAAAATATAATGTCCTCAATATGTTCCTTCTTTCAGATCGCAATGGGAATGATCCAATCTGATTCATGTATGGGAAAGATCAATCTCACAACCAATATTAGATCAATTTCCTTCTTAAATTTCTCCTTAACTCAAGGGTTAACGTGATAAGGTTGATGATTAATAGGCTTTTCATATAGATGCAACTCTATCTTCATTTTTCCTAGTTCCCCTTGAATTCCCTTCATCTCAGTAAAGCTCCATGGAAACAAATCTTAGTATTCCTTCAATAATGACTCATTATCACAACAATTCATTCATTCCCATAATATTTGATTGATGCCATATTAGGTCATTCCTTACTACCAATAATGAACTTATACAATTTCAAAGGTCATTGATAAGATGCACTAGCACATTTGTCACACTTCACCTTAACCACTCTTTATCCTACATATTGTTTAAATGATAGATGCTTAAATTCTTCAATATCATCTACATCTCCTCGCCTTCACCACTTTTCACAACATAGGGGAAAACATAGTTGTGTCACTGGGTGTTAGGAGGAAATAATATTGAAATGGATCTTCAACAACTTATCAATTAACAACATCTCTATAATTAGCTTTAGAGCAACAATAAATTCATTTGATCTACTTACAATGGGTAACTCCTAATAAAATTGAGTCTGAAGTTTTTTTTTCTTTCCTGGTGGTTCACTTTCCTATGTTCTTGCACACACGTACCAGCTACATCCACGGTCTTAATAAATCACAGTACATCCTCCTAGGGGGATCTACTATTGGCCTAACATTGAGAACTAACTCTGCAGGCATCAACAAGATTTGATCATGTGACCTCTCAATCAGGGAGTACTTCAAGCAGGGACTCCACTAGTTGAGCTAACCCTTGGGGTTTAACTGAGTCTGAAGTTGTTCCATGTCTTAGTCTATATTATTGTCATGTAAAAACCAATGGACCAAAAAATTTAGGTTGCATTACTTCACTTTTCCACTTTTGGATTCACTGTTCAACATAAATAAAATTATATGTACTACTCCAATACAAATCCATAGTTAAAACAATTTCGACCTTAGCTAAAGAAATATCTCAACCTTCAAATTTAGGAGGGGGAAAAGGATATAATTCATGGTTTCTTATACTTCATCCCAAGGAAATAGGTCCTCTTTATTAGTGGCCCACCATATAATAGGGGTGGCCCTCAAAGTCATATATAGATTAGAGATTGTCTGGTTTTATGCACTATGTTCTTAACATTGGTTATAAAATCATCCAAATTATACAACCCATCATATATAGGGGTTTGCGCAACTATGTTTCAATTTAGTGAACAAATTTTGTTACAAAATATGTTTGGAGGAAATATCATATCTCGTATTCCAGCGTTCTTGCAAACCTACTTCTAGATCACTATCAAAATAACAAATACTCATCCAAATTTCTTATCCATTTGTTATAGGATTAATATAATTTGTTCTCTTACTAGAAGTAATTTGATAAATATGATCCAGTACGTTATTTTTCATCACATTATCTATAGGTTAAATACACATTGGTCCTTGAAATGGGTCAAAAGGTTGGATAATATTAGGAATTATAGCTTCAAAATTCATTATTTCCCTTTTCAATCAATGATGGCATAATTTTCAAAAGCCCAATCAATTCCTGCAAAGGTTAGATAAAGGTCCTTCTCATCTAGAATATCAATTAGCTCAAGATCAAAAATGGTATTTACATTAGCTAAATCCACTTCTACATTTTCTAGTTAGCTAATAGGAAATATTCTATATTGAATAACAATTTGTAATGTATAAGTTAGTAAACTGGCCAACTAGGTCTCGCCATAGCCGCTAATGAATTATTAGAAATAATGTTGACAATGGAACTTAGATCTAACATCACACCCTTTGTCATAACCATCTATGTAGGCATCTATTTTGAATTATTTCTTACTTCTCCTTTTTATTCTAACTTTGTGAAAGTGCCTCTCTCAGTTAGTAGTATATTTGTAATCTTATCCTTCTTCCCCAACTTCAATAAGCCTATTCAAGGTGTTTCAAAAATTCCTATTTAATTATTCAACATATTCAATATTAGAAAAGTGTTGAAAAAAGATACTAATAGCCTTATTATACTCATCTCAAGATCTTTCATTTGGTCATGTTTCATGATTTAGAGGAAGGTGTACTAATCCAGAAACTTGTTCCTTATATATTTACACAACTATTGGAGTTACTAATATATATATTGCGAAACACTTCCACTAAATATTTAGAAAATTATTTATGTTGCTCTAACAAACTGAGGAGAATTAGGATGTACTTTCTAAATATGAGGATGTCCCTGTTGATACATATTGGAATTTTTTCAATCTCCCTCTAATGAAAACATTAATAGTTGATCCAGGTGGAATAATCAGGTACAGGTACAAGTGGCTTGAGTAAAAGGCTGAAAAATCAAAGTATTTGGATTGTTATCAAACCAATTTCATGTTGTAGATCTCGTCTTTCTGATTCCAACGGCGCAGAAGACACTCAATTCCAAGTCCGTATGAAGAAGTTATAAGCGGTCAAAGTTCCAGGTTGACTTGGTGACTGGACAGCCTTAAAGAGGACACAAATTTGATTTTTTCCGGCCACCGGATTCCGGCAAGCTCAGGCTAGATTCTGGGCGAATTTGTGGGACCATTAGTTGCACTCCTTCGGTGAAAAATCCGAAGGTTCAAAAAACAACAATTTGTTTTTAATAACAAAAATTTGTTTAAAAAAAAAAGGGGGTGGGGGCCGTGACCCCCGCCACCCCCGTCGGCACTATCATATGGCACCATATAAATGGGCCGACGGGAATTGAACCCGCCCGGCCACGTGGGCTGGCCCGATCCACGGACGGCCCCAACAAACATATCAATACAAACGTTTAACAACAGCCAACGCTATTATTTAAACGTTTGAACCGTGGTTGTTGTGTGGGCCGCCCAAGGCGGACCCGACCCCTCTCAAAAAAAAGAACGCGCCTTTTTTTAAAAGAAATATCGTGCTAAGTTGGGAGGGGCGGGATTTGACCCCCCGACCCCTCCTCAACCAATAACCATTCTTACCATTGCGCCCAACTGACTACTTGGGTAATTCCGCCCAGATTTGTTTATATAAACCCGACTTTCATAAGTGCGCCCAAGCCATGGAGGAGCGGGAGAGCGCGCACACAGTTCGAGGTTATTATTTTTTATTGCAGGTGCATGTGGAACCATGAGCCATAAAAGAGGCCGGCAGAACCTTGATTGAGCTCAACTTTCAAGAGGGTGAAATTTTGACTTTGTCCAAATGGGACAAATTTTATGTCGTTTCAGCACTACTCAGTGCCACGAGTCTGATGGTGTGCTCAGTTTCTGCATCTTAGTTTTCGATTTTTCAGCCACTTTTGGAAGTGGGTTATGCCGGTGTCAGATTTTCGCATGTGACCAATCGTTTTCATCTTTTTCGATGCCAAAAGATTGATGGTGTTTTCAGATTCAGCCGCAAAACAGTTCAGCCTTCAGAAAATGGCAGCATGAGGTATATGATGTGGATTCCATGTACTTCTCTATTTATTTCTCTTTGAGATGCATTATGTCTTGGAGATCCCGGTTGATACATGAGTTGTGGGATCTTGCTTTGTGTTGTTTTTGATGTACTTTCAGCTATGGATTTGTGTCATGTATGAGTCCCTTTTATGCCACATTGGCGGGATGCTCCTTTTTCATATGTGTATTTTTGAGATCCCCTTGTTTGCCAGGATTGGCGGGATACTCTTATTTATCACATGTCAGCTATGGTCATACTGATAGGAGTCTTTCTTTATGTATGAGAGTTCTACAGTGGAACATCTCTTAAATAAGTCAAGCCACTCCTGCGTGAGGGCGATTTTTCCTTGTATGTCATAGGAAAGCACATCCATGTACATCTCTTCTTACAACACATAATGCAGTGGCCTACACCATCTTGACACCGAGGCCCGGAGATGTAGTCCCTCTTGGATGAACTCCGTCATCAAACAACGTGTTCTTATGATTGCTGATCTTGTTCATTTATGTTCCTCTTATTTACATCTACAATTGTTCATTTCAGTTCTTTAACGTCTTAATTAAATGCAATTCTATTTATCAGCCGAATTAAAAGGTCTTGGTTAAGGGTATCAAGATTTTACCCTGGATCAATAGTTTAACTAGCTTCCCCCATACTAGGTTGGGTTTTTGAATTAATAAAATTCACTTTTCTCTATATATTTCAATCTTCCAGTTTCACAATCAAGTTAGGACACTATTCAACAACATGGTACTAACTCTATAATATGAATACACATGTCTCCTAGGTAGATGAAAATATCAAGCAAGGTGTCTTGCCTCATTATAGTTGTAACATCAAATAAATCCACCTATTCAACTCATATTACCACCTCAATATCCACCACTACCCCATCTGCAACCTCCCACTCCTTGAATCTATGAATTGTTAGCTATTCCAAAGGAAATTCTCTATATTTTATCATCCAAAGAACATGTGTCCCTACATTTATATACGCAATGAGATAAAGCATGATTTGAAATAAATTATTACAAAATTCAAAGTATAGAGTATTGGGAACTAATGAATATTTATACATAATGGGACAACATCATGGAAGATGTCCATACATCTTGAAAATCTCATAGAATTCCCACATATCTAAGTTTTTAACATTTGGGAAAGCATGGAATGACATAAGATCATGAAAAGGGGAAAATTGTGCAAATATAATAGTAAACAGTCCTTGCAAATTTGTTGTAGTGGGGTTGGGCACAACACCTCCCCGCAACCTTGAACATTGTGAAGCCATATGTCCTTCTACATAGCTTCTAGTAGACCATACATGTTCCCTGCCAACCTTGGGTAATGTCAAATCTTGGTTATTTTGTGTTAGCGTAATGATATGATTCTATAACTGAGAGATGTATGGCGTCACTCTAGAGGCCACAATATTAGAGCTACTTGGATATCCAATCATGGATTTGATTCTCATATCTTTCTTGAAATCATACTAAAGAGTCACAATATTTTCTCGCATTAGTGGGATTCATGTATAATGAAATAACCCTTGAATAAACCTTTCCTTACGATGGGTGTCATGAATAAGAGATGATAGTTTTCTTATCTGGTCATGTAGTCGATGAACACACTTCCATGCAAAGTCCCCATCCCTTAATCTCTTTCAAATTTGCAATTCTATGTTGCTTTGATCTAGGTAACTGAAATTTAGAAATAATCTGCCACTTTACCTTGGGTAATGTAAGAGCCAATCTCTTGGTGAGTTAAATGAAAAATTCATATTCGATTGAAGAGCTTTCCATATTAGGGTAGTATGAAATTCTATCAATTTTGAAGCATCTAGAATTCCTTTGGAATTCCAAATGGAGTATCAAGGAACACACAATTATTTTGCATCATCCATTTCTCATCCCCAAAATGATGGGTATCTCACTAGTGAACCTCCTTATGATCCCACTGCCAAATTAGGGGTAAAACCTATTAATATGAATCCACTTAGGTCAGGATAAGAAATAAAATTTTGGCTCAAGGATAAACTTGACCAATCAATTAATTTATCACTACCAAGTTTTCTTGTGTTATTTTTACATTGATTACTTCCAGCTATAAGATTCCAATCTATCAACTACTATGACTTGCATTGTGTACTATAGGGAAAAATAAAACAAAGATTATATAGAACATACATTATGTGTTGCATGCATATAAGGAGTGGTTATCATTTTTCTAGGTCTAAAATATTTTGGTAAACCTTCTTCAAGTTGGAGGGGTTCCTATTCTTAAAGTAACTAGAACACATCCATCATAATATCATCTAATCGAAAAATAAATTTAACTTCATATAGATATTCAAGTTCAACTTGTTTTGTAACATCTTTAGAGGTCATTTTCTATATCATCAATATGGATGTATACGTATACCTTCATTATCTCTCTACCTTTTTCCTCTAACTCTAGTGATACTCCTTCACCCTAGATTCCTAATAGCATGCTTCCTTTTATAATTATCCCCTCTCCCTTATCGATGATTTTTCCATCTCCTCTTTCCTTCTCAACTTCTACAAATGCTTTAATATTCCTTGAATATTAATTTTTCAATAATATCCATTTGCAGTGTCTCACTCCTATTTCTCTTTGTTTGCATCTAATTCTTCCACCAATGTTCTATAATGGTTGATCTCCTAAGAAATCTATTATCCCTTGCATTATCCTTAGATGCATCCCCCATTATAAGGCCCTAGATTTGGGTGTGCATTTAACTGAGGTGGGTGCCATGGGTGACATCTCTATCACACAATTTGAAGTGAAGATATTGTAAGAAATATGACGAAAGTGGATGTTGGGTGAGAGTGTGCTAATACAAGGTGTCAAAAAATTGACAGTTGGGATTTCCATTGGGCACACGTGGAAAAATTTGTGGCATGGTGGATGTGAGTGATAGAGTGCCCATCTCGCCTAATGATGGGTGATGAGGCCCAAGATGACATCATGAGGAGAAACATGGATGACCCAAGACATGGGCTAAAATTCCCCTAGATGAGCAACCAAGTGGTAGATGAGGTTGACTTGGGACGATTTGGACTGAGGGGAGGGTACTCTAGTGGAATGAATAGTGGGCCAAGTACCCAATATGAGATGAGACAATTCAAGCTAAAATTTGGCATTGGTCGAGAAAGAAGGGACATGCAATCCAAAATTTTGTTAAAACTAGCAACAAGAAATATTGAAAATGACACCCATGAGGCTTCTGATTTGATTTTCCTTAATTAAATTGGAAGAAAATTTGTAATTTCATCTCATGAAAACTTTTATTAGTTAACTGAGTCAGGAAGAGTTAGTTAGCTTAGGAAATTCGACTTGAGGGTCAGAGAGGAGGCATGTAGAGTTATCCCATGATTTTAGGGGGGTCTAGTTATAATTATTTGTGAGTTGAAATTAGTTAACTCAATTATTTGAGTTAAAATAAGTTTAACTAGTTCTAACTGAGAGATGAGCTAGTGATAGTTACAATGAATTAAATATGATTTAATTCACATGCAGTGATCAATCAGTTAACTGATAGTTCACTATAAATAGTTGTTGCATGTCAGTTGTAAGGAAGGCCCAGTTAAGTTTGAGGTTAAAGGGAAGATAACTATCAATTGTATAATTAGAAAATTGTATAGGTAGAGCATGCAGTTAGAAGAAGGCCTAAAATAAATCATTCCTTAATTAGAAAAAAATTCCTTTAAAAGGAGGAATGAAGGCACGCATTTAGTCATTATTTTGGTGAGCACGAGTTGGTGAGACCAAACAATCAGAAGTACAATTTTGTGCATGGAGCTTGTGAGAGAAAGGTGTGCCAAGAGAACCTTGTGCATATGTTATTGTGAGACAATCAACAAAGTGCATAGGTTTCTTAGGAAGGGAAACATCAATATATTGTTTCATGGTTGTGAATTTATGCAATATACATATAGCGAGGTTTTGAGTAGTTTCTTTCCCCAGATACATCTTGTGTTGTGTGATCAAATGATTTCTCTCTTGCTTGTTTGTGATTATGTGATAGTATTTGGTTTCCACAAATTTGTAGAAGGATTCAATATTTTTTTTTAGTACATTACAAGATCAGATTGAATCCACTAATATAATTTCTACATGGTATCAGAGCATGATTTTTTTTTGGCAGCGAGTTTGCAGAGAATATCTGAAAAATTTCAAAAAAAAAAATAGCAGATCCAGATTTCTTGCGAAAAAATACCCAAATTTAAAAAAAAAATTGGTCAAATCAGAGTTCAATGAGGGAGATATTCTCAATTTAAAATCAATTATTTTTCAGAAAATTTTGTGATGGCAAGACAATTACAGCATGCACGATTCAAGAACTTGTATGCACTTGAGGTACCAGATGCATGCAAAAATTTGAGGAGCAAAGTATAGGTTAGAGACTTGGTGGTTGAGAGGGAGCATAAACTACCTCTCAACATGCAGCCTCAGAAGCAACCTCAAAAGGTTGTGGAGCATCCAAAATTGGAGAAGCATAGAGGAGATAGAGTGGAGGCATCCACTCAAGAAGAGACCTCCAGAAGGGGGAAATTTAAAGCTAGATGGGCAGAGGGAGCACATGCATCCATACATCTAGGTGAGAGGTGGGGAAATTTGAAGACATAATTGCAAGAGAATAAATTTGGGTAGGATCCATTGAGATGAATTGTCTCATGGATCAAACCTAGCTATAGGGAGCCCATAGTACACAGTAGTAGGAAGGATTGGTAGTGATTAATGAAGTCATATGTCAGAAAGACATAAATCAGAGTGACACATGTTAGATACTAGAACACATATTAGAGTTGGAAGCAGCACAGAGAGCACAAATGCAAAGTCAGTGAAAACACAAAGTTTTTAGTAGACAGTGAAGTAACTAGTAGCAATCATAGACTATGATGACAGATGCATCATATTGATTTAGTTTGGATGCTTTTCAGTTTCAGAAGTTGCAGGATCAACAACAGTAGAGATAAGTGTTGCATGCAAAACATTCCAAAGGTATTGGATCAGGATAGAGTTGAATTCGTTTCTTGTTGAGAGGGAGTGTTTAAATTGGCAACAAGAAATATTGAAAATGGCACCCATGAGGATTATGATTTAATTTTCACTTAATTAAATTGGAAGAAAAATTGTAATTTCATCTCATGATAGCTTGTATTACTTAACCGAGTCAAGAAGACTTAGTTAGCTTAGTAAATTCGATTTTAGGGTTAGGGAGGGGGCATGTAGAGTTCTACCGTGATTTTAGGGTGTCCAGTTAGAGTTATATGTGAGTTGTAATTAGTTAACTCAATTATTTTAGTTTAAATCAGTTTAACTGGTTCTAACTCAGAGATGATCTAGTGATAGGTCCAGTGAATTAAATCTGATTTAATTCACATGCAATGATCAATCAGTTAATTGATAATTCACTATAAATAGTTGTTGCATGTTAGTTCTAAGGAAGGCACAGTTGAGTTTGAGGTTAAAGGGAAGATAAATATCAGTTGTATAATTAGAAAATTGTACAGGGAGTGCACGCAATCAGAAGAAGGCATAAAATAAATCATTCCTTAATTAGAGAAAAATTCCTTTAAAAGGACGAATGAAGGCACATTTTTATTCATTGTTTTGGTGAGCGCAAGTCAGTGAGACCAATTAATTGGAAGCACAAGTTTGTGCATGGAGCTTGTGAGAGAAAGGTGTGCCAAGAGAAGCTTGTGCACAAGTTAGTGTGAGACAGTTAGCAAAGTGCATAGGTTTCTTAGGAAGGGAAATAATATTGTAATGCTTCATGGTATTGAATTTATGCAATATACAAATAGTAGGGTTTTGAGCAGTTTCTTTCCCCAGATACATCTTATGTCGTGAAATTATATTTGGTTTTTGAAAATTTGTAGAAGGATTCAATATTTTTTTAGTACATTACAAGATCAAGTTGAATCCATTGGTATAATTGTTGGGAAAAATACTAAGAGGGGGGGTGAATAAGTATTTAGAGCTTATAATATAAATTCAACTTTTTCTTTTGAGCATATTTCCATACGCAGTTTTTATGAATGGAACTAGCGTATGCACGTGAAAATGAAGAAGTAAACTAGCATATACTGATTTAACTTTCCAGATTTAGAGAAAATTCTCAGAAGCAATCTTATAAACAGATTTATCAGTTATGTATCAGATTATGAGAAGTAATCAATAGAATAAAGCATCACACACATGAACACCAATATTTAAGGTGGAAACCCAATTCGGGAGAAAACCACCGCTGATGTCGTCTTTGTTTTCAATCTTTATTATATAGAAAATCTTTTACAACATAGTACTGATGCAGAATCATACCAGTACGCAGGCTTCTACCTGCAGAAGGCTACAACCTTCTCTCGTTTTCCAGCTACAACTGGAAGGGAGCTCCAACCCCCTGATCTCGTTTACCAGCCTCTCCTGGAAGGGAGCTTCGACCCCCTGAAATCAATCACCAGCATCTACTGACAGAAAGCTTCTTCTTTCATACTGAAGGCTTCAACCCCCAGATCTACTGCTGACCATGTTTCATCAATTTTCATACTGGATCCAACAGCTTCAACACAACCCTTCATTTAACATCAACAAACATACTTTGCCCAATACTTCAAACAGAATAGTGAGACCACTGTAACCAGAATGTCAGAAATAAACCAGACTTCAGAATAGATATGAATATACAAACTCAACCCTGAACATTCATTAATTCAAATAGCATACGCTACTTTTCTTCACTGAAGTCGCGTGTATAAGCGCTTTCCTGCATACCAACCCGCGTATACTTATGTGTATTTTATTCTTCAGAAACCCTAATTTCCATACACGCTTTTCATGAAGAGAACCCGCGTATATACATGCTTTTTCTGAAACCAACTAGCGTATAGATCTGTAAAAATAAATTTTGTAGAACAGACCAGATCTATAAAACTTACCCAGATTTATTCATTTTCTTCAGCATACTTGCGCTAGTTCTTCATGATTTCGTCAGTCGATCAAACCAGAGATTCATCATCGTCAGATCTAGAGATCTTGAACCGTCATTATATCCATGGGTGCATCATAGATTTAGATCTATCAATTAAGAACAGAGTTCCTCCATGCAGATATTCCTTAGAGAAATTTATTCATCAACAACCCTTACACCTGCACCCCTTTCACTATGATCTTCTTCTCCTTAAATAGATTTAGCTTTTACCAATACCATGAGTCAAAACCACACAAATTCCGATGGTATTCTTGGACGGAATCAAATAAACTATACAACGCTCAATACTGTGTGCCAAAACCATGGTAATGCCCCTTGGTATTATAATTTTGGAGCGCAAAAGGGCATACGCGACTTGGGACGTACTTATCCGCGTGTATATGTGACTTGGCCTTTACAAAAGTGCGTATACATTATGACATATTTAATTTATCATTTCTCCGGCACATATTGGACTTCTTTTTCTCTGTCACATATGAACTTCATTGTAGATACATCATTCTTACATCTTTAACACATAGGTTGCTATCCAAAGACAACTCATCAAGTCAGTTTCCATCAAGGACAACTTCATCAAGTAGGTTGCCATCAAGGACAACATATTGCATGATATTGCCAACAATAATTTCTAGAAATTTGGCGTAGACCAGGTGAAACAAGTCGGGGATCCAAGGGCATTGGCTAGACGAGACGAGATGAGAAAACTAAAATTTGACATGACGGAATGAAATTTGGCATCAGTTGAGACAAAATAGGTGGAATTATTATATATATGCATGACTCACACAATGGAACTAAGGAAATATCAGGTAGGAAAGGGAAGAAGAACCAAATAAAACAACATACAAGACGAAGAGGGCCGAATGAAGAGACGGGTAAGGGAGCTAAAGGGAAGTCATATATGAGTCTTAGAAAAGCGAGGGGAGCTAAAATGATACTAGGCCTATGATCGTGTAGGGATAGAAGTCATATTGGATGACCTAAACTAAACCTACCCATCTTGGGCAAGCTGACCCTCATAGGTGGTTGAACTACTTGTGGTAGGGTGGAAGGGTGACCCAGTGGGGTGTTAGTTTTTGTAGCATCAGACAAGTTTTCTAGTCTTGATTTGTATCATAAATGTTTCATGAGATAAGCTTGAAAAAAACCTTAATTAAATTAATTATCCATCATTTAAAATTTTCCTATCTTAGGAAAATTGGTTAATTAATAGTAATTAATTAAGGAAAGGTGAGAATGCTCTAGATACTCACAAATATTGAGTTTGAGATGATCTTAGCCACTGATGAGAATATAATCATGGTTTTTGGTTCACCAAAAAAATATTATAAGATCAAGTTGATGGGGATGGATATAGACACATCATGAGAACACGTTCCTTCGAATATTGAGCTATCCAACTACAAATTTCGAGTAGAGAAGAAGAGTTTAAGCTAGAAGGGACCAAGAGGAAAGAGGGAGTAGAGGAAAAAAGTTCTGGTGTATTTCCAATTCCGGAGAGTCAACAACAAGAGGGTCGAGTTATTTCTCAGTGAGGCTGCGCGGGAAGCTTCATAGGGTAGTTTGATCTAGCTGGAGAGGAGGTGGATTTAGTTGCTAGTGGTCGACAAATTTTCCATAAGGCCAAGCGAGTCATCTTTTGTTAGGTCCCTATATTACTAGTTTAGTCCTTTATTGTTATTAGTGTATCCCCCTTATTTTTATTATTGTACCCCTATAACCCCAATATTGTTATTATTGTGCCCTTACATTGTTACTGTTAGGTCAGCTAGGATTATATTGTGGGCCCATGGACTCCTATATATAGAAGGAGGTTTTGGTCATTTGTATCATCCAATAATTGCTCATTTATGTAATGTCTTGGAGGTTTTCCCCTTGAATTGGCTGATTTCTAAGGTGTTTATCTCTCTTTTATTCTATTTTTGGAGTTGGTTTCATAACATTTGGTATCAGAGCTTTGGATTCTAGGGTTTCACTGCTCCAAACAGGTCATCGTGGAATTTTCGCAGTAACATTTTTTCTATGAAGGTTAACAAGCTGAAATTTGTACAACGCGAAGCCGAAATCCTGAGGAACCTCCTGTAACAATTTGATATATTAGTTCGCAAAATTTTTGGAGATATGATCTGTGGAAGTTAATGTTTTTTTAGGCTACCGAATTTCAACTAAAACATGTCATCTTGGAATTTTCTCTATAACTTCTCGTATACGAAGTTTCAGAAGCTAAAATTTTTACATTGCAAAGATGACATCTTGAGGAACCTCCTGTAACAATTTCAGATATTGTTTCACAATATTATTAGAGATATGATCCATGGAAGTTAGGATTGTTTCAGGCTCTTGAATTTCATCTCAAAGAGGTGACCATGGGAAAAACGTCATAAATCTCTCTCTGAGCGTCAGATTGGGATTCTATAAAAAGTGGCCGCAAGTAAACAGATTGTAATTTTCATTATATTAGTTTCAGAACTGAAGGAGAAAACAATGACATGTGGAAAGTCGTACAAATTCTCTCTACTAAACTAGTCCATAATTAGGTCATCGTGGGAGATTGGGCATAACTTTGTCTTGAAGAATCCAAATCAGGTCAGACCTGTGGCATTAGAAAGAAGCTTCATAGGGCTAATTCAGGACTGAATTTTAGATATTTAAGATTCGAAATCACAGAGATAATTCAGTTTCATTATCGAACTCCTCAAAAGCAAGAAAAAGGTGTATTTTTTTCGAATTACATAAGTCTCATTTGAAAAAAAAAATAGTTTGAATTTATTCCAAGGGCATATTAAAGAATAGATATTAGTATTGGGTTTTAAAATTCCCCCTAAAAATAATTCAACACCCATTAAGCCTTCATAAGGCTCTACTATGACTCATGAAGACAAAGAAACACAACATGAGATATCAAAATTACAAGAGCAAGTGCACCAAATTTCGCTATCGCAAAGAGCAACAAAAAATGAAATGGAAGTTTTGAAGAAAGGCATGGAAACTAAGATGGATGGTTTGAAGAAAGGCATGGAAGCTAAGATGAATGATTTGGAAGCTAATATTGATGGCATGGAAGTGGGCATGGAAGCTAAGATGGATGGCATGGAAGCTAAGATGGATGACATGGAAGCTAAGGTCGATGAAAAAATGAAAGACAACATGGAAAACATGAAGAGTGATTTGGAAAAGTTGATACAAGAAATGTTTCCTAATGGTGAAAGATAGTATAGGAAACTCACGATGAGAAAAAAATAAATGTTAATCGTGATTTCATAAACTCTAATTTTGGATGGAAGAACCACCATATTCCAAAGATGGATATGAGGAAGTTTGATGGCAAGGATCCCATAACATGGATACTATAGATGGAGAAATATTTTGATCTCAATAATGTGCAAACACACGAAGCATTACATTGACTTTGTAAGAATAAAATACATTTGTATGGTATCGATGGCTTTTTCTCCGTAAAAAAATTGTCCCTTGGTCAATTTTTACGGAGAAAATGATAAACACATTATGAGGATACAAAAAGCAACACCTTCTTTAGCCAATTGATAAATCTCAAACAAAAGGGTTCAGTGGTGGAGCACATTGAGGACTTCCAAAAATTGAATATAAGGGTAATTGATATTCCAGAAGAACACAGGATTGACGTATTCATAGGGACTTAAAGGATAACATCCAACATGAAGTTCGTGTTTGGGAACCTGATTCATTGAAAAAGGCATTCAGGTTGGCAAGAAAAATTGAATGTAAAATTATGGCAACAAGGAAGCCTACAAGGTTGACACCATAACAATTGGAAGAAAAAAGAGAAAAAGGGCTTTGCTACAGTTGTGATAGAAAATACACTAAAGGTCATAAGTGTGCTGAGAAGAAATTATTTTACATATATTGTGAAGAGGAAGAAGAAAATGAACAAGAATCTTCAAAAGAGGATATACACCATGAACCAACCCTAGAAGAGGAAGAAATGAGTCTAACCATATCATGTAATGCATTGGTAGGAATTAAAACTCCTCAAAATCTCAAGATAGAAGGACATATCAAGAAGAAAAAGGTAATAGTGTTGATGGATTTAGGTAGTACCCATAATTTTATTCATTTTAAGGTAGCTAAGGAATCGAATTGTTTCCTATACCCAACACCAGAATATCAAGTGATGGTTGCAAATGGAGGAACTATAAATTGCTCTGGAAAATGCCATAATATCAAGCTAACCATGGGGGAATATGTATTGACTAGTCCAATGCTTTCCATTCCTATGGGAGGTGCTGATGTTCTACTAGGAGTACAATGGTTACAATCTTTGGGGACAATAGCTTTTAATTTTCAAGAACTTTTCTTGAATTTGTTTTCAGAAGGAAAGGAAATTGAATTACGAGGTATCGCAGGGAAGCTAGGAAAGATAATAAGATATAATGTCATGACAAAGCTTCTGAAGAAAGAACAACGAGGCGTAATTGCACAATTATGCTCACTAGAAGTTCCAACATCAAAATCATCTATTCCTGCAGATCTCCAAAAAGTCTTGGACAACCATTCCAAGGTGTTTGAAACTCCCAAAGGACTCCCACCTATTCGTGATCATGATCATGCTATTCATTTGATTCCAGGAGGTGTTCCTCCAAACATCAGGCCTTATAGATACCCTTATGTCCAAAAGAGTGAAATTGAGCGTATGATTGCAGAAATGTTAGAGGATGGTATAATTCAACCTAGTCAAAGTTATTTCTCTGTTCCAGTAGTATTAGTGCACAAGAAGGATGGATCATGGCACATGTGTCCGGATTATATGGAGCTCAATAAGCTCACCATTAAAGATAAATTTTCCATTCCTACGATTGATGAATTATTGGATGAATTACATGGAGAAATTTATTTTACCAAGTTGGACCTTTGATCAGGATATCATCAAATTAGAATGAAGACTGAAGATATTCCAAAAACAACATTTCAAACTCATAAGGGTCATTATGAATTTTTGGTCATGCCTTTTGGCCTTACCAATGCACTTTCTACATTTCAAGGGTTGATGAATTCCATTTTCAAACCCTTCCTTAAAAAATTTGTGCTAGTATTTTTTTATGATATACTAATCTACAATAGGTCTTGGAAGGATCATGTTCAACACGTTGACAGGGTGCTCAAACTATTGCAGGAGAAACAATTATATGCAAAAACATCCAAATGTTTCTTTGGAGTACAAGAGGTGGAATATATGGGTCATATTGTATCTCACGATGGTGTTAAGGTAGACCCTAACAAAATTAAAGCCATTAATGAATGGAAAGTCCCCACAACCATAAAGAAGTTGTGAGGATTTCTCGGGTTAACATGGTATTATCACAATTTTGTTAAGAATTATGGGAGAATAGTAGCACCTCTAACAAAATTATTAAATAAAGATGCATTTTCATGGACTCCTGAAGCAACTAAGGCTTTTGAACATCTTAAAGAGGCAATGCACCTAGCACTGGTCTTAGCTATGCCATACTTCACAAAAACATTTATTGTAGAATGTGATGCCTCTAAAAATGGAATTGGTGTTGTTTTAATGCAAGAAGGAAAATCCATTTCTTTTGAAAGTCGTCCAATCAAAGGAAAGTTTTTACAGAAAGCTATTATGAGAAGGAAATGTTAGCAATAGTACATGTACTAAATAAATGGCGACCTTACCTAATGGGAAGACACTTCAAGGTAAAAACTGATCATGTTAAACACTTTTTGGAACAAAGACTATCTTCAGAAGAGCAGCAAAAATGGGTCACAAAGATGTTGGGTTATAACTTTGAAATAATATACAAAAAAGGGAAGCTAAATGTTGTTGTAGATGCACTCTCAAGAAAGAATGAAGAGGCAGAAGCATTGCTTTGTGCCATTTCTATTATCCAACCAGATTGGATAACCGAAGCAAGGGATGAATGGAAGAAGGACGAAGAAGTGTGGAAAAATGATTCCTTATGGTACAAAGATCGCTTACATATTTATAAGAATTCCCAACTAAAACAAAAGATTCTTTTGGAATTGCACACTTCTCCTTTAGGAGGACACTCAGGATTTTTAAAAAATTACCACAGGGTGAAGAAAGAATTTTTTTGGGATGGCCTTAAATCTGATATTCAAAATTCTGTGGCAGAATTTCTTGTTTTCCAGCAAAATAAAGTTGAGAAAATTAAGACCCCGGGTCTTCTACAACCTTTATCCATTCCAAGTCAATGCTAGGAGGAGATATCAATGGATTTTATCACAGGTTTACCTAAGTCTGAAGGAAAGAGTGTCATCATGGTGGTAGTTGATAGACTTACAAAGTATGCACACTTTTGTGCATTATCTTATCCATTTAAAGAAAGTACAGTTGCTAGTACATTCATGGACACAATTCAAAAGCTAAATGGAAACCCAAAGGTTATTGTGAGCGACAGAGATCCCATTTTTATTGGAAATTTTTGGACGGAGTTATTTTCTTGTTTGGGTACTCAATTAGCTCATATCTCATCTTATCATCCTCAATTCAATGGTCAACTGAGATAGTGAATAAATGTTTGGAAGGATATCTTGGTTGTTTTGTATCTGATAAACAAACACAATGGGTCAAGTGGTTACCTCTCGCTGAATGGTGGTATAATGCTTCCTTCCATACTACAGCAAAAATGACCCCATTTATGGCACTTTATGGATATCATCCACCGTCTATCACATCATCTTTAAGAGAAAATTCTAAGGTTCAAGTAGTGGAAGATCACATAGAGCATCAACAAGAAGTTCTCCAACTATTAAAGGATAACCTAATTTGGCACAAAATTGAATGAAACAACAGGCAGATCAACATCACAACAAGAGAAGTTTTGAAGTAGGAAACTGGGTATTTTTACGGCTACAACCATACAAAAAAATATCCCTCAAGCAAGCTAAGAAGGATAATAAATTATCGCCAAAGTACTATGGCCCTTACAAGGTGTTGCAAAAGATTGATACTATGGAATACAAATTGGAGCTTCCTGCTTCTTCGCGAGTGCATCTAGTTTTCCATGTTTCATGCTTAAAGAAGGTTATAGGTTCCAGTTCAAACAATATTTCCAGAACTTGATGAGGAAGGAAAAATCATATTGGAACCTGAAGCGGTCACGGAAACAAGAATTCGAAAGCTATGAAATCGATCAATTTCAGAGTATCTCATCAAGTGGAAGAACTTACCCACTGAAGATTCTACATGGGAGGATGAGAATTCTAGTACATTTGATACATTTAGTTGGAAAAATTATTCCTTATGGTACAAAGATCGCTTATATCTTTATAATAATTCCCAACTAAAACAAAATATTCTTTTGGAAGTGCACGCTTCTTCGTTAGGAGGACACTCAGGATTTTTAAAAACTTACCACAGGGTGAAGAAAGAATTTTTTTGGGATGACCTTAAATCTGATATTCAAAATTTTGTGGCAGAATGTTTTGTTTTCTAGAAAAATAAAGTTGAGAGAATTAAGACCCCGGGTCTTCTACAACCTTTATCCATTCCAAGTCAATGTTGGGAGGAGATATCAATGGATTTTATCACAGGTTTACCTAAGTCCGAAGGAAAGAGTGTAAACATAGTGGTAGTTGATAGACTTACAAAGTATGCACACTTTTTTGCATTATCTCGTCCATTTAAAGCAAGTACAGTTGCTAGTACATTCATGGACACAATTCAAAAGCTAAATGGAAACCCAAAGGTTATTGTGAGTGACAGAGATCCCATTTTTACTAGAAATTTTTGGACGGAGTTATTTTCTTGTTTGGGTACTCAATTAGCTCATAGCTCATCTTATCATCCTCAATCCGATGGTCAAACTGAGATAGTGAATAAATATTTGGAAGGATATATTGGTTGTTTTGTATCTGATAAACAAACACAATGGGTCAAGTGGTTACCTCTTGTTGAATGGTGATATAACACTTCCTTCCATACTACAGCAAAAATGAACCCATTTATGGAACTTTATGGATATAATCCACCGTCTATCACATCATCTTTAAGAGAAAATTCTAAGGTTCAAGTAGTGGAAGATCACATCGAGCATCAACAAGAAGTTCTCCAACTGTTAAAGGATAACCTAATTTGGCACAAAATTGAATGAAACAACAGGCATATCAACATCACAGCAAGAGAAGTTTTGATGTAGGAGACTGGGTATTTTTACAGCTACAACCATACAAAAAAATTTCCCTCAAGCAAGCTAAGAAGGATAATAAATCATCGCCAAAGTACTATGGTCATTACAAGGTGTTGCAAAATATTGATACTATGGCATACAAATTGGAGCTTCCTGCTTCTTCGTGAGTGCATCTAGTTTTCCATGTTTCATGCTTAAAGAAGGTTATAGGTTCCAGTTCAAATAATATTACCAGAACTTGATGAGGAAGGAAAAATCATATTGGAACCTGAAGCAGTCACGGAAACAAGAACTCGAAAGCTATGAAATCGATCAATTTCAGAGTATCTCATCAAGTGGAAGAACTTACCCACTGAAGATTCTACATGGGAGGATGAGAATTTTATACAGAAGCACCCAGAGCTACTCAAGCATTGAGGACAACACTTTTTTGAAGGAGAGGGGCATGTTAGGTCCCTATATTACTAGTTTAGTCCCTTATTGTTATTAGTGTAGCCCCCTTATTGTTATTGTTGTACCCTTGTAACCCAAATATTGTTATTATTGTGCCCTTACATTGTTATTGTTAGGTTGGTTAGGATTATATTGTGGGCCCATGGACTCCTATATATAGAAGGAGGTTTTGGTCATTTGTATCATCCAAGAATTGTTCATTTATGTAATGTATTGGAGGTTTCCCCCTTTAAGTGGCTAATTTCTAAGGCGTTGATCTCTCTTTTATTCTATTTTTGGAGCTGGTTTCATAACATCTTTAGAGGCTGGGTGGGGAAAAATGATTGCATTAGAGAAGTTCCATAAGAAGTTTGAGTTTGGCTGAAGCAAAGGCTGACACAAGGGCTTTCGAGTGGCCCAAAAAAAGCCAGATTTGGAGCTGGGATCTATTATTGCCTAAATCTACCTCTAGGCTGAAGGAAGGCAGGATTCAAGATAACACCAAACCACGCTCAGCCTCGTAGCTAGCCCTACGAGGACAGGAGAGGGCTCTCTCCGGGTCTATCTCGAAAAAAGATGTCCAATGGGGCCTGAGATGACTTAAAATGGATACTGATTTTAGGCTAGTAAATAAATAGGAAAGATGTATTTTGATGAATGACTGGGTTTCAGGGATGTATGGGACAAAGAATAGCATGAGCTGAGAAATTAAATCAAAGACACAGAGTGTTTCATGAGGCAAGATAGGCAGGAAGTTTAGCAATCAAATTTGAAATAATATGGAGTGGAAAGACTGTTGAGAGGTTGAAAATGGCATATATAATGAATCCTTTTCAATAGAAGAAGACATACAGAAACATGAACGCTTTCCCAAGGTAGAGCAATAAACTGGATTCTACCTTTCTTACTTAAAAGAATTCAACTAGAAATGATTATGAATGAACGGTAAAACATAACGAGATACATATGAAACAGAAAGAAAAGACATATGCTAAACTCACACCACATGAATCTCATAAATCAGAGCTGCATCCTTTCATTAATTCTCTGTCAAAACTGTACAGTCAAACGCTGAGTTATTCTTCCCCACTTTTCCCAGAACTCAGCTCCCTTACAAATGATTTTCAATACAATAAATAAAATCCACTATGAGAAAACAGATCGACCAAACAATAAGGAATTTTTTAATCATCATTAACAAAAAAAAGCTGAAGAGCCAATTATCTGTTTCTGAAAAGGAGCAACGTTACATTTTCTACTCAAATTTGTTGATGACCAATGGAGAGGCGGAAACTGTAGCTGTAGACCCTTTGAATTATTAACTGAAGTCAAAAATAGGTAATAGAATCCTATTTCTCTTCCATGGTAGATATCTACATTTTATTTTAAGCTTCGGTCTTTGACTTTTCACTTTACATTGCCGTTGGAATGAAAACCAACTTTTTAACAAAAATAGCTTTGAACGAAGATTTGGCCTTTAGTGAAGGGAAAAACGCATTGTAAATGAACGGTCCCAGCTGCAAATTTTCTAAGCTCAACAATATCTCCTTCAATACCAACGAACACATATCCATTTGCTTAAAATAAGCTCTTCGTGCTTTCAATTTGAAGAAATTAGTTGTGTTACCATTGTTTGATAATTTGAGCGGATGGTATAAAAGTTAAGAGCTTAGAAATGTAGTTTCCACTGGCTGTATTGACCTGTGTACCATTTTTACCAGCACATTTTTCTCAATCATCTAATTAGTCACTGATACAAGAAACTCAATGCCTCCTTTACCTCTAGTTTGTGAAGCATGTTCCTCCATGAATAAAAACAATGATACGACACACCTGCGGTTAGGAAGCATAGGAGATTGAGTTAGTTTGAAATTTTGATGAAGCGGTGATGAATTTGTGCCTGTCAGCCATGTGCACCGCGCACACACCCAGTGCGTCGCGCCCTGTGGATGCGTCGCGCTGGTTCAAATTTACACTGTGCAGGCCGGCCCAATGCGCCGCGTCACTTGCCGAACGCGCCGCGCAATGAAATTTTCCAATTTTGCTGCGATTTTGCTCCTCCTTTTCAACACGATTTCTCCTTAGCTCACTCTCTCCTGCTTTGAACGCAAATAAGCCCTTTGCAACATGACCAGTGAATTTATATACGTATAAACCCATTTTTATAATATTTTTGCATTGTGACTTATTCTCTCAACTCCGCTTTGGGAATTTTGTATCATTGTGCTTCTTATTAACTGAATGATGGATTTTTGTTTGTCTTACAGGGTATGGAGTTGTTGAAGCCTGGAAAGGTGACCAGGGCTGCCTGAAGAACTGTAGAACTTGAAAAACCTTAAAAATCATGTATTAAACAAATTTGATGATTAAAATAGAGTTTTGAAGAAGAAACATCTTTGAGCATTATTAATGATGAAAATATTGAAATGAAAACTCATTGAAGACATCCTCATGGCCTGTAGGCATTATTTGACATTCTGATGACCAAACCCTAGACCTTAGTGACTGAAAAGACTCTTTTTTTTACCACAAGACCATCTATGACTGTAAATGACTGACATCAGCTTTAATGAATTTTGATAAATTTTGACCAACCCAGCAGATAAAAACATGAGGGAAACGAGTAAAGAGACCCTTCCGTCAGATAATGGCATGCCCCTAACGGAATTCAGATGAATAAACGGAATGAGACACCTAAAAAATGAAATGCAATAAGATTTTTTGATCTCTGACGGAGGACTGAATAGACCGACTCTAACAGGATCAATGTTGGGTGAGACAAATTGTCTACTAATATTTTGGCCAAATTATTTTGCCGAGGAATTCCAGTTTGGGAATATAGATAATGTACTCATATTTTTTTTCTACATATAATAAATTAAACCCTCATCTACTACACTGGTTTTCCTAGTTGGGTTTCTCCAGGGATTTTGTCCAAAAATATTGGTGTCATTTTTATTGTGTGTGTGCACCTATTTTCTCAATTTCAATTTATTTTTTGTAATTTTTTTTTATTGTGAAGAAATTTCAATGTGATTTATTCCATATTTGTTGTAACAAATAAACTGCATAATTAATTAGTTAGAAGAATAAATTCGAGTTGCTACATTTCAAACAAATTTTCACATGGGGTCATAAGGCTGTGAAGACATGCTATTTGTGATTGATAGGGATTTCTTAGTTCTGTAAAATTTTGGACCAAGCCATCATCTCGAAAAATTGTTTTAATATGTGGATTTAATAAAATCAGAATGATGGAGGGTCATTTCATTTATATATCAATGCATGTGTATGATAATATTGATGATGGGTTAATGTCTTGCACATAATTATCATGTATTTATGAATGAAATAAATTAAGATTGATTGGAATATATTGAAGAGTTGTAATAATATACTGTGCAACTATATATATATATAATAAGTAAACTTATTATGAGGTGTAGTCCAAGTGAAGTATATTTTCTCTTCATGAAGCAGAGGTGAAACATGTTCATTCCACACACTCAAGGGATTGCAGTGCACCCAAAAAGCACCTTGTGACCATAGGAGGCCTTGGGGTCATGACAAGTGGTATTAGAGATCATAAAGGGAAGAGGTGGAGAGCTAGAAACATTGATCTTCTACCACTTGAAGGTGGTACTAGAGATACCATACAAAAGGAAGAGTATTATAGAACTTCACCACATAGAAGTGGTATCATAGCATACTTATCTACATACAAGTTGTGCCAAAGGAAGTGAGGATGAAGGAAGAGCATGGGGAAAATTTCTTGTTGTTGTAGGTTATTGGGAGAAGGGGCTCCTGCAATCGATTTCTAGGTGGGTAAATGGGTTTTTAATATTAGTTCTTCGTAAATTTTGCAATTGAAGTGAGCCTGACAAGAACACATCTGGGAAGAAGCATGTCACAATGACGAACACTAGGTCTAACCCAGTGAACCAAGATGAGGTGACACTATCTAAGAAGGTCAAAGATCTTGAGATGACTTTGGTCAAGACTGTTGAAGGTATGGAAGGTCGTTGAAATGAGTTTGAAGAGATACAAGAAAATATTTAGGAGATTAGTGGGGGAATTAGGTCAGGGTCCTACTCCCTTGAATTTGTAGTGAGACAAGCCCAAGATCGGGAAGATTAGCTGGAATTGGAGGAATAGGTGAAGTCACTTGCGGCACTCACAAGAGACTAGGATGATATGATTTTAGTATTAAAGCAAGTCGTAGGGTATATTTCATGTAATTAATATATGAAGGTGAAGCTAAAAGAACTAGATATGTATGATGGGACAAGAAAAACTAAGGTGTTGGGAAACGTTTTTTGGGACATGGAACAAATGCTAGAACAAATGAAGGGTTGTTCCGAAGAAATGAAGTTTATTGAAACAATAATGTATATCATAGGAACAATAAAACCTTGGTGGAGAACCAAGGTTGAGGACTTAGCAGTAGGTCGCATAATAAACAAAATTAAGACATCGACATATTTGAAAGAGGTTTTGTACACACAATTTGGACCAGGGAATCGAGAATGGGTGACAAGGGATTACCTAATAGAGCTGAAGTATACCAGTAATATCAAACCTATATCAAAGAGTTTTCAGATCTTATGTTGGATATTAGAGATATGCATGAGAAGGACATGATATATGCCTTTATTAGCAATCTATAGCCATGGGAAAGGAATGAAATTATGAAGCAAGGAGTCCAATATCTTACAAAAACCATCACCGCAACAAAGAAAATTCTTGACACTAAAAAAATGGTAAATATAAGGAGGAGATGTAGAGTGATAAGAGTAAGAAGAAAAAGAGTAATAAGAAGAATAAGGACTAGGAAAAATGGAAGACTTCCATGATGGAAAACCAACAAGTGTAGCCAAAGAGAAGAAGCCCATATCTTGTTGGATCTGCAGAAAGGATCACTTGGAAAGGAATTTTCTGATCAAGCAAAAGGTGGTTGCTTTGGAGTAGTAAGATGCAAGTAAAGTTGGAATGTTGTAGGAGGATGGCTACCATCATTGAACCAAATACAACAATGAGGATGGATGCCATCATTGGAAGTGAAAAATAATATTGTGGTGTTACATGTGAGATTTTTTCAACAATGATGTGGAGTCCCCTCTCTCATGAAATGTGGACATCGTGTTCACTTTAACGGATAGAGTAGAGAAGATCAAGAATATGAAAAGTAAAATGGAGCAAGAAGAGGAGATGAGGATGGAAACAATAGTTAAAAGATGTGACCAAGGAGAGGTGCCTTGGTATGTTGAGGCCAAGGAAGAGGATGCTACATTGAAATTGAGCCTAAGAGGTTGATCATGAGATACAAAAATTGAGATAATTGTTGAGGAAGCAGAGGGTAGGATAGGGTGATATCCTCATTTTCTGACTTACATGACGAGGAAGTATAGAACGATGTTTATGAGAGATTAAATGGGAGATGCAGGTGGATGTTACCATGAAAAAAAATCCTATTAATATCACTGAGCCATGAGGAGATGGATCACTATTATAGATATATAGTGAGCCAAGACCATGGGGGTACCTAGAGTGGTTCCTATACAACAAAAAATTGGTGGAGTTGTGATGATATGAAATTGAGGATATTTCACTGTGAGACATGAGTTATTATGTAGCTTGGTGCAATGATTAGATTATATACATGAATTTATGAGCCTCATGAGGGGATCCAATACATGCTATAATGCAAGAGTGATTTCTAGATATGTAGTCATCAATTTCATTCAAATAAACTTCATCATGGTGATGATATCCAGTGGGAAATGACTAGAGAGTTGTGTTTGGACTATTGCTAGGATAAAAATAACTTTGAGTGGGGGGGGGCATGTCAAGCCCTAGATTTGGGTGCTCCTTTTACATAGGTGTGTGTCATGGGAGACACATCCATCACATGATTTGTGACAAATATATCACAGGAAATGCAACAAAAGTGGGTGTTGGGAAATAGTGTTCCAATAAGATATGTTTAAAAATTGACACTTTGGGTTTCCATTGGGCTTGCCTGGGTAGCTTGGTGTAATAATGGATGTGAGTGACCAAGTTCCCAACTAGCCTAATGATCGATGGGGAGGCCCATGATTAAATATTGAGGAAAAACATTGGTGTCCCAAGACATGGGCCAAAAATCCCCAAAACGAGCAACCAAATGGTAGATGAGGTTAGCCCGAGATGAATTGGACTGAGGGGAGGGAATCTTAGTGGAATATATGGTGATTCGAGTCCCCAAGACAATATGAGATGAGTTTACCCAAAATTTAGCATCAACGGGGTGAGATGAGACAAGTCATGTCAAAATTTTTCATTGGCCGAGCGAGATGGGACGAGTGAGAAAATTTTTTGTGTCAGATGGGAGAGATGAGTTGGGCAAGCCAAGGGACTTGGTCGAATGAGACAAGACATGCGAGCCAAATTTTTTCAATGGATAGAATGAAATTTGGTGTCGACTAGAACAACATTTGTCGTTTGCTAGAATGAAATTTAGAATGAATTGGAACAAAATTTAGCATCGACCAAGACATAATGGGTGGAATGAGTTGTATAGATGCATGAATCACACAGTGGAATGAAATTAGCACCAAAAATTAATGGGGTGAAGAAATGAAGATGAAAGGCACAAGATGAAGAGGGTCAAACGAAGAGAAAATGAGCAAGGGAGCTTAAAGGAAGTCAAAACCAAGTCTTGAACAAGTGAGGGGAGTCAAAATGAGCTCGGACTTACAGTCATGTAGAGCTCGAGATCCTCTTCGACAACTTAAACCAAACTTGGGTGACCCAATGGGGTCCTAAGGATGAAAAAACATGTTCTTTGTAATTGTTTTCGATTTTTTAGTTATGTAAAATTGTGGATTAGACCATTGTCTCAGGGAATTGTTGTAATATGTGGATTTAATAAAAACATAAGGTCAAGGGGTCATTTCATTTATAAATTTGTGCATTGTTATGATTATATTGATGATGTATTTATGTCTTGGATATAATTCTTATAGGCTTTATGAATTAAAGAATTAATTCAAGTAGAAGTGGTAGTAAGACTACTTGCACTATATTGAAAAGTTGTAATATTCCGTTGCATAAATAATGATATCAAGATTATAGAAGTAAAATTATTGTGAGGCATAGTCTGAGTGAAGTAGATCTATACTCCACGAGGAATAGGTTAAACATGTTGGTGCTCACACTCGAGGGATCATGGTGTACCCAAAAGGTGCCTTGTGACTGTAGGAGGCCTTGGGGTGGTGACACCCATCCTGTAACCTTATTATATTCTGTAACCTACCAACACCATCCTAATAGACTCCTAGTGGTGAATGGAAATTACTCAACCATTTATTCTAGAGTAAATGGAAATAATCCATCCTTTTATTAAAAAGAGATTAATCTAAAAGGGGATTTCTTACATTAATCTACCCTAAGATCCCTTCTTAAAGACCACTATTTCTCTAGAGGAGGATTGGTGGTTTTTAATATTCAAATATACGACACACCTATCCATAATGTTTCTACTCAAAATTCCATAACTCATGTGATTTAGTGATCAACCTGTTGTAATGAAAACAAATTAATAACTATTTGTTGAAAAGTCTTGTTATGTCAATCCTTTTACTCTAGAGCTTCCACAACCCTCTTTAGCTACTTTTACAAACCAGGGAATCCATAGATGAATACATCATACTAATCCTTTAAGGGTTCATCATATAGGATAAACTTTACTTTTTAACCCACTAGTTCTTAATATTGTGCTTGTAAATTATTATAATAATCCTACAAATATATTTCTCTAAAGAAAAAGTCTCAACAATGGACATAATTGACCAAGTACCCTTTGTCCACAATTCAGGATATAGAGCACTCCAGGAAATCTCAAAATTTCCACTCTACTTGCTTTGATACCATTATAACATACCCAACCATTTGGCTAGCCTAAAATCAACATTTTAGAGTTGTAGTACCAACTTCCTAATTGTCTTGTTATGATTTTAATATTTCATGCAATAAAAACCATGCAATCTTATGCATACACATAGAACAACATTGAATTTATAACTCTAATGCATTATTTCAACATCATCACATAGAAACAACAAGAATTTATATTTTATAAATTTAAAAAAAAAAAAAACTTATTGTAAATGAAGGTAATCCATAGAATACCATGGATATTCCACTGGACATTTAGTCTCAACATGTTTGATGAAGTTATAATTAAAAAAGTTTTAAATCTATATTATGAGGGTTCACTTCTCTTTAGATTTTTGGAATTGTAGATTATTGTTTATTGTGTATGCATGAAAATTAAAATTATGTATAAAATAGAGAACGGTGAAATAAAAAATCACAAACCAAATTTGACACATGACATATCCTAAGAAACATTTTCAGAGAAAACCTAGCCAGAAAGTGAGGCCGCTCTGCTCTCTTTCTCTGAATATAAAATCACTATGAGTACAAATAATTAAGGCATGTGGTTTTTGGGCTACTACAATGCAAAAATATTATGTGTGTTCTCTTTATATCCCTCTCGTTTACTTTTCTTGACTATGGAATAAATGCCCTAGAAAAGAATGGAACCCCTTTTTCTCCTAGTGACCCAATTACGACACAACCTGATAGCCTAATAGTGGTTAGTTTTGACTCTCTCAACTCTTAAATACAGTTTCAATGTGGACTCTTCTAGAGTATTATTCATAATAATCATGCGGTGAGCCCCTTTTCCATGGATAATGGGGGCTAATGTGGCATTGTGTCAAATTATGGTGGGAAAAAAGGAAGGTCAACTTTTGAGTGGCATAAATTTTGCATATGGACACTGATTGAGGTGATTCTTTTGCTGTTGGAGAGGTATCTATGTGTAGAATAAGAACAAAGGTTGTGGTGCTAAATTGGAAAAGTTTCATTCCCCCCAAAATTCCATTTTATACCAAAAAATTCTTCCAAAAGGTTTCAAACCCCAATTTTCCAAGATGGGTCTTGCTATTTAAAATGGTCTTGTGAGCTTATTCCTACAAATTTTCCACTCATCGAGAATTGTTGTGGATGAAAAACAATATAATGATCCAATATGGATCATACCTCTCCATTTGGAATTATTTTGGTCCTCAAAAACTTCCACTGAATGAGATGAGGAAATTTTTCCTCCACCTTCTCTCCGGTGTACCATTTAGCCTTGCCTTGAAGTTGTATTTTCAACCCACTCTACCAAAGGTAACACTACCCTTGTCTTGTAGTTTTGGACCTATTTACAAAAATATATATATTTTTCAAGTCTTCCTGAGCAACTGGTGCCAAATCCTCCACAAAAGATAGGACATATTCCTCTTCCCAGTCTAACATGGAAGGCTTATAGAGTTTTAGATTCTCTACGTTCACAATTGAGTAATTTCTTCTGTATGGGGGTAGAATAAGTCTATATAAGGAATTATATCCCACATTTTTTAATATCTCAAAGGGGGCATACTATAGAGCCTTTATTTTCTTACCAAGACCTTGTAGCCTCTCCTTGTTCAACTATAGCCATACTTTGTCTCCCACCTTGAATGACTTCTTTATTCTGTGGTGATCATGTCTAGACTTAGATTTTTCCTATGACTTATATAGTGTCTCATGGACCTATATGTGGTTTTTATTGAACTTCTTAACACATTTTTCTTCCCTTAAGGAATCGCTTGTAAGATCCTCCCTTACTCCTCCAATTCTATGTATGCAATGTCCAAAGGTGAAGGTGACAAATATCCAAAACAAATTTTCAAATTGGGACTTACTAGTAGAAGTGCACACTGCTAAATTATATTAGTGTTTTATTTATACCATATTTTCATCTCAGGTCTTCAGATGCTTCTGATTCAAAACCCTCAAAAATTGCACCAAAGTCTTGTTGACTACTTCTGTCTGTCCATCTGTCTTTGGATGGAATTTTGTAGATCACTTCAAATTTGTGTTCATATTCTCCCACAATGTAGTCCAAAATACATAAAGAAATATCATGTCCCTATCTTAATGATACTCTTCGGTATCCCAAAGAACACCCCTACTTGTCCAAAGAGAAAACTTGTCACTTCTTTCCCACTGATGGTAATTTTATAGGGCATAAAAACACACATCTTGTTGACCATGTCAACTACCATGAACATGTAGTCATGTGCCTTCCTGGTTGTTTGTAAACCTCCCAAAAATTCCATGGAAATTATTTCCTAGGGATGATAAGGTATAGGTAATGGATGCTATAGTCTCGGTTTCTTTTTAGTAGGTTTTCTGGTACAACAAAGCATGCATCCTCTTATGAAACTAGCTACCCGTTCTTGCATCTTGGGCCAATACACATACCTTTGCAAGTTGGCCACTTTCTTCCCTACACCAAAGTGTCTTGCAACCTTAGAGGTGTTAGCCTCTCTAATCATCTGTAATCATTCACCTTTAGGAACACATAACTTATCTAGCATGTAGAGTAACCCATCCTGGAGATGGTAGTCAACTGTGTTTTCACCATCACACACATGACGATGGCTCTACAACTGCTGAAACAACTCCTTGAAGTCCTCATCCTATGAATACGACTCTTTCTATGAAACATGGGTGAATGGCTCTATTTGCATTAGAGTTTCCAAATCTATGATCTTTGATGTGGATGGAATTGAAAGCATGCCATCCAACTTTCTTATGCTTCCCTTGTTATACTTGATCACTAAATGAAACTGTTGTAGAAACCCCATCCAATTTTAATTCTTGGTTTAATATGGCTTACTCTAGCCTTGCAGGTATTGTAGTGGCTAGTGATGTATGTGGATTACCATATCGTTTCTCATCAAATAGTGTTTCCATTTCTTCACATCTTCCACAAAGACATAAATATCCTTGTCATAGGTAGGGTAGTTAAGTACTGCCCAATGAAATACTTTAGAATGGTAACATACATGTCTTCCTCCCTACATCAAGACTACTCCCATAACATACCCACTAGAATTTGTCTCCGCTTTGAAGGGCCGTTGTAAGTTAAGTAATTATGGAACTAGAGATTGAATGATATTCTTCTTCAGCTCCTCAAAGGCCCTCTGACCCTTTCCTCACTAGACACTCTTGTCACTTACCATTATGGCATGAAGTGGTGTTGCTACTGCTGAAAATGAGGCTATGAATTTCCTCAGGTACCGTGTCACCCCATTAGAACTCCTAAACTCATAAATATTAGTAGGAACCAACCATTTCCTTATGGCCTCCATACTGGCAGGATTTATCTTAAGCTCTCATCCACTTATCACATACCCCAAATACACCAAATACTACTACGAAAAACAAAAATTCTTAAGATTTGATAGTAGCTGGTGATTATTTACTGTCCCCAATACCTGCATCAAATGTGGGATGTTCTCCTTCCAAGTATCACTGTATACCAATATATCATCCAAATGGACAATAACAAATTTATCTATAAAATGGCATAATATATCATTCATTAACCTCATAAAAGTGGTTGGCACATTGCACAGGATGAATGCCATGATTAGCTATTCATATAAACCTTGCCTAGGTTTGAAGGTTATCTTCCATGTATATTCTTCTCCAACTCAAACTTGGTGATATTTAGACTTTATGTCTAGCTTGGTGAAGTATTTCTCTTATTGCATCTGATCCAGAAGATCATCTATTCTTGGTAGGGGGTACCTATTCCTAAGCATGATTTTGTTAAGTTACCTATAATAAATACATATCTGCCAAGTCCCATCCTTCCTTGGCACAATGATGATGGATGATCCACATGGTGGTGTACTCGGTCGAATGAAAACTTGTTCTAGTAGTTGTTGAAACAATTTCTTCACTTCATTTTCTTCTATAAAAAACAACCCGTACAACCCAATTTCTAGTAATGGGGAGTCTGATAATAGTTGGATCTCGTGCTCCACTTCCCTCTTGGCTGGTACCCCTTTAAGCTCATAGAACACATCCTTGCGTGCTTGTAACAACTCTTCAAGTTACTATTTCTATTTCTTAGTACACCCCATCGCCTCTAGGAGTGCCTTTTCTCTTATTTACTCTTCTACAGATGGATTCTCTCTTAGAAATAATAAAATAAACTTATATCTAGAATTGATCAGTTTCTTGGCTTGGTTGGCACTTGCTCGTGAATTTTTCAACTTTTCTTTGAGCACATTGATGGTGAAATATTTTCCATCCTTCACGAGCTGGTACTAGTTGGTTCTTTGCATGAAGATTACATCCTGCATGTACATTTAGGGACTTCTAACACCACTCCATGTACATAAAGGGGAACTACATCTAGTTATACTTCATCAATAAAATCAACACCGATAGTAATTATACATTGTTTTTCTACCTGTCATTTTGCATCCTTATTTACCCATCCTAAAGAATATGGGCTTAGATAATCACAAACTTCCAATCCAAATTTTTTTGACTAGATCTATTACAATGAGATTCACCTATGATCCTAATTCAAAAAAATCATCAATCTTTGTCTTCTTGTCCTGTATCTTTATGTGGAAGGGTTCATTCAATTATTTCTCTTCTTGTTGTTGAAGGCTACTCAGATTCACCTCCTTATACACTCAGGTATAAATAATATTCTCATCCATGCTTGAGATGATTTCAAACTAATTGCTCGAATCAATGACCATGAGAGTCTTCTTCTTATTATCTCTCTTTTCTTTCTTCAGGTTAAGCTCCGGATGCTACTTCTAGCACTTCTCCTTTGTATGACCATCAATGTTACAATAATTGCAGTGGTTGTTGCGATCCTTTCAATGATGCGCTATGTATACCATACTTTTATATTTCCCCCTTTCCAATTATTCTTGCCCTCCTTAGAAGCATCTTGGTGCTTCTTCTACTTCAACCCACTTGATTTCCCTTTCTTCTAGCCTATGTTCTCCAAGTATTGTGCCTGCACACAAGCCTCGTCCACAGATCTGGGATTGAATGAAATCACTTGCTTCCGTAGTTGGTTGTGTAGAACCTCTAGATACTTGAGGAGCACATATGGGTTTTGTCAGGAGATATCAAACATTATGTCCATGTTTCTAAATTTGGTGTTGTAATTTTGTACGCTCTACCCTTGCTTCCGCATGATGTAGTTCCAATGGATCCATTGGTCGTCTACGTAATCGATAGGGTAAAATTGTGAGTTTATGGGGGTTTTAAAATCCTCCCACTTAGTCACTAGAGGATCTCCATTCAATCTGAAAGGTATCCATGTGGCTATCCCACCAAGTCAGAGCATGGCCCTTTAATTTTATCCACACAAATGAAATATTTTGTTCTTCCTCCATATGATGAACACTAAAATAAAATTCTAATTGTTGCAACTAGTGATTTAGCATGAGACAATGATATCACTTTGGTATGGATTGATATCAACCTTTACTTCAATTTTGAATAGGGACTGTGAATGGTTCATGAAAATAAATATGGGCTAATCGTTTTGGGTCCTTTCTTTGACTCGTTATTTGTTTCTTCCTGGTGTCAGGATCTCCTCTCTTACTGGACCTCTGCATTATAAGCCCCATATTTTCCAAATATCCCAAGATTATTGGTCAAGGATTACTTGAGGATGTCCATGTTATGGTTTATAACTGCAACTTATGCTTCCAGGTGTGAAAATATTTACTCTATAGGATCACAAGGGTTATTCATAATTTCGTCAACCATGAATAGGGATTTATAACTTTTGGCTTAGATGATATAGATCCCATGAAAATATCCATAATATACTCAAAGAAACCTACTCTGATACCAATAATATCTGTAAATTGTCATGGATATTTCACTGGATTGTTTTTCAAAATAGATCTGATAAAAAAAAATGAAATCTATACTATGAGGGTTTATTTCTCTTTAGATTTATGGATATGTAGATTACTCTTTTTTTGCCTATGCATGAAAATTAAAATTTATGAAAAAAATAGAGAATAGTGAAATAAAAAATCACAAACCACATTTGACACATGATATATATTGGGAAACCCATTTGGGAGAAAACCCAATTGGAAGGTGAGGCTGCTCTACTATTTTTATCTCAATAGAAAATGGATGCTAGTACAAAGAAGTAAGGCCTATGGTCTATGGGCTACTATAGTGCACAAATCCTCTCTATGTGCGCTCTCCCTATCCCTCTCAACTAATATGCTTAACTATGGAACAAATTCGCTTGAAAAGAATGTAACCCCTTTTCCTCCTAGTGGCCCGATTATAACACATCCTGATACCCTGCTAGTAGTTGGGTTTGAATCCCTCAACTCTTAAGAAGAGTTTCAACATGTAATATTATAGAATATTCTTCATCATAATAACTTGGCTATCTCATTTTCCATAAATAATGGGGTATGATAAGGCATCCTCTCGAATTTTGGTGACTAAAATAGGATGTTCAAATTCCTACTTTTGCATATGGACTTCAATTGAGGTGATTCTTGCGTTGTTGGAAAGGTCTCTATGTGTAGAATAGAAAAATGTGCAACTCTAAAGCGACAAATTTTTACACCAAAAAATGCCATTTGATGCCTCAAATTACCCCCGAAAGGTTTGAAACCCAACTTGCCAAACTAGGCCATGCCCGTAAAAATGATCCCATGATCCGATTCCTCAACGTTTTCCACTATAAATCATCAAGATGGATGAAAAATAATATAATGATGCAATATATATCAGAAGGATGTTCTAGCCAACCATAGGATCTCTATTTCTCATAATATTTTTGCAAGAAACCCACTGATCTTTAAACTGTCGTGGATATTCCATTAGACAATTTGTCCCAACAAATATGATAAAACTAGATTTAAAAATTCAAAATATACACTATTATGGTTTTATTTCTCTTTATATTTATGGTTCTGTAGATTATTGTTAATTGTGTATGCATGAAAATTAAAATTATGCAGAAAATATAGAACAATGAAGTAAAAACTCACAAGCCACTATTTGACACAAGATGTGACTTGGGAAACCCTTTAATGTAGCTTGTGATGTATATCATTATTATTCAATGTACATTTACATATTACATAATTTTCCCCTTAAACATTCATCACACAAACAAAAACACACACACACACACACACACAACTAATTTGGGGACCAAAATTGGGGGTGTTACAATGGGACCATTTGTTGTTTTTTTATCGAGAGAAAGGTTCTGACATGTAAGAAGAGTTTTTTCTATAATTTAGATGTGATAGCACTTTCAATATTCTCAGAGGAAAGAGGGTTTCACCTAAATCGTAGCCAATATTTTAAATGGGTAAGATGACACAACATGATGGATTCCATCTTGCATTCATCACCGATCTTATAATCCCATAAGTTATACTTGGAAAAACAAAAATGATCAAAATGTAATATTACACCCTAAAAAATTGGGTGCCCCATAGGAGAAGAATTTTATCCTCATACAGGAAACCAACCAACAACCATATATGATCAACACATAACATGGTGCAATTGTCCTATACCTTTTGCCTCAATTATATTTCTCTCTCCCATCTAGAATTCTTTAGTGAAGTAATGTGGGCCATCCATCAACAAATACTTTAACTATTTTGAAATCATGTTCTTTCACTTAATGTTATGGGTATAGTAAGATTTAGCTAGGGGAAAATTGGATGATTGACCGATCTTGACTATATTCTTATTCCCTCACTTCACCTGGGAGGTTTTTCTTTGACTCTAGTCCAGTGGGACCTCCTTTGAGGCATTGGGGTTTTAGGAAGGGCACTATTTGGGAGGCCTTGATTGAAGTAGTATGTCCATGATATTCCATACTTACCACTTTTACTATTTCTCATTATTTCATATCAATTATTTGAGCTTGTGGTCAATGCTCATGGGGATTGGTACCCTTTCATCCTCAACATTTAGTATGGGTCAGAAAACATATCCTAGAGGTTGATGTAGCTAAAATAAAGATAAAATAATAATAAAACCACAATGAAAGAAAAATTTAAAATGAAAACGATTCTTGGGAAATTTGATTATCATTTGGGAAAAATCCTAGCATGAGCTCTACCCCCCCATTATCCATCACCTAAGTCCTTAAGCGCATGATGCTTATTCTATAAAAGTAACTCTCATGTTTTCCCAACCTTTATGAGTGAAAAAATGACTAATCATTAAGGGGTAGAAATGAAAAATATCAAAAGAAAGATTGAGCTCTAGAGCTATGAACCCAAATCAAATAAAATCATAAAGAAGTAAAATGTGGACTATAGAGGTGGAGAAAGCAGGCCGAGGAAAGGGATAAGTCATGCCTCCATGATTGCTCCCTCCTTACATCTAGACATTTAGGATGTTAGACCTTTATTAGCTAGTCACTTGGCTATGACACCTTGGGCTTCGAAGTATTTCCCACTCAACCACCATTCTCCCACATACCTATGAATTGATGGGATAAATTGGAACATGTTACTTCCCCTTGGCGGATGGAAACACGTGATAGGGCTATACATCTAAGTATTCTTAACATAAGGAGGTAACATGCGTACATGAATTGATGTAGTTAAATAGTTGAAGGTGAGATTTTTGTGAAGTATCACTTTGCAACCAACATTAGGTATGATCCACTATGATGTATTTATGGTTATTGTCCCTCATGATTGGTGGTTTCACTTGATTTTGAGTAAAGTTTGTAGTTGGTATTTCCACAACAACATAGGAATTTGGAGACATGATTATTGTCCATTCAATATCATACAAAAGGTCATTTTACCCATTCCAGAGAGTATATGTGACCTTTTTGATGGAAATTTTCCCACCTAGAGTAAAGCATTGTGCTACTTGATGATTCCACATGCTACCTAACACTTAGAGGTACCCCCATATATTGAAACATTGAGCCTATAAATCTTGGTGTTGGATTTATAGATGATGTGCCCAATGGACCTAGGTTGGCTTTGACATTGTTTGATGGGTGTTGCTTTTTTCAGAGCCTAGGTAATGATGGATATTCTTGAGATAACAAGGGAAAACTTGCACATCACTATTTGGCCACATATCTTGGGTAAATTGGTGCCACATCACCCATATTTCCCTATACGGTGACATTGGTAATTTTGGTGATGCCATCTTGAGATGGAGGCAGTTTGGAGGCATGCCCGGGGTCTTACAATTACTCTTTTGGGTATGGATCACTCATTAGTCCATTTTACACTAATGACATTTATAGATTATTTGGAGGATTATGCCATAGTGGAGGAGGTTTTTCTCCCTCATGTGTGGGAATTTTAAAATATTTTCTTATGATTTTGAGCTATGAGGTTTTCTTGTAATCTCACTCTTGTGGAATACTCAAAGTAAACTTGTAATTATGGATTTTACTTATATTATTGTAAAAATGAGGGGGATATCCCTCATATAAATAACATTTCCTCCTCATATAATTTCATCGTCACACATTCACTCTTCTTTTCTAAGAGTGTGAATTAGTATTTTTTGCTACATTGGGAAATATATAATTTTCTATGGTATAAATTTCTTGTGGAGATGATCTTTTGCATCAAGATGTTTTCTTGGGATTGCAAGAAGTGCTTCTTTGGATAATTTTGTAAGTTTAATTCTTTATCTTTGATATTTTTCATATTGTATGTGTGAAGTAGGGTTTCTATTATGCCATGAATAAATGCTAAATTTATGTGAAATATTGCTCCATTATTGCATTAAATTTTTTTCTCTTGGAAGCCTATAAGGAAAATCTAATTGTGCATTCCTTATATTTAATTTCTCCTCTCACAAGAAAAATAGTTAGGGTTTTGAAAGTGTATTCCTTAATCATCCTCCCTCACCCCATCAAAGTATATTCTATGAAATTTATCCCAAGAAGACTCCATTAAACCCTTGTAGGATAAGGAACTAATATTTTTGGTGTTTATCATAATTTTTTTTATTAATTTCTTCCTATTTCCCTTGTTCCTAGATGTCTAGGGTTATCTGCCAGGGTTTTTATTGCAAATGTTTTTGCATAAAAGTGAATTTGTGTTGGTTATTTGTGGCTGATAATTAGGAATTGCATCTATAAAACATATACATGAAAAATATAGCATAGTGCATGGTTAATCCCTCCTATTGAGGTTTGACATCACACTTGTTTGTTGTTTATGCACATTTTTCATCCATAAAAATCAACCTCCTAACCCTAGTCCTAATATTTATTTGAAGGAATTTGTTTATTTGTGTTGATTATCATTGGAAGGAATTTCTTTGGGTTTCTATACAACGTTGTGCACATTATTATTGCATATCAATCAAACCTTAACTTATAGTATCCTTATATTTGGTCCAGGCATAGATTATTTTAACCTTGGTATAGCACATCTGGGCTTATCTATGCTTTTGTTGTACTCTAGGCCATATCATATACCTCTTATATATCACCTTAAGCCATAGAATTAGAATATCCTTTAGGTGATCTAGGGAAGCATCCATTGTGATAAAATACCACTAAAGAGTAGGAGAAATGTTGTTGAGGTGATAATGGAAACCCTTTCTCTTTTTTCCATAAGGTCTAGCCCTGCACAATGAGCCTTTGCACTAGTTTTGCTAGATTATTTGGTAACATTTTTGGTGTTGTTGCGAGTGAGGATTTGAGTCCACCCCCTCGAGATTTGAAGTTTATGCTTCAATTATTTTGATGAGAAAATCCCGAAGCCTTTGTTATAATTTATCATATGGTGACTCCTTAATCATGACGCATGGAGAGCTTGATCCCATTTTGACCTATCATAGAAGAAATGAAAATTCTCTTGAGGTTTTTTCCTTGAAAGAATCAATATAGTTACAATTTTAAAACCTTGGATCATGTTGTCGATGCAACAAATACCCTCCAAAAAATTTTCCTTTGTCAATTTTGGAACCTATATTAATTGTCATTTCAAGCCCCTATGTGTCGTCATGTGGTTTGATTTGTTATTTGCGTGTTTTATCTGAATGTTGCATCCTCCTAAGTCAATGTTTCTCAAGTGTCGTCACTTAACCATTAGAAGTGTTTGCATTAGTAAGTTGTTGTTAGGTGAGGTCATGATATTTTCTACACTTAGGAACTTGCCTTATAGCCATGCACACACTCATAAAACACACAAAAGCGAGGAAAAGCATGCAAAAGCACGAAAAAATCTCACAAAATCTAAACACACACTTAAAGTTGACAAAGGATTGCACTTGAAGAAAACAAACTTCATTGGGCTGAAGGAATGCATCCTACCTAGGTGCACTCCTTCAGGCTGAGCAAGTGCACCCTACATAAGCGCACTCCTTCATGACAAAGAATTTCACCCTGTCCAGTTGCATGCATGATCCAACTTTTTGCATGAGGGCGTGCTCCTAGAAAATAGGATCTGCCTTAACTACTCCTTAACTAATCATTTCATGCGAGGAAAAGTAGCACTCAAGCATGAATTTATTTTTCATGTCGATTTATTGAAATGAAATCAGTTAACCATTCTTTCACCATCATTTCATCTGAGTTGATCGCACAAATGGAGAATCATCAAGCCCCTCATCAACTAGTGCAACAAGTAAGTTTGCATGCTCAAATATTTTACTTCTTTTCATCATTTCACTGTCAAATATTGCTTTGTTTGTTGTCAGTCACTTGTTTTACAATTTTCTTGTTGGCATACTAGTTTAATATTCATCGTGCGAGTGTTAAATCATTAGCACATGCAAGAAACCTTTCGTATTTCTGAAACCTTCCATATTCTTAAAACCTTCCATATTCCTGAAACCTTCCATATTCCACCATGCATGCGAAAACAACTACCAAGGCTTGTATATCTTTCTTCTCCTTATCTGATAATCGAATTATTCTTTTTGACATAATTTTTGAGCTTGTTACAGGCATAGCACACTTCCTAAGCTCGAAGCTCCTTCAACCTTGAAAATTAGACCCAATTTTCTTCCTGAGTGCATGGGCACGTCACGAAGGGTCGAATATTTACCCTTCAACCCTTAGGAGTGCTATAATGTACCCTCTTTGCTTTAGGGCACATGGCCACATCACGGAGGAATGAAGCCTCACCATTCAATCCTTAGACATGCGATAATGTTCCTTCCTTTTCTTTGAGGGCATAGGTGGAATTTGAATACTTGAAGCTCCATTTTCTTCATCCTTCGTCCTTTTGGAGTGCGACAGTGCACCTTCCTTGTCTCCTATGGTGCATGGTCACATATGGAAGACCTAATGTCCATTTTTCCCATTCCTTAGACTCCTCAAGGTGCTATAGTGCATCCTGGATGATTTTTTCCTCTTTCTTGAGTGCAGTAACACACTACGAAGCCATGAATGACCATGCATGTCCCTTTGTTCTTTGAGAGTGTGCCCTCCTCGTTTTCATGTGTATTTTTTCTTGAATGCAAGTTATTTTTGGCTGTTGTTCATAGGTTTTCATGCTCTATCATTGTTGATGAATATTTGAATGTGACTTACAAGTATTGTTGCTTATTTATTTGTTTTAAGCTGATCTGGTCGTTATGAGTGTCATTCCACAAATAGGTGTTCGTGCTACAAGTGTTAACACTTTTTCGTCATCTGTTGGAGACATGTCACCGCATAGAGTAACCTTTAATTAAAATTTATAACTAAGCACTAATGAGTTGATTGAAATTGCAAAGCTCAATATCCTTATATATGCAGGCACTCAATGTTTTATTGACAACGCTACAAAAGTCACTTGGAGAAATATCTACAACATATTCATACAAGAAACATTTCCTGAGGACTTATAATATATTCATGAATATATAAACATTAAGAAGTCTAGGATACACAAGATTGTGTGAAAATACCTAGTGATGCTATGTGTTGAATCTATTGAATGGATAATTACACATATGGATGACTTACACATTATGCTATGGAGTGAGAGTGGAGGTCACCTCACCATATATTATGATGAGGATATGCAGATGTATTATAAGATGCTCAAGCCCAATGAAAATGAAAACAATGCATTTTACACAATATGGGACAACCTCGACACGACTGATGTTTTAAATCAATGGTGTCAAGAACCTACCAAGTTTCGCCATCTCCCATGAGTATTTTATCCAACGAATATCTTAAGAGATTTGTATCAGTATTTGGTAGCTATGTATTGTTGGATGTTTGGGCGCAAGAAGGATGAGTTTTTCCAATAGAATTAGATATATACACTCAGTCTAGTGGTGAACCATGGAAAATATTTTAATTCGGAAGATATATTGTCATATTAATTGCAACGAAGGGTGGCAAAAGTCAAAGCATCTTTGCAAGACAATCAAGCTCTATAATTTTACATGTCTGCATTTTTTCTAGACGGTATCTGTGCATGACATGTGTTCCCGAAGCTATATTGGAACTGGACTCCTAAAGAGAAGTTTCCAGTTTATATCCACTACAAGGTGTTATCAGAAGGAAGCTTTAGAGGTGCGTACGACATATTGGCCGAACACTTATTTGCAACCATCTTTCGCTTAACATTCAAGACCGATCTGCCATGCATGAAAGATAAAGTGAAGGAGTTACTTCAAGATATTGCGGATTAGTTTGCAACTCTCGAGGCAACATACATCAGATGCTTCAGATGTCAAACGACCCTTCATATGATCCAGAATTATGCAGAAACACAAAAAAATACAAATATAAACATAAACACAAAGATTCAACATAAATAAATCTTCATTTCATTAATATCAAATAACTAAAAAATGCTTACATACAAAATGGAAATAAACTAGCTCGGGTGATGATAGGTTATATATGAGAAGAGATGTGGTGGAGACATGCTTTTGAAATCTGTTACAATGAGGCTCAAAGGCCTATTTATTATTGAGAAACAATGGAAAACCATAAACATACAAAAACTTAACCTTATGAGATGAAGCACCAAAACTGTGGGCCCCATTGGGGTAAATTGGTACATCAAATTCCCAGGGTCCAAAAATAGAAGAAAAGAGAGATCAACACCTCAAAAATAAGCCACTTCAAGGGGGTAGCCTCCTTTACATTACATACATGAAAAATTCTTGGATGATAAAAATGAAAAAACCTCCTTCTATATATAGGAGTCCATGGGGTCACAATATAATCCTAGCCAACCTAACAATAATAATGTAAGGGCATAATAATAACAATATGGGGGTTACAGGGGTGCAATAATAACAATAAGGGGGCTACACTAACAACAATAAGGGACTACACTACTAATATAAGGACCTAACATGCCCCTCTCCTTCAAAAAAGCATTGTCCTTAATGCTTGATTAGCTCACGATGCTTCTATATAAAATTCTCATCCTCCCATGTAGAATCTTCAGTGGGTAATTTTTTCCACTTAATGAGATACTTTGAAATTCATCAATTTCGTAGCTATCAAGTTCTTGTTTCCATGATTGATTCAGGTTCCAATATGATTTTTCCTTCCTAATAAAGTTCTGGAAATATTGTTTGAACTAGAATTTTGTCACCTGTAACCTTCTTTAAGCATGAAAAATGGAAAACTGGATGCACTCGCGAAGAAGCAGGAAGCTCCAATTTTTATGCCATAGTACCGATATTTTGTAACACCTTGTAAGGGCCATAGTACTTTGGCAATAATTTATTATCCTTCTTAACTTGCTTGAGGGACATTTGTTTGTATGGTTGTAGCAGTAAAAATACCCAGTCTCTTACATCAAAACTTCTCTCGCTGCGATGTTGATCTGCCTGTTGTTTCATTTGATTTTGTGCCAAATTTAGGTTATCCTTTAAGAGTTGGAGAACTTGTTTTTTATGCTCGATGTGATCTTCCACTTCTTGAACCTTAGAATTTTCTCTTGAAGATGATGTGATGGATGGTGGATGATATCCATAAAGTGCCATAAATGGGGTCATTTTTGCTGTAGTATGGAAGGAAGTGTTATACCGCCATTTAGCCAGAGGTAACCACTTGACCCATTGTGTTTGTTTATCAGATACAAAACAATGAATATATCCTTCCAAACATTTGTTCACTATCTCAATTTGACCATTGGATTGAGGATGATAAGATGAGCTATGAGCTAATTGAGTACCCAAACAAGAAAATAATTTTGTCAAAAAATTTCCAGTAAAAATGGGATCTTAGTCGCTTACAATAATATTTGGGTTTCCATGTAGCTTTTTAATCATTTCCATAAATGCAGTAGCAACTGTACTTGCTTTAAATGAATGAGATAATGCACAAAAGTGTGCATACTTGGTAAGTCTATTAACTACCACCATGATGACACTCTTTCCTTTGGACTTAAGTAAACATATGATAAAATCCATTGAAATCTCCTCCCAATGTTGAATTGGAATGGATAAAGGTTGTAGAAGACCCGTCGTCTTAATTTTCTCAACTTTATTTTGTTGGAAAACTAAACACTCTGCCACAAAATTTTGAGTATCAGATTTAAGGCCATCCCAAGAAAAAATATCTTCACCCTATGGTAATTTTTTAAAAATCCTGAGTGTCCTCCTAAAGGAGAAGTGTGCAATTCCAAAAGAACCTTTTGTTTTAGTTGGGAATTCTTACAAATATATAAGCGATCTTTGTACCATAAGAAATCATTTTTCCAACTAAATGTATCAGATGTACTGGGATCTTGCTGCAACTTTTGAATAGGTGTCCACACTTCTTTGTCCTTCTTCCATTCATCCCTTGCTTTAGTTATCCAATCTGGTTGGATAATAGAAATGGCACAAAGAAATGCTTCCACCTCTTCATTCTTTCTTGAGAGTGCATCTGCAACAACATTTAGTTTCCATTTTTTGTAGATGATTTCAAAGTCATAACCCAACATCTTTGTGACCCATTTTTTTTGCTCTTCTGAAGATAGTCTTTGTTCAAAAAAGTGTTTAAGACTATCATGATCAATGGTTACCTTGATTTGTCTTCTCATTAGGTAAGGTCACCATTTATTTAGTGCATGTAGTATTGCCAACATTTCCTTCTCATAAATAGCTTTCTATAAATACTTTCCTTTGATTGGATGACTTTCAAAAGTAACAGGTCTTCCTTCTTTCATTAAAATAAAACCAATTCCATTTCCTGAGGCATTACATTCCACAATAAAGGTTTTTGTGAAGTCTGGCGTAGCTAAGACCGGTGCTAGGTACATTGCCTCTTTAATATGTTCAAAGGCCTTAGTTGCTTCAGGAGTCCATGAAAATGCATCTTTCTTCAATAATGTTGTTAGAGGTGCTACTATTCTTCCATAATTCTTAACAAACTTGCGGTAATACCCTGTTAAACTGAGAAGTATTCGCAACTGCTTTATGGTTGTGGGGACTTTCCATTCCTTAATGGGTTTAATTTTTTTAGGGTCTACCTTAACACCCTCATGAGATACAATATGATCTAGATATTCCACCTCTTGTACTCCAAATAAACATTTGGAGGTTTTTTCATATAATTGTTTCTCCTCCAATAGTTTTAGCACCTTGTCAACATGTTGAACATGATCCTTACAAGACCTGCTCTAGATTAGTATATCATCAAATAATACTAACACAAATTTTCAAAGGAAGGGTTTGAAAATGGAATTCATCAACCCTTGAAATGTAGAAGGTGCATTGGTAAGGCCAAAAGACATGACCAAAAATTCATAATGACCCTCATGAGTTTGTAATGTTGTTTTCGGAATATCTTTAGTCTTCATTCTAATTTGATGATATCTTGAATGATGATCCAACTTGGTAAAATAAATGCTCCATGTAATTCACCCAATAATTCATCAACCAAATGAATGACAAATTTATATTTAATAATGACCTTATTGAGCTCCCTATAATACGGACACATGCACAATGATCCATCTTTCTTGTGTACCAATACTACTGGAGCAGAGAAAGAACTTTGACTAGGTTGAATTATACCAACCTCTAACATTTCTGCAATCATACCTTCAATTTCGCTCTTTTGGACATAAGGATATTTGTAAGGCCTGATGTTTGGAGGAACACTTCCTGGAATCAAATGAATATCATGATCATGATCATGAATAGGTGGGAGTCCTTTGGGAATTTCAAACACCTTGGAATGATTTTCCAAGACATTTTGGAAATTTGGGAAAATATATGATTTTGATGTTTGTGCATAATTGTGAAATTACGCCTTGTTGTTCTTCTTCAAAAGCTTTATTATGACATTAGAGATTATTATATTTCTTGACTTCCCTACTATACCCCGTAATTCAACTTCCTTTCCTTTCGAAAAAAAATTCAAGAAATGTTCTTGAAAATTAAAATCTACCGTCCCCAAAGATTGTAACAATTTTACTCCTAGTACAACATCAACACCTCCCATTGGAATGGAAAGCTTTGGACTATTCAATACATATTCCCCCATGGTTATCATGATATTATGGCATTTTCCAGAGCAATTTATAGCTTCTCCATTTTCAATCATCACTTGACATTTTGGTGCTGGGTATAGGAAGAAATTCAATTCCTTGGCTACCTTACAATGGATAAAATTATGGGTACTACCCGAATCAATCAACACTATTACCTTTTTATTCTTGATATGTCCTTCTACCTTAAGAGTTTGAGGAATGGTAATTCCTGCCAATGCATTACACGATATGGTCAGAATCGTTTCTTCTTTCTCCAGGGTTGGTTCCTGGTGTATATCCTATTCTTTTGAAGTTTCTTGTTCATTTTCTTCCTCCTCTTCACAATCTACGTAAAAAAATTTCTTCTCAGCACACTTATGACCTTTGGTGTATTTTCTATCACAATTGTAGCAAAGCCCTTTTTCTCTTTTTTCTCCCAATTTTTGTGGTGTCAACCTTTTAGGTTGTGGAAGTCTAGGAGTAGAAACACTTCCATATTTATAGATGTGAGTTGTAGGCTTCCTTGTCACCATAAATTTACATTCAATTTTTCTTGCCAACTTGAATGCCTTATCTAATGAATCAGGTTCCCAAAGGAGAACCTCATGTTGGATGTTATCCTTTAAAGTCCCTATGAATACATCAATCATGTGTTCCTCTGGAATATCAGTTACCCTTATATTCAATATTTGGAAGTCCTCAATGTGCTCCACCAGTGAACCCTTTTGTTTGAGATTTATCAATTGGCTAAAGAAGGTGTTGCTATTTGTATCCTCATAATGTGCTATCATTTCCTCTGTAAAAATTGACCAAGTGAATTTCTTTTTACGGGAGAAAAGCCATCGATACCATACAAATTTATTTTGTTCTAAATATAAAGTTGCAATGTGTACCTTTTGTGTGTTTTGCACATTATTGAGATCAAAATATTGCTCCATCTGTAGTATCCATGTTACGGGATCCTTGCCATCAAACTTCCTCATATTGATCTTTGGAATATGGTGGGTCTCCCATCCAACATTCAAGTTTATGAAATCATGATTAACATTTATTTTTTTCTCATCGTGAGTTTCCTCTACTATCTTTTCACCATTAGGAATCATTTCTTATATAAACTTTGTCAAACCTTCCTTCAAAGCTTCCATGTCTTCCTTCAAACCTTCCTTTTTTTCTTCCATGTCTTCCATGCCATTTTTCAAACCATCCATATTAGCTTATATTCCTTTCTTCAAACCATCCATCTTAGCTTCCATGCCTTTCTTTAAAAATTCCATTTCATTTTTTGTTTCTCTTTGCAAGAGTGAAATTTGGTGCACTTGCTCTTGTAATTTTGATATATCATGTTGCACTTCTTCCTCTTCATGAGTCATAATAGAGTATTCTCAGGGATTAATGGGTGTTGAATTATTTTTAGGGGGAATTTTATAACCCAATACGAATATCTATGCTTCAATATGCCCTTGGAATCATTCAAACTGATTTTTCAAACAAGACTTATGCAATTCAAAAAAAAAAATACACACAATTTTCTTGCTTTTAAGGAGCTTGATATTGAAACTGAATTATCTCTATGATTTTGGATCTTCAATATCTAAAATTTAGTCCAACAGTATCCCTCTGAATCTTCTTTTGAATGCCATAGGTCTGACCTGATTTGGATGCTTCAAGTCAAAGTTATGCCTAATCTCCCACAATTACCTAATTATGTACTCATTCAGTAGAGCGAAATTGTATGGTGTGCCACGTGTCACTATTTCCTCCTTCGGCTCTAAAATTGATACACAAGAAATTAAAGGCCGTGTACTTTTAGCCAATTTTTATAGAATTCCAATCCAATGCTCATAGAGAAAGTTATGACGATTTTCCCAAGGTCACCTCTTTTAGATGAAATTCGGGAGCCTATAAAAACCCTAACTTCCATAGATCATATCTCCAAAAATATTGCAAACCAATATATGAAATTTTTACAAAAAGTTCCTCAGGATTTCAGATTCACGTGATAACAATTTCAGCTTCTGAACCTTCATAGAAAAAATGTTATAGCGAAAATTCCACAATGACCTTTTTGGAGCAGCGAAACCCTAGAATCCAAAGCTCTGATACCTAATGTTATGAAACCAACTGCAAAAATAGAAGAAAATAGAGATCAACGCCTAAGAAATAAGCCATTTAGAGGGGAAAACCTCCTTTACATTACATAAATGAACAATTATTGGATGATACAAATGAAAAAATCTCATTCTATATATAGGAGTCCATGGGGTCACAATATAATTATATTTGACCTAACAATAATAATTTAAGGGCACAATAATAACAATAAGGGGGCTACACTAACAACAATAAGGGACTACACTAGTAATATAGGGACCTAACACTTTGACATATGATATTTGTTTGACGCGTATGATACGTTGTTAGAAAGATCTATCTGGTGACTACAAATTTCAATTGCAAACTTGAGTCAAAGACTCCTGCATGTATGTTTTCCAAAAAAATGTCGTTTAGGGTCTCAAAATTGCTTCGGAATTTCAAGACCCAAAAAACTGCCAAAAATAGTAAGGCTCTGCTACAATTAAGGAAATTGAAATTGTGGTACAATTAATGAAATTGGAAGAAACAATGGTGGGGTTCCAAGTGGAATAGGAGGGTGGCCACCAATATCCACTTGGATCAGTCCTCCTCCCTTACGAAAAAATGGTCCCCATTGTGTTGAGTGCCTTCATGATATGGAGAAAATTTTGCTAAACTTTCTCCCTAGTGAGCCACTTTCCTTGATGTAGGAGTTGGCCATCTTTGACAACATGATACAGTTGGATCTTCTACTAGTGATTATTCTTGATGTGAAGGTCTATGACATGATTATTTGTAGATTGTTCCATGAAATCCAGGTTTAGCTCTATTAGTGTGAGGTGTTCTGCAATGTCTGATGTGTCCAGTAATGGTGGAAAGTATGGATGAAGGTGATCCACATTGAACACTAGGTGCAGAACAAGGAATGGTGGAATGCTTAGCTCGAAATAATTATCCCCTATAACCTAAATTATGGTGTGAGGCCCATATCAAATCAGGCGAAGAATGCGGTGAGCCCTAGCGAGGTGCTCCTTCTGCAAATGTAACCAAACTTTGACACCTACTAGGAACTTGTGTGGCACCCAATGTTAATCATGACATTGTTTGTACTTAGCACTTGATTTTTCCAATATTTCATGGACCTACTGTAGGATGTGCTGAATGTTCTCAATGAAGATGTTAACCCTGCCAGCGTCATACTGGACATGAGCCGAATCTGCATGAGTAGTTTTAAATGGTATGACAACATCAATGGGACATAGTGGCTGGAATCCCAATCCCTCTTGAAAGGGGCTGTGACCAGTTGAGCTATGGAGAGCTCTGTTGTATTTATGTTGGACATAAGGAAGGATCTCATCCCATGTACGTGGGTGCTTTGAGTTGTACATGCACATGATGTGCACAATCATCCTGTTGACAAACTTTGTTTGGCCATCAGTTTGGGGGTGGAAGGTCATGGACTTTAAGAGCTTGGTATCCAAGAATGACTAGTGGCTTGATCAAAATGCACTTAGGAATTGGTTATCTCAATCTGAGATAATGGACTATGGGATCCCAAAGTATACCCATACTCGTTCAAAGAAGGGTTTGGCAATGGCTTCCGCTATGATACTCTTCTTTCAAGCCGCTAGAATGACCATCTTGGAGAATCAGTCGATGATTAGCCTAAAACCTTACATGGATGACCCCATCCCTGTCCGTGTTAAATGACTATATGGCTGGAATAATTTCCTAGTGCCACGAAAACAAATTCATTTCCATGATTGGTAGAAGCAAGGCCCGACATGTAATCCATGGAGATCGATTCCCAGGGTCGGCTAGGAGTCTGCAAAGGAGTATATAGACCTTTCATCTTGGCTGTAGGTTTGAAAATGGCATAGGAAGTGTAGGATATTATGTACTTCCCAACATCCTGTCTAAGGTTTGACCAATAAAAATACTTCCGCAACACTGCCACTACCTTCTCTACCCTAAAATTTCCAGCAACCTGATTATAGTGTGCCTCCCAAATAATATTGGCACACGCACTTGAAGGAACATAGAGGTGTCCCAAGTGACATAATAGTGTGCTCTGAAGGTGAAATCCTAGAAATTTCTTACCTTCCAGGAGCATCTCGTATGTGGTGTCGAATTCTGGATCACTCTTGTAAAGATGCGGTCATCCTAAAGTCTCATGTCCACAAGAGTCAGGCATAGTGGTCAGGACTATAACCAGTGGTCGATTGAGGCATTACAACATTATTGATGCTTCCCTTCTTATACTTAATTTTCAAATGGAATTTTTGCAAATAGGTGGACCACTTCTAATGGTGATCGTTCTACAAGTTTCCATGCATTTGTATGAACTTCAAGGGTCGATGGTATATGTGGATGATTGTTTCTTTCCCTAGAATGTAATCCTTCCATTATCAGTAGAACTGCATGATGGAATACATCTCCTTGTCATCAGTGGGATAATTTCAGATTGTATCTGAAAGTGTTTCACTATGATATGCCACCAGATTCCCATGTTGGGTAAGGACTGCACCAATAGCATAATTGGAGGCTTCTGTCTCAATTTAAAATGGTTACTGCAAGTCTGGTAATGTAAGCACTAGTGCAGAGAAGAGGCAATTATTCAACTCATCAAACACCTGTTGTTTGGATTTATACCAAAAAAACTTTTCTTTCACTCTGCCCTTGGTGACTTGACTCAAATTCCAAGTGATATGAGAGAACCCCAACGCGAATTTGCGATAGAAATGGGAAAGACCCAGAAAGTTGTGGAGCTCTTATGTTAGAGTGGTTGGGGTTGGCCAATCCTGGATAACTTGTATCTTGGCTGGGTCCACATGCACGTTCTGCTCATCAATGATGTACCCTAGATATTGAACCTAGTTCATATAAAAAGTGCATTTCTCAAAATTGGCACACAATTTGTGTTGTCCCAGGGTGTGGAGGACCTGTCGAATATGGTGTATGTGCTCTTCCCAACTCTCATTGAATATCAAGATGGTTTCTAGATACACTACCATGAACGAGTTGGTGAAGGGCCAGAACATGTCATCCATGAAGGTCGCGGGGACATTCATCAACCTGAAATACATTACCAAACATTCAAAAAGACCCTCCTTGGATTTGAAGGCAATATTCCGCACATCATAGGGTTCAATCGGTGCTTGGTGATACCTAGAATTAAAATCAATATTGCTGAAATATTTTTCTCCCTTGAGTTGGTCTAGAAGGTCATCAATCCATGAGATTGGATACCTATTTGAGACAATGATCTTATTCAGAGCCCGATATTGAATACATAACCTCCAGGTTTCATCCCTATTTTGTACCAACAAGATCAGGCTCCCACAAGATGATGAACTTGGCCTCATGTGCTCTTTCTGCAACAGCTCCTAAATATGCCTCTTGATTTCATCATTCTCCAAAAAAAAGCATCAGTAGATCGGTACATTAGGTAGCTACATGCTCGGGGTCAGATAAATGAAGTGCTTGACCTGACAATGTAGGGGTACCCATGTGGGTGAGGTGAAGATGTCCTTGTACTCCTACATGACCTTGTCCATATGCTGTCGCAATGCGGAAGGGCCATGTCTGGAGGCTATGGAGGTGGCCACAATTTTCTTCTTTCCCCGAGCGTGAATCATAAGGAATACAAATCTCCTGGTCTGGGAAATGATCTTACTACATTACTTAGCAAAGATCAATGATATGGTGGTAGGCGGTGCTACCTCTAGTATCCTGTATAAATTATTTCCCAAAGTAATAATAACAGTGCGAGGCCTAGACTCATACACATCATGACACTTCCACAATTATTGTTGCCCTGATAATATATCACAAAATTAAATAGGAGCATCATCACACAATACCTCATCCATGAAGGGTTCGATGTTGTAGGGAAGGCGACATTGCTGGCTGATGCGTATATCTCATCCTTGGTGAAGTCACCCGATGGTGTAAAACTACGAGTGTGGTGTAGTTGATAGCCAATTAGCTTCACAACCTCTATTGAAATGAGGTTCTTTTGGCTCTCGCTATTGACAATGAACTGCACTGGAGAACCTTTCACCCACATCTGTGATTGGAAGATACGCTCCCCCTCCTCTAGATCTTCGGGCTCAGTCTTTTGGATCTTGGTGGTGGCTGCGGTGGCACTACGTTCCACATCAATAATTTTATTCCCTTTTTCATTCCCCTTGTATGGGTCTAACTCAAATTTGGAACATGCATCTGACTCGAAAGCCTTCAGTTCAACCACTAATGATTGCTTGGCTCAACACTCACTTGTGCTGTGAGTGGGGCTCTTATGGAACTCACACAATTTTCCTGTTTCCTTCTTTGTATTTGTGGTGTTTTTATTTGATTGCGGCTTCGGCAAGTTGTCTTGGGTCACCCGGCCTTGTATTTATCCTTTTTTTTGTGGTTTGGGGGTGCCTTTGCCTTGCTTCAGATTCACTGATCCAAAGTCTCGCTTCTTCTGTTTAAATTTATGCTCAATCTTGGCAACATATCGATATGCTGCACCAAGTGAGCAGATGTTTAGAAACTCTGTTTCCTCTTGAATGTATTTGTGTAAAAAACTGTGGTACTTGAGCACTAGATGTTTCTCAGAATCTTTGATACCAAACGTTGTGCACAATGTATGGAAAATATTCGCCAGCTCATGCACTTCTTGATCTGTTTGCTACTGCAACGTAGTGCATTGTATGTACTTGACCTCATATCTCCCCATGGGGTAATATTATTCCTTGATAGCCTCTTGGTAATAATTCCAAGTGGGTGCGACTAAATGCAGCGAGGGTTCTCTCTTGTCCCTCTATTCGTAGTAGGTTTCGCACCAGTACTTGATATGGGGCGTGAATTTGGGGAGTGAAAAATTGATCTTTTCCCTATTGGAAAAACCATGAACCGAAAAGATCCTACCAATAGATTTAACCATATATCTATGACGTCTACATCTATCTGGCCTTCAAATATGGGAATGTCAAAGTTGATTTGTACCTTGAAGGGAGTGTCGCCTCCAGAGTGGCTTTCGGAAGAATATGTGTCACCTGTGGGGATCCACTAAATGAATTGGGAAAAGTTATCCATTATCATTCCTCTATCGCTCGAGGGATTCTTCGAGCAATTTTTTGAAAGGATATCATGCCCCTTTTCATTCTTTTCTTTTGCCATGGGAGGCCGTCAAGGTTTGTGAGGTTGGTCTTGCAAAGGTTCAACTAGTTCGAGCCCTAACTCTTTATACCCCGACCTCGTTGGAGACATGCAAATAAAAATAGAGAAAAATAAAATCGCTCTGATAGCACTGATCTATACTTATGCAAGAAAAAAAAATACATATATAAACATAAACACAAATATGTAACATAAATAAATATTCATTTCATTAATATTAAAGAACTAAAAAATGCTTACATAAAAAATTTGGAAATAAACTAACTCAGGCAATGGTAGCTTATCTCTTAGAAGAGATGTGGTGGCTACATGCCTCTAAAATGTGTTACAATGAGGCTAGAAGGCCTATTTATTATTGAGAAACAATGAAAATCCTAAACATTAAAAAACATAACCCTAGGAGATGAAGCGCCAAAATTGTGGGCCCCGTTGGGATTAATTGGTACATCCACTTACCGGGGTCGTAACTTTGGCATACGATTTCCGTTTGATGCTTACGATACCTCATTATAAATATCTGTCCGAGGAATACAACTTAAGATTGAAATACAATTTCCTGTTTATAAAAAAAAACATTTTTTAGGGCCTCAAAATGGCTCTGGAAGTTCAGGACTCGAAAAACTGCCAAAGATAGTAAACTACACTACAATTAAGGAAATTGGAAGAAACAATGGTGGGGGTCCAATTGTAATAGGCAGGTTGCCACTAATACACACCTGGATCATCATCTTATGTCACAATATGTGACAAACAAGGCAGTCATGCAAGAGGTGGAAAATTAACTGGACCAGGGACTGTCAGCAACCCTTCACAGGAGGAAGAAAGCCCCTTGGCCTATATTTCCTTTAAGGATCATATTATATGAATTAAAGAGTCACAAGGCATTAATAGTTGAAATTGAAGAGCTGAACTACCTACAATTTACCACCAAATAATTCCATGCATATGATCCCAGGAAAATTGTTAGGAAGCATTGTGAAAGTATCATAAATAATACAAGGTGTTTATCAATATGCCAACTAGAAGATGAAAATATAAATAACTAGTACAATTCTAGAATGAAGACACATCCAACCATTAATACCATTTCACCTCATGATCCACCATCTCAGGAGTTGCAGAAGCATGCATAGGAGGAGAAGGAAACAATGCCTCAATTAAAGAAGTTAGCTCCCAAGAAAAGGATCACGTACTCATTAGGTGAGAGCAACAAGAAATGGAATGCCAATCCTTTACATACAAGATCTACACAAATAGATCTAGAGAGGAGATGAGAAGAAGAAGAAGAGGAGGAGGAGCATAGGAAGCAGTATGAGTTTCTTGAAAAGAAACGAGTAGAAGAAGAAGAGAGAAGACAAATAGACGAAGACAAACATAGGTAGTATTAGGAGGAGGAAGCAACACAGAGGCTGGAAGAAGAACAATTAAGTCATGAACTAGAGGAGGAGAAATATGAGGAAGATGATACCATTTAGCCCATGGATGATGAGCCCAATACTCTGGGGTGAACAACCACTCACAGGAGGGCATATTCCATTATGCGAGATGGGGATTACACGTCCTCTAGTGGATCGAGTCATGGATGTATGTAGCGTAAAATTTGATCAGCTGAAGAATACGATCATGTAATACTATAATGAATATGCATCCAACCATGAATACCAATTCACCTCATGATCCACTAGCTGAAGGGTTGCAGGAGAAGTATAGGAGGAGGAGGAAACAATGCAAGTATTGAATAACTTAGCTCCCAAGAAAAGGATTATGTGCTCATCAATAAAGAGCAACATGAGATGGGAGTTCGATCCTTTAAATACAAGAGCTACACAATAGAACCAAAGAAGAGAGAGGGAGAAGAAGAGGAGGAGGAGGATAGAAGGAAGTAGGATGATTTTCTTGATAAGAAATTGGTATAAGAAGAAGAGAGGAGACAAATAGAAGAAGAACAACAAAGGAAATCTTAGGAGGAGGAAGCAACAAAGAGGCTGGAAGAAGAATAATTGAGTCATGAAATAGAGGAGGAGAAGTATGAGGAAGGAGATACCATCTAGCTCATGGATGACGAGCCCAATAATCTGGGTGAAAAACTACTGATAGGAAGACATCTTCCATTTTACGAGATGGGGATTACACCTCCTTTAGTGGATCGAATCATGGATGTATGTAGTGTAATGTTTAATAAGTTTAAGAATAGGATCATACAACAAAGGCAAATATATTTCCCACAGGATCCTCATAACAAGGTTGCAGTAGCGACATAAAAGGTGATCACCTCCAATACTATAAGAAATCTAAGGGAAGTTATGGCGAAAAATGTGGCATTCGCTACAATGGCATAAGATAACTCCGAGTAGTTTCTAAATGAGAACTCCAGGTTGAGAAGAGGTCTTGCTATGACAAAGCAATAGGTATAGCATCTTGTAGTATAGAACCAATGGATCTCATCACAAAACTTCAATACTGCATAGTGGCAGTCAACAATCCTAGAATAATTGGGACCAATGGAGGATACCATGGCATGACTATACAATGAGATGCTACTTATACAACAAGTCATGGCCCATCTCATTGGCATTAAAAAGAACGCACAAGAAGTAGTGAAACTATCGAAGATAGCAACCAAAGTAGTTGACCAGATGCAAGAGTGGACTGTCAAATATCCATATGCTCCACAACACTTGGAAAAGAAGGATAATATTTCCACAAATATTGATAGAGTGCAGTTGAGACTCCACATGTCGAGCTACTTGCATCTTGTAGCACATTCAGTTAACACCATGGATGCCTACAATTGACTACATAATGGTTTTGAGTCTCTTACATAGAAGCACAAGTTGCCTGCCATAAGATCTCTTGAAGAAATCAAAGGTAGGTAGTTTATCTTTTAGGATACTAGGGATTACATAGAAAAAATCAAGCAAGTAACAAAATAGGAAGGCTTGGAGGTGACCAAAGATGTTATTCAACAATATGCCTTTACACTAGTCAAAGAGCACATGAAGCTTTCATGGTTGTGGAATAATTTCCCTTCAATCTCTAAGAACATACTATTAGAGGCATTGGAGGTGAAGGTGCACTACAAAGGAGACTTTCCAGATAAAATCGAATCCATCGAAAAGGAGTTAAGAGCATGGCACAAGTACATCAAGAATGAACTCCACGGAGAAGCTCATGATGTATCCATTTGATGAGTTTTGTCTTTTAGCTATTTTGTCTAATTAGGCCACCGTCTCATGTGTAAATTGTCTTTTGTAATAAATTTCATGTAAAGAGGTCCAAGGGACACGTGTGGAATATTAAAAGTTACACATTGGAATGTAATCATTCATATTAGGATATGAATATTCATAGAAGTCAAAGAGTCACGAGGAAGCTCAAAAGCCATTTTATTTTATATAAATAACTCATAACTCAAACAAAGGGGAATTTTCTCGGGATTTTGGAGGCCTAGCCTTGGCTTCTCTTGTACTACATAGGAGATTTATTATTCTTTGGAGAAGAAAATTGTGGCTTCGTCTTCCACTATTAGATATAATGTTTCACTCATGTGACATTGTTCTTGGGATATTACACTTATCATCAGAAGATTAATGAGCCAAAAGTCATTCACACATGTATTCTGTATATTCTTGGACTATTTTGGTTATGTGTATGGTATATGTTGTTTTATTTACATATTAGGTCAATGAACTACTTCATTTCTTGGTTATGAATGTTATTGAATGAATTTTGTTATGCTTTAATGATTGTTTTTTATTATGTGGACTAATATGCAGATACTCAACAAGTCTTTATCTTTACCCTGTGCCCCCTTTAGGATATTACTATTACTTTTCTAATAGGTGGCTCATTTCTCTCACCATTCGTGGAAGTTTCCCTCATACACCTTACATCGAGTGTCTCACAAAGCTCACATTCTTGCTGACATAAAGAGGCATTGTGTTATCTTATGCCTAAATGTAACCAAGGAATTATAATATCATTCCAACGGTGGCCAGGATGTATGACTGGATGAGACTCATATACCAAATGGTGTGAGGTCTAATTGGGACTTTACATCAGTGAGATCCCATTGAAATGTTGGAAGAATCCAACACCATCAACATTTCTATCGCTAGAAGGAGGATCAGATGACAAGCTGAGCCCATCATGTCTATTTGAATCTCTTACCTTTAATGGCTTCATCATAGATCATAATCCAAAGGTGTTTTACACAAGATTTAGATATTTAAATCTTTCAGGACTTTTTACATAACTTGTCATGATTTAAATTTGATGGCAAGGGCACGACAACCATTCTTGAGTATGTTGTTGAATTTGTTAATTTTTTCTTCTTGAATGGTGTTGATTCAGAAGAAATCATTGCATGGTTGTTTACCCTTACATTAGATGGTTGTGTGAAGCAATGGTGTTATTCTTTACCCACTGCTTGTATCACATCTTTCAATCACTTGATTAATGATCTTTATCAAGTTTTTGATAAATATGAATATCAGGATGTTATTAAGGAAATTGATCAATTAAGAATGAAATTTAATGAATCTTATGAAAATTTTGTTGATTGATTCATTCATATTTGTTATCAGTTTATGTATGCGGACGTGGAATGAAAGTTTTTGGATGAGAAGTTTTGATTCTTAGTCCAGATGTCAAGGAAATATTTTGAATAAAATCTTTCTAATCAAGAATAATATCAACATCTAGAGGAAGAACCAAATATGTTTTTTGTCCCATGTCCCTCTCTTGATGTTCTATATGTTGGAATTAGACCAATCATGGAATGATATGGTAATCTTGTAGACAAATAAATCATCTTTCTTTTACATCTCTCGTCTGATGGTGATTCATCTACCTTTGGAAATTAACCATATTCAAATCTTGATATTCCCCCCATTTAACTTTCAACCCGTTAATCAAGTTGAACCCTTGGATGATCATGACTACAATGATTTTCTTTTTTTTTGAATTATATGGTCATGGTCGTTCAATTAATTTGGATGGATATTTATTCCCACATGAAGATTTGGATTTTTTGAAGTTCCAAAAGGAGTTTAATACGATTATCAAATATTTTCTTTCAGGTATATATCCTTTCGATGAATAAGATGATATGATTATCATTGAATAATTTTGCACTAGTCTTGAATATCTATCTTCTATTGAGTCTCATGTTAAATCCTCTTTTGATAATTCCATGACCGTGTTGCCTCATAATTCATAATCAATCCAGGTGAGTAGGGAACTTTAGCTAAGGCTGACGGTTATGTTAGGTCCCTATCACCATGGCTTTGTTTGTGATTTTGGTCAGTTTTTTTTTTTCTCTGCACAACTTTATCATTGATGTCAGCATAGGGGATGATAATGATTTCCTGAGGGGTGCTTATCTTATTCACATAAAAATTTTCAACCCTCAGGGAAGGATATTTAATTTTACTCTTGATCTTACACCTCTTCATCCCATTACAAGAAAATCACAAATCTGTAATAAATATTTCCCATCATTCATCGAATAATATTACACGCACGACAACCTAGATTGTGGACAACCTAACCATGCCACTTATGAAATGGATTTTTCCTTGTGTACTCTTTCTTGTATGTCATTCCCTATAGGTTGCATCCATGATTCTATTCCAGATTCATTAGAAAAATATTTTCAGACTTGGCCCATGTTACATGGCATGTGCTTGCATATACTTTGTCGAGTCATATATGGTCATAGGATCGATGATTATTCCTATGTGAAACCCTCTTTTTGATAGATGAATTAAGTGTAATACACCGATGTGGTTGCACTTCCTATTTTTGTCAGTCAATGCAGATGTTAGCCTGGTTTCTTTTGTTCATTGCACTGCTTATTACTCTGGTTTTACATGATCATATCATGCATTTCAAAGGCCTGAAGCAACTTCTATGGCTGCATTGGAAGTTCCCCTTTACGTGATTCGACCTTTAATTTTTTAGTTTAGGTTATGATAGGGTGCATTTAGTTAGATGTATTGCAATTTCCTTTCTTCTTTCATGTTGTGTTTTTACTCTTTCAGTTTGATTAGTCCTTGAATAGGTCAATTTTGAGCTCTAAGATGGATTGGCTAATATTTTGGGAAAGGAAAGTTGCAAAAAATTGCAACCATTGACTTATCCGTCACCCTCTTCCTTGATCTGGTTCACATCCTTCAATTTGTGGAATTTCCGATGGAAAATAATATCCTTCAACTAGGAAATTGTAAGAAAACCATGAAACCTGTATCCATTTAGGATTCTCATTCCCACACTCGGTCTTGTTTTAAATGGTGTGTTCCTTCCCACCTATTTGTGTAGAATAAGATCAGGGGAATACTTTTAGAGATTAAAGAATCAAAGGTGTAAAACCTATCTCTAAAGGAAAACCCTCTCCTGCTCTTAATAAAATGGGATCCCTCTTCCACCCATGAAAAAAATAATAAGTGCGTATGCACATTCCATGAAATCAAAGAAAAATAAAAGGGTGAAAGATGAGAAAGGCTTCCTCTGTAGGGAGGTGAAGTAAGTGACTTCGCTGGGGTATAGCCCAGGCTTGATGAAAGTAAAGTAACGCTTGTGTTCTTGAAGCGACTCCTTCATGGTACTGTCCAGACCTTTTGGCAGTAGAGCAATGCCAAACATGTAAAAATCACTCTCTGATTGTTTTTATTTCACCGCACTATATTACCTTTGCTTATGTCAACAAGATATTTATTTGGATTGTTTAATATTTGTGTTACATTGATTAATGGAATTGGGAAAGACTACATCATTAATCAATTTTAGTGGGGAGTTGATGATGAATCATTGATTGAATCAGACTTTGCGCTTACAACAAAACAATTTCAGATAAGATAGGGTTCTCCCAGTGTGTCGACAATGTTGTCGTTGTGATAATGACCCTCCAATTTTTTTCCTAAGTCAATTTAGGAGCCTACGTTAATTGTCTTTTCAAGCCCCCATGTGTCGTCATGTGGTTTGATTTTCTATATGTGTGTTTTATCTGAACATTGAATCCTCCTAAGTCAATGTTTCTCAAGTTACATCACTTACCCATTAGAAGTGTTTGAGTTAGTAAGTTGTGGTTAGGTGAGTTCATGATATTTTCTAGACTTATTAAATTTCCTTACAGCCATGCACACAATCATAAAGCACACAAAAGTGGGAAAAAGCACGAAAATATCTCACAAAAGATAAAATCGCACTTAAAGTTGACAAAGGCTTGCACTTGAAGTAAGTGCACTTATTCGGGCCAAAGGAATGGTCCCTATCTGGGCGCACTCCTTCAAGATGAGAAAGTGTGCCCTACCTAGGCACACTCTTTCGTGATGAATACTTGCGCCTTGTATAGTTGCATGCATGATCCAACTTGTTGCATGAGGGCGTGCTCCTAGAAAATAGGAACCATCTTAACTCCTCCTTAACTAATCCTTTCATGCAACGACAAGTGGAACTCATGCATGAATTTTTTTTGCATGTTGATTTCTTTAGATGAACTCATTTAATAACACTTTCACCATCATGTCATCTAAGTGAGCACATAGCTGGAGAATCATCAAGCCCTTCATCAACCAGTGCATCAAGTAAGTTTGCAGGCTCAAATATTTTACTTCTTTTCATCATTTCACTGTCAAATCTTGCTTTGTTTGTTTTCAATCACTTGTTTTGCAGTTTTTTTGTTGGTGTTCTAGCTGAATCTTCATCTTGCAAGTGTTAAATCACTAGCGTATGCAAGAAACCTTTCATATTCATGAAACCTTCCATCTTCCACCATTTATGCGACAACAACTATAAATCCTTGCAGATCATTATTCTCCTTATCTCATCATAGAATTATGATTTTTGATACTCTTTCTGAGATTGTTACAGGAAAATCACACTTCCTAAGATCGAAGCTCCTTCAACCTTGAAAAATCCAACCTGTTTGACCCAGTTTTCTTCATGGGTGCATCACAAAGGCTCGAATATTTTCCCTTTACCCCTTCAGAGTGCTACATTGCACCCTCTTTGCCTTAGGGAACATGGGTGCATCATGAAGGAACAAAGCCTCATCATTCAATCCTTTAACATTCAAAAAGTCACCCTCATTTTTCTTTAGCGCATAGGGGCACTTTGAAGACCCGAAGATCCATTTTCTTCATCCTTTGTCTTTCCGGAGAACGACAATGTGCCCTCCTTGTCTTCTAGGGTGCATGGGTGCATAGGGAAGACCTGAAGGCCCTTTTTCCCATTCCTTAGACCATTCAGGGTGCTACAGTGAACCCTGGCTTATTTTTGCATCTTTCTTGATCGCAATAGCGCACTATGAATCCCAAATGACCATTCATTTCCCTTCATACTTTGAGAGTGCATCCTCCTAGTTTGCATGTGATTTTTTTCTTGTGTGTAGGTTATTTTTGTATGTTGTTCATATTTTTTTATGCTCTATCATTTGTGATGACTCTTTGAATGTGAATTACAAGTATTTATGCTTAGTTAGTTGTTTTAAGTTGGTGTTGTTGCTATGAGTGTGATTCCTTAAACAAGTGTTCGTGCTATAAGTGTTAACCCTTTGTCATCTTCTGTTGGATACATGCCGCTACGTAGAGTAGCCTCTACATAAATTTTAGAATCAAGTGCTGATGATCCAAGTGAAGTTGAAAATATCAATATGGCTATATATGCCGACACTCGATGTTTTATTGATAAGGCTACATAAGTCCCCTGGAGAAAGATCTACAACACATTCATGCAAGAAACATTTCATGAGGACTTAGAGGATGTGCATGCATATATAACAATTAAGAAGTCCAAGATACATAGGATCATGTGCAGATACCTGGTAATGCCATGTGTTGAAGCTATTGAATGGATACTTACACATATGGAAGACTCACACCTTGCGCTACGCAGTGAGAGTGGCGATCACCTCACCACCTATTATAGTGATGATGTGCAAATGTATTATAAAATGCTCAATCCAAATGAATATGAAAACTATTCATTTTAAACAATATGGGCCAACCTTGAAACTACTGATTTTATCAAGCAATGGTGTCGAGAACCTACCCAGTTTCTCCATCACCCATCGGTGGTTTATACTATGAATATCTTAAGGGATGTGTAACAGTATTTGGTAGCTACATATTGTCATATGTTTGGGAGGAAGAACATTGAGATGTTCCAAGAGAATTGGATATATACACTCAATCTGGTAGTGAACCGTGGAAAATATTTTAATCGGGCAGATATATTATCATATGAGTTGCAAAAACAGGTGGGGAAAGTCAAAGAATCTTTGCGAGCAAATCAAGCTCCAAAATTTTACATGTTGGCATATCTCTTGGATGGTATATGTGGAAGATATGAATTTCTGAAGCTATATTGGAATTGGACTCATAAATATAAGTTTCTAGTGTATGTCCATTGCGGGGTGTTATCAGAAGGAAGCTTCAAAGGCGCATATGAAAAATTTTCCAAACACTTATTTACAGCTATCTTTCGCTTGGTACTCGAGACCGATATGTCATGCATGATATTGCAGACTAGTTTGAAACTCCTGAGGGAACATACATCATATGCTTTAGATGTCAAACAACCCCTCATCTTATGCTACAATATGTGACAAACAAGGTAGTCATGCAGGAGGTGGAAAATCAGCTGGACAAGGGAATGTTAGGAACCCTTTATAGGAGGAAGAAACCCGCTTTACCTATATTTAATTTAAGGATTGAATTGTATGAATTAAGGACTCACAAGGAATTATAATCCAAAAAAGAATTAAAGACTTCCATGCATATGATCCCATATGAATTGTCAGGAAACATTGTGAAAGGATCAAACATAATTCAAGGTATTCATCAATATGCTGACCAATATATGAAAATATAAAGAACTGGTATAATTCCAAAATGAAGACACATCCAACCATAAATAGTAGTTCACCTCATGATTCACCAACTCAAGACTTGCAGGAGCAGGAATAGGAGGAGGAGGAAACAATGACTCAAGTAAAGAAGTTATCTCCAAGGAAAAGGATCAAGTAGTCATCAAGGGAGAGAAACAAGAAATGGAATGTCGATCCTTTAAATACAAGAGCTACACAAACAAAGCTAAAGAGGAGAGAAGGAGAAGAAGAAGAGGAGGAGGAGCGTAGGAAGCATGATTAGTTTCTGTTGGCTCGAGGGGTCCTGACCCAGGTTCGGAGGTTAAGGTTTGCCAACAAACCCCTATACTACTGGCCCTTTCGGCACTGACCTGCTTGCGCAGGCCAAAGTCTCACTCGAAGCAGTATAGGAGGGTGCTGGAACCAGGTTTCCACACCCTGAGAGAGAGTAGGTAAGTCAAGAAGATCCACGTTCACAACCTATTAGGTTCGTACAAGACATGTTTGTTCGCAGGTTTGTTAACAGTATAATCCACAATATAACAAAGCTATTACCATGCACAGATCTAGTCAATACCTTCACATCCACGTGCGTATCAGCAGTTATCAGCACACATTATCATAACGCATCATTAACATATTACAGATATATCATAACACAGACAAATTCACAGCATAACAGATAACACAACTGTATTATTAGTTCCAATAAATCCCAAAGGTTCGCATCAATAGTAACACATCAGATCCGATAACATAGAGCTACTTTAACTATATCCACATATATTAGCATCAAAACCTAGTATAATCCAAACATAGCCTGTGCACACAGCTATCAGGGTTTGCACGCAGCAAGACTGAGGATCTTCGTGCACACAACCAGCAGGAGTCCTTACCCAACAACCCAACAATAGATCTAACAATTCGCACTTAGCATCAGACTTAATTCTTTCCTGCCTTAAGACTCAAAATGTTCAACTATTTATATCAACTTAGCCTATGCTTCCAATGGTCTACAAACCATGGTTTGTGGACTCTTGGTATGCCCTTGACCCATTACAATGTATTCGGGCCTTTGACCCACCCCAAAATCCCTGCTCTAAACTAATTAAGACCAAAAATATACAAAATTGTACAAAATTCACAGCTTTAAGGGACCTTGTTCCAACAGTTCCCCAACACAATCTTGTGACTCGTCTAAATCACTATGGCAATGGGGTCTCCACCTGCGCCTACAATAGCCTGATCACCTCAACCAGTGGGGGTAGCACTCCTTCACTCTGAGCAGCAGCGTTTTGAGAAATATCCACCAATTTTTGCGAGGTTGGTCCCTCTGTCGCAGTTGTGACGCTCTCCAGGGTCTGGTTCAGTTGTTTAACAACGACATCAATATCCTGAGAGAGCTTCAGGGCTTCATCAGCCCATGGCTTAAGGCGGTTGCTGGGAGTCCTCTTCTTCTGGCGGAGTTCATCAATATCATCCCGAAGGGCATGGCTAGTTCGTAGTCGTGCCAATCGTTGAGCAGGAATCAGAGTAGGCATAATGGCTTCCAGTTGCTCGAACGCTTCTTCCTTCTATCGCAGGTCCTGGTTGATTTCACGCAGGAGCAGGTCGCACTGCACCTTGGTCCATAACTACATAGCTGTTTCCAGTAATTGGGCACCCTGAGAAATCTGTCCTATAATCACATTCGTGGCCACCGTAACCAGCGCAACTCGCTGGCCCATACCTCTGGTGGTGTCTCTGGCTGCAAATTGGCCTGTAAGTCTATGATCTATTGTTCCATCTCCATTTTGATTGCTTATATCCCAGTACTTGAGGCTCGTAATGCTGCGACCAACCCCGCAATCTTGGCCTAGGGGGTGGCAGAAGCTGGAATATCTTTGGAGACGTCTGCACAGAGCCTATTAATGAAGTGTTCTAGCTCTATCTATTGCATGGTGGTGAGGGTACATGCAGCCTGTACTTGGGAAACTTCAACATTTTTTTCCTGAATTGTCTGCTCAGCTATACTGAGCTGCTAGTGCACTCGATGGTCCCTGTGTTGAATTTATTTGAACAAGGAGGTGTGGAGAACCTGCAATGATTCATGTGGCAACCTGGCTAGATCCAACTGTACCTTTGCACATTCCTGGACTTGCGTTCCCAAGTTGGGTGGACTTATCATGAGGGCTGCGCCTGGTAAGGAACAGAGGCAACTTTCCACTATAACAAGTGCTGCACTGCTATTTGCGGAGGTCATTTGTACTTGAATCATACTTGTTTGCAGTGTGTCTATATTCAGCTGCAGAGCTCAGAGCTCGGCCTAAAGTTTGTCGACCGTGACTTTCTGCTGCTCTTCCAGAGCCAACCATTTTTCTTTTGCAGCCAAAGTGATTGCATCTAAAATTTGCTTGAGGTCCCCTTCGGTCAGTGTAACTGCTTCGTCATGTTCTGTTCATTGGGAGCACTGCTTCTTCCGTGGCCCCTTAACAGGGTCACTCGTTCGCTTTGTTCCCCAAGGGGAGTCAGCACCTCCCACCTCCTAACCTTCGGTACCAAGATCTTGCTGTGCATCTTTCTGCGCTGTTGCTTCCGTGTCCTTCCTCATACTCTTATCGGACTACGAACCCTTCTGCGATGCGGCTTCGACACCCTTCCTCGTGCTTTTTCTTGGTCCTCCGGTGTCTTTGGTGATGACAGGTGGGGTAACCTTCATGGTGCTTGTTCCTTCAGTGCCCTTCGCACCTGTTTTGAAGCCCAGCTTCTAGTGAGGAGGCCATTGCGTAATTAAACAGTCAATATCTTCATTGGCAGCCATATAGGGGAGCGAAAACCACACAAGATCCTTGCGGCCTTGGATTTGGACGCTATGCATAGTCACCTAGAATGTAGTGATGCTTTTATACTTATCATATATGGCTAGCGACAAACGTGATCGGGAATTGATAGCTACTGCGAGCCCACTCTGAAACAACACCTAGAAGACTTGATTGTCCTCAATGCACTGCGCATCCTTAGAGTCCCACAAGTTCATATACCGGGCCCCCTTGCACATGTCTGGGGTGAGCTCAGGGAAGACCGATTCCTTAAGTGCGTCCTAGGTGACAAACACAATGAGAAGCAGCAGCCAGGAATAACAAAATGCTCATCCCTGCTCCTGGGATTCGTGGACATTGGCCAAAAACTCGTTGCACAAGTACTAGGAACAATCAAAGTAGACCCCTTTCTCACACTAGCTCTCCAACTAAATTACATATGCGGGGATGGAGGCCACCTAGCATTTTTGCATCATCTTGCATGCCAATAATAGGGTACCCAACTGCGTATCAGGGTCACTGATGGATTTTATCATGAAGCCTCGAGTGTTTCGCTCCACATGGTAGGTTTCACACATGTGGTCAGCGATATTCCCCTCGTACTTCTTACCAGTGCGTAGCAGAGGGTCCGGCCCTTCCATGGGAAGACCAGTAATTCGATGAATGAGTGCAGCATCGATGGGGATTTGATCATGGATCCATAAGCAGCCATCATGGACCAAGGCGAGCAACTGACATACCAGACGGTCCGTGATATTGTAGTGGCCAAAGTACGGCATCCTTAGCAGGTTTAAGATCCCAGACCCTACCAATCTGCATACCCAGTGCATGGGGACAATATTTATCCCATTGTCTTCTTGTATTCTGTCAAGATATAATTCGGGTGCCAACTCAGGGAAAGCCTCCAAATTGGCCAAGTCATGATCATCAAATTTCACCTCATGGAGCCTTCCAAAGGGTTCGCCAATGACGGGGACCTCAACTGGGTCAGTGGCATCTGCTGGTAGGTGCGTAGGCCATCAAGATTCTTCAGCATATGTGTGGAGGGTCAGCGGGGCCAAACAAAGGGTGGTAGCCAATTGATTGGTTCGGCTACATGGGCCTCTTCCTGAGTAGACAGAGGTCTCTTTACTGGGTTAGGTGAACGTGCCTGGGGCGCCGTTCGTGGGGAATTTACATTTCATGGGGAAATATGGGGCTTCACCCCAACCCATTTCACAGGTTTCCCCGACCCCTGCACTTTTTCTTTCCCCTTCTTCATTGCTTGACTCGGCATAGATATAAATTCCTCATATTTTGGTTCGAATTCCACTACCTCAGATTCTTGTTCCATCGAGTTCACTGGTTTTGAGGCTTCAACAGGATTAGTGGTCATCATTTTGGGGTGGAAAATGAACTCCGGGTTGCTACTGTCAGAGGGTGTAGGATGCTCAGACATGAAAGGGACGAAATAGGCACAAAATTCTTGCAACGTAAACTTTCTAAGGACAAACACACCAAGTACAAAATATTCAAGCGATACGGAACCCTTGCTCAATCTATCCTTCTCCTTTTATAGTCACGAGGATCGATCAAGAATTGGGTGAACCTCAGTTGGAATTTACCATCAAGTAAACGGTAAAAAATCTTTGGAAATTGCCTCACTAAATTCCATCCGCCCACTCCTTTCAACGATAACTTTTTCCTTTTATCTGATTTTACTGTTCCAATGGCTATTTTTCGCACCTCCTGCGCACCCAGCATACCCCTGTGCTCCCAGTGAATCTCCAGTGCGCCCAACGCACTTCTGCACGTCAAACGCTCCTGCTGTGTTTTGAACATATGCCTGCGCCTCTGGCGCACCCCTCCAAGCTTCAAACTCTACATTTTCTTCATGTGCGTACCATGGTACCTTCCGTACATACCTTCCTTGGTGGCCATACCCCACTTCATACAGTTACTTTGGCCATATAGTCATATGATCCGATACGATTTGAGCTGGCTGCCATTGATATAGCCACGTAGCATATCGCCGTGCAGGGTGGCTAACCGAACAGCTCCGCCATCCGTGATTTATTTAACTGTATAGGGCCCTAGCCAGTGTTGTTGGAACTTCCCTAGGTTTTTCGTGAACTGGCTATCATACAGTAGGACTAATTCACCCTCCGCAAAGGTCTTTTGTCGAATATGATGATCATGCCATGCCTTATCTCGAGCCTTCTAAACCTGCTGATGGAAATTATCAATGAAACGATCTTCCTCTAAAGCCACAAGCTGCACTAAACACTCTTCCATGATATTAGGCTCTTCCATATTTGTAAAGGTTGCGATGCGCAGGCTAGGAACAACATATTCCATGGGAATAATGGCCTCCTTGCCATATACCATCCTAAACGATGTTTTCTCTGTCAACTTCTTATAGGTGGTTCGGTAGGCCCAAAGAACAGATAGGATGCACACGTCCTAGTCACTGCGATCGGTGTTACAGACCTTAGTTAGTGCGTGCTCTTGTATTGTTTCATTAACAAAATGTGTACCTCTATCACTCATCAAGATTTTTGTACATCCAAATCTGGTTAGAATCTACTCAAAGATGAAGTGCACAGTGGTATCTGCGGTGCAATCCTTTATCGCTTTTGCTTCATCCCACCTGGTTACATAATCAGTGGTAGTTATAATATAACGTGCACCTGTCTTCTTTCTAGGTGGGTTGATAGGTCCTACAAATAGATGGCCCATTTGTCAAATGCTTGTAGGGCCATTTGCGGTTGAAGGGGAATTTCATCTCTGCGTGACAGCCTTCCTGTTCATTAGCATGTATCGCAGGCTTTACAATAGTCGTGAGAGTCATTATGCAGGGTAGGCCACCATAGTCCAGCTCTCAAGATATTTTGCGCCATTTCTTTCCCTGCGTAGTGACCTCTTGCTACCCCGTCGTGGGCTTCTGCCAAGATAACATGCTGTTCATGCTCCAAAATGTACCTTCACAACACTTCATCAGCTCCCATCTTATATAGATGACTTGCGATGATGGTAAAATTTGCAGCGTGGGTTATCAGCTCTTTCTTCTGTTGTACCAAATACTCTGTAGGTGCCATGCCTGTAGTCAGGAACTGAATGATGTCGGCGAAGTGCACATCAATCAAATTAATAGAAAATAGTTGCACATTAGGCAATCCTTCTTCCAGGTTGGTCAGTTCCTCACCACTCTCAATTTGGGACAAGTGATACGACCCATCATTCAACTTCCCCGGCTTTACAATGATCTCAAAGTCATATTCCTGAAATAGCAGAAGCCATCGGCAGATTTTCCCCCCCAACACAGGCTTATTCAATAGGTACTTCAAAGCTAAATGATCTGTAAACATTTTGAAGTGTCCTCATAATAGATAGTGCCAGTACTTCTGTAATGCATAGACCATGGCCATTCCCTCCCGCTCCATAGTGGAATAGTTGCGCTCTACACCAGCGAGTTTCCTACTAGCAAATGCAACAGGGTGATCAATGTCTCCGTCTCCAGGCTACATAAGGACCGCTCCCAGGGTGATTCCTGATCCATCTACATGAACATGGAATACCTGCACCCAATCAGGAAATATGAGAATAGGCACAGAGACCATCTTCTCCTTGAGTAACTGGAAGCTTTTCTAACACTCATCATCCCAAAAAAATGAAACATCCTTCTTAAGTAGTTTTTCCATAGGCGTTGTGATCAACGCATATCCTTGAATAAAATTTCTATAGTAGCCTATATGTCCGAGGATTGAACGCAGCTATTTCTCAGTTGTAGGTACTGCTAAATTTATGATAACTGCGATTTTCGCAGGGTCAACCATCAACCCCTGTCAGAAAACTATATGTCCAAGAAAGATTCCGAAGGGTACGTAGAATATGCATTTCTTGATATTCAGGGAAATATGGTGTTTTCTACAGGCATCCAACATCATGTGCAGGTTCAAGACATGCTTCTTCACTAAGCTGAATACAATCCAATCATCAAAATAAACCTCCAAAAATTTGTGTATGAACTCTTTGAACACTGCAACGACTACTCATGAAAAGATGGCAGGGGAATTCTTGAGTCCAAACGGCATGACCGTATACTAAAAGGATCCCCATTCAGTAGAAAACGTAGTTTTTTTGCGATATTTAGGTGTGATTCTATTCTGATGGTAGCCTGAGAACCTGTTAGTAAATGAGTATGCTTCCTGCCCTCCTATGCTATCAAGAATTTTGTCTGAGAACGGCATGGGAAAGGGATCATGCACGCAGAAATCATTAAATTTGCGCAAGTCCACACAAATTCGTATCTCCCCCTTCGTCTTTTTCTCCTGAACCACCATCGGACTTACCCAGCCTGACTATTCGACCGATTCGATTATACCTGCGATGAGAATTTTATCGATTTCTTCCTTAACCTTTTTCTTATGCTTAGGATTCAGTCGATAAGGGCGCTGCTTCACAGGGCGTGCATCTGGTTTTAATGTGATGTGCATGACCCCTAAGTCCCCTGTGATCCCCTTAAGCTTTGAAAACTTCGTCGGGAATAAGTCCTGATATTCTTTGAGCAGTTCTGCAACTTTGCCTACTGTATCATCATCCCAGTAATCCCCAATTTTAGCCAACTTAGGCTGCTATTCTGTGCCAATGTTGAATTCTTGCAGCTTCATAGGCTTAGTAACATCGATAGTTTGTAGTGGGGGTCCAGCAACTGTGCGCTCTCCCTCCGATTCCAGGATAGATACATTACATGGATCTTCATCGCACTCTTCTATTGCTATATTGAGGCAGTTGACAATATCTTTCATCTGCGTTCCCCATGTTGGTGTCCCAAGTGCTACGTAAGGGTGTGATTCATTAAATAAGAAGATATCTATATCTTGCAGAGCTTCGTCAAGCGCCTCTATTCCCCCTGCTAACCCAAATGTTCCTACAAATTCATCCTTTAATGTTTCCCAGTGGCGGGTGCACTGGTGTAGCTCCGCATCTAAGTACCATGCAGTGGGAATTTGTCCCAAGGCATGAATAAACAAGTGAACCCATTCTTCCGTAGTCCGGTCACACCATTTTTCCATCCAAGCGAACAAATGCTCGCGCAGGTCCCCTGGGCCAAGGAATGCCTTTACGTGCAAGTGGACCAGAGGTTCAAATAATAGAATCATAATATCCCAACACTCTTCCCAATCTTGGAATGCCCCCTTATGCATATCCCACCACCTCGCAAGTGTTGCGCGCATGGCTAGATTAAGGGCCCATAACCTTCGCTCTATCGGAACCTCAACTTCAAATGGTCGCAAAAACTCCTTAATACTACTAGAACCATCAAAGTACGGAAGTTCCCTTACCTCGGAGGAGATGCATCAGAAGTCCTTGGTGATTCTAAGACATCATAGCGCAGATACATCATGTAACCGATTCTGCCAATTTTCCATTTCTCTGTCGGAGTTAGAGAAACATTCTATATCTTTTTCCTAGCAGAGTACACCATCGGACGTGGGATTGATCCAATATTTGTCCCATGCAGTTAACTTATAGATATGATCCACATCCTCTTCTTTGCGCACCGGCTCCGTATACCGTTCTCCTTCCGCAGGGTCTAATGGTATTATCACCTGCGTACCTTCATTTTCAAACACCATGCTTCTTTTCTTTAGGTTGAGGATACTTCCCATATCTATGGCCCAGTCCAATCCTAAGAGAGCAGGATATGGGTCCGCATCTTCTACAATCTGAATGACCTCAAAGTCAACCTGGACCTTAACTCCTGCAATATCTACCATGACCTTTGACAGACTCCCCAATGGTATGATCTTCTACTGATTGGCCATGTGCAGTTGGATAGTGGACCATTCCAACTTTGGTTCTCCCATTCGCTAAAATTTTTTCTTGGGTAGTATGTTCGCATTTGATCCTAGGTCCAAAATAACCTGATCCATCTCATAATCACCAATTTGCACTGTTAGACGCATTTCCCTACCAATGTGTTTCTTATGCTTGGATAATTTGTGCACATCCTTAACTTCCAGGGGTGGATTAATTTTTTCTACGCAGCTGTCTATTAATGCTTGGAGGTTTTCTACGGCCCGTTGGTTGCGCAGCAGCTTCATACATGCCTGAAAAATTGGTTTGACTTCGTCATCTGCTTTGAGGTTTGTGGGGGCTTGAGAAGTAGATGCCTCATCCTTAGCAAAGTCTTGGTGAGCTGTGACAAAGGTTTCCTTTTCCTTCTATAGGTACAAGCCTTATTTTTTGATGAATTCTTTTCAGATAAGAGGCTCAGTCGCAGCTTTCTCCATAGCTCCCCCTATGGCCATGCCGTTGCGTGTTATGACATTAATGCTTGGTCCTTCATCTCAAGGTTCTGCCTTAACCCTTTGTACGTTCTGCATAGGTGTATGCTGCTTTTCTTGCATTTTTGATATCAGAATCAAACAATATTCAATCACATGGTCTAGTTGTCTACAATATCTGCAATATTGCCTCACAGGGTTCAGGAAATCCCTCGTAAAGTGCCCTACTTCCCCACAGGTATAATAGATCAATTGTCCTCTTCCCCTACCTGTGCTTCCACCTCTGCCCCCTCCCTTGCCCCTGGCTGGGGAGCCACCTATGCCCAAGGGGGATCTTGGTGAAGAAGGGTTTGATTGCACCCTATATAGGTTTCCCCGGTCTATCATCAGATCGTAATTCTAGCAGTTATGTTCATCATGTCCTATTGAATGGAAAAACTGACGCCATTGTTGCTTTAGTTCGGGGACATATGCACCCAGATGGGGGTAGTGGTTAGTATCATGCAGGCCAGCTACACGAAAATCATCACACCACAACGTTGGTCCACTCGGTCCTGGGTGCAACGGATTGGGTCCCCCCGCCTGTAGGTAGTCTACGAGCAGTGGGCACTGATCCTTGGTATGGCTAGATACCCTACATCGTATGCACCATACATCTGGGCTAGCTTCTTTCCCTCGGTCCTTTCGCAGGTTCTGGATCTCCATGTGCATCACCTCCAGCTGCCCTTGGATTTGTTGTACTCCCAACTGGGTATCATCTCTTGGTGCAGCTTCTAACTTCATGGAAATCTCCAAATATTTTTCCTACAATTCAATGACCTGCTGACCCATAGGTACGCACAGGTGAGGTAGTAACATAGCAATGAACCATTCCTTATGCTGTTTGTCATCATATAGGAATTCCCTTTCTCTAGTCACCTTCTTTAGCCGTTGTTCATCTTCCCATACAGACTTAGAGGGTCCCTGCTTGAAATCTTTTAGATCATTCACTATCTGGAAGTAGGATTTAGGCTTCCGAAACTATTGTTTTAGGGCATTCTTAACTTCTTTAATGGTCGCATTTTCATGCTGAGCTATGTATCCCATATACCAGTCCAAGGCTCTTCCTTCAAAGGCAAGGGATAACTGCACCCTTTTTGCAGCATCGTTGGCCACATTCTGCGCAGTCCATACTGACTCTGCGACAAACCATAAATGATCCATATCTTCGTCCCCTACACCCTTAAAGGTAGGTAGCATCATGTGCGAGGCCATCTCGTCTTTTGGTGGTGGAGGTACGGGTGAGTTCTTACCCCTACGTTGATTTGAAGGTGGTGTAGTTGGAGGGTTATGCACAGCCGAATACCTTACTGGACTATAGACAGATCTATCTCCTTCTTGATTAGTTCTGTAGTATTTACCACTCCGTGTTTCACCCTCGCTATGATCAGAGCTCATTCACTCTGTATGGCTGCACAGAATGCTCTTTTCACATAATAATATCTTAATCAGTAATGGCAAGGTTTTCAGAAACTTACCCCAGAAACCCTTGAAGAATCTCCGCTTTGCCTCAGAATAGGACACGAATTGATCAACTGCAAAATCCGTCACAAATCCTCCCAACACATTATCCACCCAGTGATCTACTGTACGAGTGAGGGTATTATCAGTCCTTTTTAACTACTGGATCAACTTTGGAGTCCACTGCGTGACCTATTCGTCCTTCCAACATGTCTAGAAATCTACGAGCCTTGCCAGCCACTCCTGAAGCTCGTTTGCAAATGTTACAAAGAAAATTTCGTAGACTTCAGTGAAAATGTACTTATTCTTCCACTTCTCTACTGTCAACCTTGTGCTGCGATTCTCTTTTACCGCAAATTCATGAACCTATTTTTTAAACCACTCTTCAATATCTTTCTTCTCAGGTCTCCAATGTTCTCTTGGCATTACCCGATCTCTCTCTCAAAATTCTCCCAATCCCGGCAACGGAACCATTTTTTGGCTTGAGAGGTCCTGACCCAGGTTTGGAGGTTAAGGTTTGCCAACAAACCCCTATACTACTGGCCCTTTTAGCAGTGACCTGCTTGCATAGGCCAAAGTCTTACCCGAAGCAGTATGGGAGGGTGCTGGAAACAAGTTTCTGCAACTTGAGAGAGAGTAGGTAAGTCAAGAAGATCCACATTCGCAACCTATCAGGTTCACACATGACAGGTCTGTTTGCAGGTTTGTTAACAGTATAATCCACAATATAATAGATCTATTACCATGCATAGAAATAGTTAATACCTTCGCATCCACATGCGTATTAGCAATTATCAGTACAATATATCATAACGCATCATTAACAGATTAGAGATATATCATAACACAAACAGATTCAAAGCATAATAGATAACATAGATGTATTCTTAGTTCCAACAAATCCTGAAGGTTCACATCAATAGTAACACATCAGATCTGATAACACAGATCTAGTTTAACTATGTTCGCATATATTAGCATCAAAACCCAATACAATCCAAACATAGCCTGCACACACAGTCAGCAAGCTCTGCACACAGCAGGACTAAGGATCTCTGCGCACAGAGCTAGCAGGAGTCCTTACCCAATGACCCAACAACAGATCTAACAATTTTCACTTAGCATCAGACTTAATTCTTTCTTGCCTTAAGACTCAAAATGTTCATCTATTTATATCGACTTAGCCTATGCTTCCAATGGTCCGCAAAGTGTGGTTTTTGGACTCTTGGTCTACCCTTGACCCATTACATTGAATTCAGCGCTTTGACCCACCCCAAAAACCCTACACTAGGCTAATTAAGACAAAAAATATACAAAATTGTACAAAATTCGTAGCTTTAGGGGAAACTGTTCCAATAGTTTATTAAGAAGAAACTGGTAGAAGAGGAAGAGAGGAGACAAATCGAGGAAGAACAATAGAGACAGTCTTAGGAGGAGGAAGAAACACAGAGGCTCGAAGAAGAACAATTGATTAATGAACTAGAGGAGTAGTAGTATGAGGAAGAAGATACCATCCAACGCATGGATGGTGATCCTAGTACCTCGGGTGAAAAACCACTCACAGGAGGACATATTCCATTTAGCGAGATGGGGATTACACCTCCTCTAGCAGTTTGAGTCATCTATATATGTAGCATAACATTTGATCATTTGAAGAAGAGAATCATGTTGCAAAGGCACAAATATTTACCACAGGACCCTCAAAACCCAGACTTAGTAGCAACATCAAACGTGTTCACCTCTAGCACTATAAGAAATCCAAGGGAAGTTTTGGAGAAAATTTTTGCATTCACTACAATGACATAAGATAACTTTAAGTACTTGCTAAATGACAATTCCAGGTTGAGAAGAGAACTTGATGAGACGAAGCAATAGGTAGAGCATATTGCAATAGAGAACCAATGGCTATCATCATAGAACTTATGTACTCCAGAGTGACAATCAACAATTCTAGAAGAAATAGGACCAATGGAGGATACCATGGCACAACTATATGATGAGATGATACTTATACAACAAGTCATGGCCCCCCCCTCTCATTGGAATTCAAAAGAACACACAAGAATTAGTGAAACTCCTAAAGATAGCTACCAAATCAGTTGACTAGATGTAGAAGTGGATTTCCAAATATTCAGATGCTACAAAACACATGGAAAAGAAGGATACTATTTCCACAAATATTGAGAGAGTTCAGTTGAGACTCCACCTGCATAACTACCCACATCTTGGAGCACATTCAGTTAAAACCATGGATGCCTACAATCAACTGCATAATGGGTTTGGGTCTCTTACACAGAAGCACAAGATGCCTGCCATCAGATCTCTTGAAGCAATCAGAGGCAAGGAGGTCATATTTCAGGAGATCAAGGATTACATATAAAAATTCAAGGAAGTAACAAAACAGGAAGGCTTGGAGGTGACCAAAGATGTTATTCAGCAGTATGCCTTTGCACCAGTCAAAGCGTGCATGAAGCTTTCATGGCTGTGGAATAATTTACAGTAAAGCTACAATAACATATTATCAGAGGCATTGGAGGTGAAGGCATGCTACAAAAGATATTTTCCAGTTCAAATCGAATCCATCACAAAGGAGTTCAGAGCAGGGCATAGTTACATCAATGATGAACTCCATGAAGAAGAACATGATCTATGCATTTGATGAGTTTTGTCTTTTATCAGTTTTGTCTTATTAGGCCACCATCTCATGTGTAAATTGTCTTATGTAATAAATTTCATGTAATGAAGTCCAAGGGACACATGTGGAATATGAAAAGACACACATTGGAATGTAATGAGTCATGTTAGAATATTAATAGTCGTAGAAGTCAAAGAGTCATGAGGAAGATCAAAATTCATTGTATTTGTTATAAATAGCTCCTCATAACTCAACAAAGGGGCTTTTTCCCAGGATTTTGGAGGCCTAGCCTTGGCTTCTCTTGTACTACATAGGAGATAGATTATTCTTTGGAGAAACAAAGTGTGGCTTCGTATTCCACAATTGGATACAATGTTTCACTCATGTAATAATGTTCTTGGGATCTTACACTTATAATCAGAAGCTTAATGAGCTGACATTCCTTCATACATGTATCGTGCATATAGTTAGACTATTTTGGTTATGTGTATGATACATGTTGTTTTATTTACATGCTAGGTCAATGAAATACTTCATTACTTGGTCATGAATGTTATTGAATGAATGATGCTATGCTTTAATGATTGTTTTTTATTATGTGGGCTAATCTATAGGTACTCAACAAGTCTTTCTCTTTACCCCAACCCCCCCTTTAGGATGCTACTATTAATTTTCTAACTAGTGGCTCGTTTCTCTCACCATCTGTGGAAGTTTCCCTTGTACACCTTACACCGAGTGTCTTGCAAATCTCACATTATTGCTGACCCAAAGAGGTATTGTGTTCTCTTATGCCCAATTTTAACCAAGGAATTCCTTATCGTTCCAATGTTCGGGTTGTATGACCAGATGGGACTCCTATACCAAACGGTGTGAGGTATAATTGGAACTTTACATAGGTGAGATTCACTTGAAACGTTTGTGAAATCTGGCACCATCAACATATCCATTATACCATGTATCCTCTTAACCTATAAGGGACTATATGGTATCCTCATCACATGCCTAAGAACCCTAAATGGTTTCCTCTCAACCATGGGATTTCCCCTGATGATCCAAAAAGACACTTGAAAACTATTGTACTTCCCTGTTCTTCCCACTTAGGTGAAAATATTAAAGATGATGTGCTTATGAGGCTTTTTCTCCCATCTCTAAGAGGAAATGCCAAGGAATGGTTTAAAACTCTCCCTCATAAGTGAAAACATTCATGGGATGATTTCTTTGATGTTTTATCATTTAGATGGATATAAGAAAAGGACATTGTGGATTTGTACAAGGAAAAACTATTAGTGAAGAAAGAAGCCTTTGAAGGTGGTGGAGAGTTCAATGAAAGGTTCAACTACTTGATAACAATCATACCTAAAAATCTTAAACCCCCTAATGAGTTATTCCTCTCCATATGCCTACAAGAATTTGAAGGAGAAGTATCATATTGGCTCAGGAATAAGGAACCCATAATGCTTATGAAATCATATGACAATTATATTAATATATATGATCATATGAAACATGAGTCCCATAAGCTTTAAATGATTCATGTTTCCTCAAGTGACTTTACCAAAGATGTTGTATATTAGGAAAATGGATGCCCACTTTGATAAAGAATATTAATGCCATTGCTTTCCAAATTAGTTGAATTGAATAAGGTAAAATGTGGGGGGGGTAACATCCCTTTGAGAAAATAGAAAACCAAGATGTGGATGCGAACAATGAAACTGATACCCCAAATGTTTTATACACTCGAAAATTTGATGAAGGGAATCCCCAATTCTTCATAAACCTTGAGGTTAATAACTTCTTTTTACATAATTTCATGCTTCATTTACAAGAATCAACTAATTTAATGCCTCTGAAAATCATCAAGTATTTAGGATTATATGTTACTAGGCCATACAAAAATGTATGTGGAATATACTCAAGGACTGTTGAAGTATGTGGGATAGTTGAGGATTTATCTACCTCTTTACATGGAAATCCTAAAAGGAAAATATATATGAATGTTATTGTAATTGATATTCTTGATGCATGGTAGATGTTTCTATCTAGGGAGTGGGATACCAAACCGAAAGACATAATCCAAATGTAAATTTCATATATATGAGTCCCTATGAGAGAGAATATCATGCCCTAATATTTAGCCAACCCCAAAATTGGAATTTAGTAGAAAATAAATGCACTTATCTTGATGGAAACCAAGAGGAATATTGTAGGTGTGTGGATTAGAGGATATCAACCAAAGAATCTTCACATGAGCATGATGTATATAAGGTTTGGGCCATGTACTTTGATGGGGCTTGTTCTAAATCTTGCTCAAGAGTAGGGATCCTCTTAATTTCTCCTTCCAATAGACATATCATGTTTTCATACAGACCTGCCTTCAAATGCACCAATAACATCGTTGAGTATGAGGCCCTTACTTTGGGATTGGATTTGTCTCTTAGTAAAGGAATAATGCATTTAAAATTTGTAGGGGAATTTGATACAATTTTGTCTCAAATCAAAGGAACATTCAATGCCAAGAATGAGAAGCTCAAGAAGTATAAATACATTGTGTGTCACACAATAGATTATTTTCAGGCTTTCAACATAAATTCAGTTCCAAGGGAGAAGAATGCTATAGTCAACTCCGTGGCCATCTCTTCCACTACCCTACAACCACTTGATTAATCTACCTCTGAATTAGGAGAATCTACCATGAAGGTCACCTTTAGACCAAACATCCCTAATAAATAAGAGAATTGGAAGGTATTTGAGGACGATATCCACATCATTGATTTCCTTCAAAACACTGGTAAATCTAAGGATCTAAATAACAAAAAAATAGGAAAGGATGAGTGTCATGATCCTAATATAGAAAGTAAAATTTCCATGAAAATATCCTATGATAGAAATGATGGATGTAGAGCAAGCATGATATTTTATGAATCACTTGATATAATTGAAATTAACATTGGGTCAAATCTAATCCCCAAGTATATAGGCACGTAAAGGAAATACATAGTAGGAAAGAGTTGAACTTGGATTTTTTTTTCGTGAATTCAAGGATGTGTTTGCATGGTCATACCAATATTTGAAAGCTTATAGTGATGATGTAATCTATGACACCATTTTTTTGAAGGAAGGGACAAAAGAAATTAGAAAAAACTTGAGAACCATAAGCCCTAAATTAGATCCCTTCAATCAAAGAAAATTGAAAAATATGTTTGATGCAAAGATCATAGCCCTAGTAAGACATTCCTCCTTGTTATATAACCTCTTAGTTACCAAAAATAAGATTATAAATATTAAAATACGTGTGTATTTTTAGAGACCTAAATCAATCATACCTTAAAGATAAATAACCCTTTCCTAACATGGAAAACCTCTTGCAATGAATTAAAATATCAGGCTCTAATGTCTATGTTAGATGTATTTTCAGGGTATAATCAAGTCATGGATAAAGAAGAAGACCAATTGAAAAATGATTTAACCATGCCATGGGGAACCTACAAGTACTCAAGAATTCCTTTTGGTATTATTAATGCCATATAATTTTCAAAGAGCCATGAATTTTTCATTCAAGGACTTGATTGGAAACATCATGGAAATATATCAAGATGATTTGACTATTGCCTCTAAGGAAAGAGAAAACCATTTTTGGCACCTACGAAGACTGTTTGAGAGATGTATGAAATATGGCATCTCACTGAACCTAGATAAGTCAATATTTGGGGTTGAAAAAGGAAAACTCCTTGGGAATGTGGTCTCAAAAGAGGGAAATAGCATTGACTTTGAAAGGACGAAAAAGCATTGGGGTATTTATTTGGAAAATTAAATTTCATAAGAATGTTTCTCTAAAATTTTGTTGAAATTCTCAAAAAAATGGAAAACCTTTTAAAGAAAGATGTGACCTTCATATGGGATGAAAGGAGAGTAAAATCCTTTAAGGAAATTGATGAAAGAATCATGAATTTTATAGTCTTGGTTAATCCAGATTATTCCAAGGATTTTTTTATTTACTCTTGCATTTGAGGATACAATAACCAAAATCCTCATGCAAAAGGATGATGAGAGGAATGAAAAAATGATTGATTTCATGAGAAAATATCTGAGAGATGTTGAGGTTAAATATACTATTAGTAAAATCCCCTCAAGCATATTAAGGTCTATGTTGGGTATAATATAATTGTTTCATATTATCCCTATCTCATAGTTAAAGATGTGTTAACCCAACAAGATTGTCTTGGATAGAGGGGAAAATGGGTATCTAAAATTCAAGAATATGACTCATAAATTTGACCCAAAATAATGATCAAAGGAAAAGGATTGGTTGAGATATTTACTAAGGATAATACCAAAAAATTAAAGCTAGGAGAGAGTGATCAAATATGTGCTACTAATAATTAGTTAGATTATGATGATTGGTATGTCAATATTATCTACTACCTAATGAATCTATCTACTCCACCTCAATTATTTGACCATAAAAGAAGGGCCTTACAATTAAAATATATGAAATATTTTTTAACAAAATATGGACATAACTAGAAAAGCCCACATAGGGTGATCCTTACGTGTGTGAATAGGTAAGAAGTTGAAAATTTGATTACAAAATTTCATGCAGGATTTTGTGGAGGGAATTTTGCAGCTAAAACAATAACCCATAAAATACTAAGGAGAGGATATTACTATCCTAATATTTTTGTTGACACACATAAACATGTAACAACATGCCAACCATGTAAATTATTTTTGGGAAGAAGCAACTTCCCACCCTCCCCTTGAAATATGTAATCGTAGACTCATCATTCCAACAATGGAGGCTTGATTTCATTGGGGATTTCAGAGATAAATAAAGAAATGGGCACAAATGGATAATAACCAGCACTGATTATTTCACGAAGTGGGTGGAAGCCATACCCACTAAGAAGGATAATGAATAAGTGGTAATATGTTTCTTAGATGATATAATTACCACCATATTTACAGTCCTGACTAAATTCGTAACAGACAATGCTAAAAACTTCAATTCCATTTCCTTTGCATCCTTTTGTTGCAAAAATGGGATTGCATGGACCCATTCTTCTAACTATTATCCCCAAGGGAATGGCTAGGTTGAATCTAGTAATAATAACCTTATAATAATCATTAAAAATATTGTTGGGGATAAAAAGAAGAGTTGGGATATAAAATAAAGTATGCTCTTTGTGTTATAACATGACTGTTAAGGATTCTACAAGAATTAGCCCCTTTGAGCTGGTATAAAAGTTGGAAGTAAACCTACCAATACACTTGCAGTTTCACATATTACAATGCTTGGAATCCAAATTGATGAAAATTATATTGTATAATCAAGAATTGATCAATTTTTTGTGTTAGATGAGCCCATGTACGTTGCTTAATTCAAATGAATAAGAATCAATAAAAATAAAATATATTTTTGATCGGAAAGAAAGTTATAGGGAGTTCAAGCATGGAAGTAATGTCCGGTTGTGGGATAAGAGGAAAGAAAAGCCAAGAATTCATAGTAAATTTTATAAATTATGGACAGGACCATGCAATATCACTAATAAGGCCTGTATTAATTCATACCACCTAGAATCCCTAGAAGGAAACCCCTTCCCTTTGCCAGTAAATGGGAAACTCCTAAAATATTTCTTCCCTAGTGGAACCTAATGCATTAATGATTAGATAGTTTCATTGCATTTATGTGTCTTTCATTATCATGTGTGCATGCTAATTTTGATATTGTTTATGCTAATGTGTATGCATAATAGTTAGATATCGTGCATTATTTTAGTTGACATTTTATTTTAGTATTATATTTTATCCAATATTGCAAGGGTGATGATCAAAACCCTAATCAATTGTTAACAAAAAATTGTTGTGTGTATAGGTAACAAGTTTAAGAGCCCTAGGGACCCTTGGAGTTCTCATGCACCCCCCGTTTGAGCAAATGGATCATGTGCTCTATGATGAGCACATGTCCCAAAGTTGGAGCTCGATGTTACCCACCAAAAAGTGGGCAACCCATAGGAGACACCTTTTCCCCCTCCTTGCATAGCTATCTAGACTAAAATCCTATATGATAAACACATAACATGATGCTAGGATCCTCTACTTCTTGCTCTGGGTATATTTATCTCTCCCATATGGCATTCCTTCCTGAAGGAAGGTGGGTCGTTCATTGGTAAATACTTTAACCATTGTTCAATAATGTTTTTTCAATTAATTTTACGTACATACTAATATGGATCAAGGTGAAAAATATATGATTGATTGATATTAAATATATTATTTTTCCCTCACTTCAATTGGGAGGTTAGTCTTTGACTCTAGTCCAATGGGACCTCCTATGAGGCTTTAGGGTTTTAGGAAGAGAAATATTAGGAAGGAATTGATTGAAGTAGCATGTCTATGATATTCCATACTTACCACTTTCCATATTTCCCATTATTTTATCTCCATTCTTTAGAATAATGGTTATTGGTCATGGGGATTAGCACCCTTTAATCCTCATCCTTGAGTATGCAGGGATGAATTTTTTTTTTCCATGGAGGTTGATGCAACTAAAATAAAGATAAAATCATAAGAGCCACAATGAAAGAAAAAGAGAAAATGAAAAATATGGCTAGGACATTTTATTAACGATTGGGAAAAATCCTAGCATAAGCTCTACCCCCTTCATTAGCCATCTCCAATTTCCTCAAGCACATGATGTTTCATCTATAAAAGGAAATTTTGTATTTTCACAACCCTTATTAGTGATAAAATGACTCATCCTTAAGGGGTAAAAATGAAAAATCTCAAAATAAAGCATGGGCTCTTGAGATATGCACCCAAATCAAAGAGAAGCATAAATAAGTAAAAGGCACACTATAGGGGTGGAAAAGCTGGGCTAAGGAGAGAGGCAACTCATTCCTCCATTATTTCTCCCTCTTTACATATTATATTTAAGATGTTGGACCTTAATTAGTTGGTCACTTGACTATGGAACCTTGCCTAAATTATTTCCCACTCTACAACCACCATTCTCAAACACACCTATGAATTGATGGGTTAACTTGTAACATCCGACTTCCCCTTAGGGGAGGGAAACACCTAGTAGGGTTATCCATATAACCATCCCTAACATAAGGAGGCAACCTGTTTATGGGACTTGATTGTAATGTCCCAAATGGAGAAAATAGGATCAATAGGGAATATCTTGAGATATTCCTCTATGGAATCACAGAAGAATGGAAAACACACCAGCAAATTCTAAACCAGAGATAGACTAGTAGGGAATTTACTAGTTATATCACCTCCAAGGAGAGAATGAAAACCAGAGGCTTCCTGGCCCGTTCTAGACTATGTCTATAGAAGACTGATGAAACACATCAAGTGTGGGAATGAAAAAATACTCTTGGATTTTTCTGCCCTTGGGAACCTTAGATCTACAGATCTAAAGAATGGATCCAAAGAGAAGCAAAAATCAAATAAGTGAGAAGCAGGAAATTCCACTCTCAAGAAAATCTGCAATAGGCTCAAGGAGGACGCTGTATAAGGAAGCCAGTGTTAAAATAACGTAGACCAAGGCTGGGTTCCCTTATTTTAGGATATTTGGGACCTCCATGCAGAGTTTCAGAAAAAATAAATGAGTTTAGAGGGCTTAAAAATATCTCCCACAAACAACACTGGCTAAAAATCAGCTAAAGGAGAGAGCTGGTTAATAGAGAAACCCTCCTTATGGAATTGTGCAGTTTCTACTGGAAAACACTGGAAATCAGCCATCAGACCCATATTGTAGTATGGCAGCAAGAAATCAGATCCATAATTAATTTCCTTTGTATAAGCATTAAATTTACATGAAGCAAGAGCAAGAATCCTTCAGAAATCATAACAGAAACACATGGGAAAGCTGCATAAAGACTTGACAGCGTTTTATATGAGGATCTTCAACTAATGTAGGTTAAATATCAGATATAAAACTGATAAATGACTGAAACATCAAATCCATAGCACTTCTGGAAACTACTCAGCCTTCTTAACAAGATCCCCTTGGGGTTTTGCCAAAATAATGCATAACAATTTGTAGATCTAGCTTTTAACACACTGAACTGCAAAAAAATTCAGAGATTTCTGAATATGGCTTTAATTAAATTACATATCAGATCTAAACATGAGTATATCAGCAAACAACTTTACAAATCTCAAAGGGAGAGGCAAGCCACGATCACCAGAGAGCAAGTACAATAAGAAATCTAGACAATAGAGAAGCATGTACATGAAAATAACGCAGTATAAGGAAGAGACTGCATAGTAGCTGGAAATAACTGATACAACAGATTAGAATTACAGATCTTAAAGTAAAATTAGATTAAGATCCTCTTCCGGGTGGTCACAAGACACCCTCCTTTAGAGAAATCTCCTCTAAACAACTAGATCTTGCAGATCTAGTTCCCCACTTGCTGCAAATCACAAGTAGCTACAAAACCCTGAATAGGACCAGCGCTGCTATAGAAATTTAGCTTGGCCATAATGCCGGATAGTGGAGAGATGCATCACAATCTCCTCCAAAGAGCTACTCCATGGAAGGAGAAAGGATTCCTAAATAGGAAATCCTCTTCCCTTAGGCTAAACAGCCAAGAGACTTGAGTTGTTGCAGAAAATTCTCAAAATTCTCCAACAACCTCTACTTGCTGCCTCTCCTTCTATTTATAACATGAGGGCTTGCCAAAACCCTAGACCATCCTCTTCAACTTATCCTCTTTCACACATGTGATCCTCTTCTAGAAGTACATTGTGCTTTATGGATAAGCTTCCCTCCAAACTGCGTTGTAGGTGGGGCCAAGTTGACCCATGCAAATGAATTTCCCCTTTTCACACTTAGGGGTGTTTAAAATAATAGCCCAGATTTATCCTCTTTCACATTGGGCATGTATTTATTCTTAACTTATGAGTTTAATAAACCTCCTTCACATAATTTTATTCATGAACAAAGAAAACTGGAATTAAAATGCAATGTCCCCATTTAGCTGCAAAAATTGGGACATTACAGTCCCCCCCAGAAACATTTTGCTTGCCCTCAAGAAACTCTTATTGTAGATGAAAATAATCTATTCCCTCCAAATGGCATCCACATAAGGAAGGCTCCCTCCATTTGCTGCAATAGATTATGTATGTTTGGCTCCAAATTTGTCTTCTACCAATACATGAGATGACCTCCAACTGTGAGGTTAGATGTCCTCCTCTTACCATGAAGCATAAGATGACAAATACATGATGTCCAACACCATCACAAGCACATGAGAGACATAAAGTAAGGTATATCCTCCCACAAAGGAAAATCTTAATCATGTAGAACATTCCTCCATCCCATGTTTGTGAACTTGAATAAGCATTGTTATGCCTCCATTCTTAGCCATGTTGGCCTTGTTGGATCCAAACTCCATCATTTCAGCGTTATACAAAGAAGAAGGAAAGGAGTAATATGGGTAAACAAAATATGTCAAACCATATTCTCTAAAACTTTACCACCATTGCAAGGCCCTTTGGTGCCATCCTCCATCTCCTCCATGTAAGATGGACAAGCCATGCTCCCCAAAAGATGATGTGCATGCCTTTCTTTGCTGCAAGTTGTCTTTGATACATAAGGCATGAACCAGAAAATTATGAGTCATGGGGTGGTCACCATACTCATTCAAAAGCATCAAAGCAACAAGGGATCTTGCTACCCTCTTTCCTCCTCATGTGCATCATGAAACCAATCCATACTAATGGACATATGACATGTCACATCAGCCCAAAACAAAGTACCATCATCAATGCACATCTTGAGATGATCATGCCAAGTTTCACACCATGAAAAACACATAGACATAGGAGATGTCATGTGGTGGCCATACCTTATCAAATTAGACAAAATTGTACATGCCTTCTTTTGTTGCAACATAAAAATTAAGTCCAAGGCATGATTCAGAAAATAATGAGCTACTAGGTAGCAAACATACTCATCCAAAAGCATCCATAGCAACAAGGACTTTGCAGCCCTCTTGCCTCATCAACATGTGGATATTGGAGCACCAACACAATGATGAACATTCAAAATGCCTCATCAACATAGTACACGCAAGCTCCACCTACCACATCATGTGGGAGTCATTCCTCCTCCCAAGCCAAAGTTCATGCATGAAATATACCTCCAACATAAATGCATGTGGACATATGAGACATACTTCAAGCATAGGTGAATACATGGACATAAGATTTAGCATGTGATGTCCAATCCTTCTTCTAACAATCACATCATCCATGCTTCCTCTTCATATGATCTACTAATTATTTACCAAGCATGAGATAAGAGAATGAGAATATTTGGGTAGAGAAAATGCTCACCCCCAAGCAACCAGTGTTTCCATGCCTCCTTATTCATCTCATGACCATTATTCAAGGCATAGATCAGAAAAATAGGTACCTTTGGAGAGTGATAGGAGTCTCTCAAAGGCAACCAGCGTAACCAAGCTTACTGGTCCAGATATGTCTGCAAGTGATCATGTGACCCCTTGCTCACCATCCTCATCCACTCACTCAAATATGGAAGTTGAGTGATGTGTTGCAAAATCATGGCATTCTCCTTTTGTAGAATACCATCTCCTTGAACCCACTAAAGAACTTTGCATCTCATGAAATACTGAAATGCATCTTTGTTGAGATCTCTTAGTGAGACCTTCCTCTCATGTATGATCCTCCAAAACCAGTGAAGCTTTGGATCTGCAGCAATACCTTCAACAAGCTCCAAGAATGATGGAGCCTCTTTGTCATAGCCACTAAGTGACAACGTTGTAGATCTGCGAAGTGATGCATGCACTGCCTCAAAGAAAGTGTCATTGCTGATCTCACAATTAGCCATTGAACATAAGATAGTACTAATCCCTTTCCTTGAGACTCTACATATCAACTGAAGAGATTGAATGCAACTCAACAATGATGCATAGGGATAGCTTCCAGTCTCCTCCTTGATTAGATCAACGGTCCTCTGCGCTGTGATATGTCTTTGCTTTAAATCAACACTTTGATCTAACCCTTGACCATGCATATATCTTGAAATAATATGGGCTGAAATCTCATGCATACCTTGGATCAACTGATATATGGGAACCTCTTGATAGAACACAAGAGTTCCTCCATTCGAATCAATGACGCCTCCAACTGTTGGTAAGAATGATGGCCTCCTTTCTTCAAGTATACTAGCGCTGGAATTCTTCTCCTCCTCCTCATGCATCTCTTGATGCATGGGACCCCATATGATAAAAACTCAAGACTACCTTGCAAAGATGCAAGTGCCTCTTCTCTAGATGCAAGCTCCTTAGTAGCAGATAGTGAAAATGAAGATCTCTTGCCCAAAGTGACAAGATTTGACATTCTCCTTTGTTTCCTTGGGAGATGTGCCTTTGTAGCTCTTCTTTTCCTCTCCTCTTCAAACTCCTTGGGATTTTCTTCAATACTCTTCAATGCTTGAAAAAAAGAAGCAATGAGATCTCTTCTTCAGTCATTCTCTCTGCCTTGTGATAACAGGAAGTGTATAGTCCTCCCTCATCATCTTGAAACCATTTAGGAGTTTCTTTGCATCTCTTTTCTTCATTGTTATACCTCTTACCTTCTTCAAAGAAAGTGGGCATAGTGGATCTATGAGGATATCTTGGATCTTCCAGTCTTCTACTTTGTTGATAGGAAGTGCTAGGACTTCCTCCTTCTTCTTGACATCTCATGCAACTCTTACTGCAACTTGATTCTTCTCGAAACCCTCTAGGAGTCTCGGTGCTTCTTCTTTCTTTATATTGATTTACATCTTGAAAGAGGCCCTTCTTAGATCTGAAAAATGATGAGGATAATCTCATCTGCTGCATCAACTGATCTCTGCTTCTACTACACCACTCTGATTTACTGGTAGCTTGATCTCACAGGTTGTGCCAGAGATCATGCTCTGATACCACTGTAATGCCCTAAATGGAGAAAATAGGATCAGTAGGTAATATCTTGAGATATTCCTCTATGGAATCACAACAGCATGGAAAACACACCAGAAACTTCTAAACCAGAGATAGGCTAGTAGGGCATTTACTAGTTATATCACCTCCAAGGAGAAGATGAAAACCAGAGGCTTCCTGGCCCGTTCTAGACTCTATCTATAGAAGACTGATGAAAAACAACAAGTGTGGGAATGAAAAAATCCTCTTGGATTTTTCTACCCTTGGGAACCTTAGATCTACAGATCTAAAGAATGGATCCAAAGAGAAGCAAAAACCAAATAAGTGAGAAGCGGGAAATTCCACTCTCAGGAAAATCTGCAATAGGCTCAAGGATGACGCTGTATAAGGAAGCCAATGTTAAAATAACGTAGACTAGGGATGGGATCCTTTATTTTAGGCTATGTGGGACCTCCATGCAGAGTTTTAGCAAAAATAAATGAGTTTAGAGGGCTTAAACATATCTCCCACAAACAACACTAGCTGAAAATTAGCTAAAGGAGAGAGAGTTGGATAATAGAGAAACCCTCCTTTTGGAATTGTGCAGTTTCTGTTGGAAAACACTGGAAATCAGCCATCAGACCCATATTGTATTATGGCAGCAAGAAATCAGATCCATAATGAATTTCCTTTGTATAAGCATTAAATTTACATGAAGCAAGAGCAAGAATCCTTCAGAAATCATAGCAGAAACACATGGGAAAGCTACATAAAGACTTGACAGCGTTTTGTATGAGGAGATTCAGCTACTGTAGGTTAAATATAAGATCTAAAACTGATAAATGACTATAACATCAGATCCATACCAGATCTTGAAACTACTCAGCCTTCTTAACAAGACCCCCTTGGGGTTTTGCCAAAATAATGCATAACAATTTGTAGATCTAGCTTTTAACACACTGAACTGTAGAAAAATTCAGAGATTTCTGAAGATGGCTTTCATTACATTACATATCATATCTGAACATGAATATATCAGAAACCAAATTTACAAATATCAAAGGGAGAGGTAAGCCTCGATCACTAGAGAGCAAGTACAATAAGAAATCTAGACAATAGAGAAGCATGTACATGAACATAACGCAGTATAAGGAAGAGACTGTGCAGTAGCTGGAAAGAAATGATACAAAAGATTAGAATTACATATCTGAAAGTAAAATTAGAGTAATATCCTCTTCCGGGTGGTTACAAGACACCCTCCCTGAGAGAGATCTCCTCTAAACAACTAAATCTTGCAGATCTAGTTCCCACTTGCTGCAAATCACAAGCAGCTGCAAAACCCTCAATAGGACCAGCGCTGATATAGAAATGTAGCTTAGCCATAATGCCAGATAGTGGAGAGATGCATCAAAATCTCCTCCAAATATCTACTCCATGGAAGGAGAGAGGATTCCTAAATAGGAAATCCTCTTCCTTTAGGCTAAATAGCTAAGAGACTTGAGTTGCTGCAACAACTTCTCAAAATTCTCCAACAACCTCTACTTGCTGCCTCTCCTTCTATTTCTAACATGAGGGCTTGCCAAAACCCTAAACCATCCTCTTCAACTTATCCTCTTTCACACAAGTGATCCTCTTCTAGAAGTACATTGTGCTTGATGGATAAGCTTCCCTCCAAACTGTGCTGTAGGTGGGGCCAAGTTGACCCATGCAAATGAATTTCCCCTTTTCACACTTAGGGGTGTTTAAAATAATAGCCCAAATTTATCCTCTTTCACATTGGGCATGTATTTATTCTTAACTTAGGAGTTTAATAAACCTCCTTCACATACTTTTATTCATGAACAAAGAAAACTGGAATTAAAATGCAATGTCCCCATTTAGCTGCAAAAATTGGGACATCACATTGATCATGTAGAATTTTGAAGGTGAGCTTTGTGTGAAGTATTATAATTCACCCAAGATTAGGCATGGTCCACTATGTTGCATTTATGGTTAATGTCCCTAATGATTGTTGGTTTCACTTGATTATGAGTATATTTATTTTAGGTGGTATTTTCATAGTAGAAAAGAACTTCAGATACATGATTATTCTCCATTTAATATAACATACTAGAGGTTATTTTACCCATTCTAGAGAGTGGATGTGACCTTGTTAATGAAATTTTTCCCACCCATAGTAGAGAATTTGGCTACTTGATGATTCCATATTCTTCTTGGAACTCAAAGGTACTACTACACGTTGAACATTGATCCTATGAATCTTTTTATTGGATTTATAAATGATGTGCCCAGTGGACCCATGATGGCCCTAGGTTTTCCATAACATATTTGATGAGAGTAGCTTGTTTTGAAGCTCGAATGATGATGTTTATCATTGATATGACAAAGAAGGGTTTGTACATCAGTAATTGTCCCCAAAAATTGGGTAGATTGGTGCCATATCACCCGTCTTTCCCTTTAGAGGGTGATGTTGGAATTTTTGGTGATGATGTCTTGATATGGAGGCACTTTGGAGGCATTCCCATGGTCTTAGAGGTGCCTTTTGGATTATGGAGCACTCATTAGCCCATTTGACACTTATGTCATTTATATCTCCTTTGGAGGATGATGTCCTAGTGGAGGAGGTTTCTCTCCCACATGCGTGGACATTTTTGACATATTTTGTTATGTTTTTGAGCTATGAGGTTGGCTTGTAACCTTGCTCTGGTTGAAAAATCAAAGTAAACTTATAATTAAGGATTTTATTTGTATTATTATAAAATTGAGGAGATAATCCTCATATAATGATTTCAAAATCGATCGTCTTGCAAGTTTTGATAAATTTGGGTCTTCAAATTGTCACTTAGATTGTACCTTATTCAAAGGTGAATAGCTAAGATTTGCATAAAATTAAGTATGAAACATGAATCATGTGAAACATAACATGATGAAAATGAAGAAGAGAATGACCATGTGATAAGAAATTTCACCCCTCTTGGGCTATGTTTCCGGGCCCTACTCCAATGGATATGCCACTTTATTGATATCAACAACAAAAAGAGCACATTAAAAAATTTTGAATCATAGAGTAAACCTCCTTATATAGTGGTCATTGGTCATGGGGATCGGAACCCTTTCATCCTCATCGTTGAGTATGTAGGGATAAAAATTTTTTCAAGCTTGGAGGTTGATGAAACTAAAATAAAGATAAAAGCATAAGAGCCACAATGAAAGAAGAAGAGAAAATGAAACCTATGGCTAGGACATTTGATTAACGCTTGGGAAAAATTCCAGCATGAGCTCTACCTTAAGGGTTAAAAATGAAAAATATTAAAAGAAAGCCCGGGCTCTTGAGCTATGCACCTAAATCAAAGAAAATCATAAATAAGTAAAAGGAACACTAAAGGGGTGGAAAAAGTGGGCATAGGAAAGAGATAACTCATTCCTCCATTATTTCTCTCTCTTTGCATCTATATATTTAGGATGCTGGACATTCATTAGTTGGTCACTTGTTTATGGCACATTTCCTAAATTATTTCCCACTCTACAACCACCATTCTCAAACAAACCTATGAATTGATGGGTTAACTTGGAACATATGACTCCCCCTAGGGGGATGGAAACACCTAATTAGGTTATCCATCTAACCATCCCTAACATAAGGAGGTAACCTATTTATGGGACTTGATCATGTAGAATTTTGAAGGTGAGCTTTGTGTGAAGTATTATAATGCCCCCAAGATTAGGTATGGTACAATATGCTGCATTTATGGTTGTCCCTAATTATTGTTGGCTTGACTTGATTATGAGTAAATTTATTTTAGGTGGTATTGTCATAGTAGCAAAGAACTTTGGAGACATGATTATTCTCCATTCAATCACATTCTAGAGGTTATTTTACCCATTCTAGAGAGTGTATGTGACCTTGTTAATGCAGTTTTGCCCACCCAGAGTATAGCATTTGCATAATTGATGATTCCACATGGTGCTTGACACTCAAAGGCACCACTAGATGTTGAAACATTGAGCTTATGAATATTTTTATTGGATTTATAAATGATGTGCTCAATGGACCCATGATGCCCCCAGGTTGGCCTTAACATTTTTGGATGACAGTAGCTTGTTTTGAAGCTCAAATGATGATGGTTATCATTGATATGAAAAATAAGGTCTTGTACATCAGTATTTGGCGCAAAAAATTGGGTAGATTGGTGCAACGTCACCCCTCTTTCCCTTTAGAGGGTGATGTTGGGATTTTTGGTGATGACTCCTTGATATGGAGGCTAGAGGTGGTTTTTGGATTATGGAGCACTCGTTAGCCCATTTGACACTTACTTATGGAATTTATAGCTCCTTTAGAGGATGATGTCCTAGTGGATGAGGTTTCTCTCCCACATGTGTGTAACACCCTCTTCCCACATCTACTCGAGTAATCGTCCAACCAGGGTAAACATGTGACGAGAGGCTACTAATATGAGATTCAACCTCCTAGATGACCTTAAGGAAGTGGAACCGACAAAAACACCACAAACACACCTTACACTACTTCACAGACATACCCAAGAGGTAACCCAACCTTCTAGGGCCATGTTCCCTGAGGGGGAATCAATTTTTAGCCACTATGAGGCTCAGTCGTAGGATTTTAAGGGAAAGGTAGTGGTTATAGACCTTATAGCCATGGGCTAGCCTTGTCAAGGTAGTGGCTAAGGCCAAAAAAAAAAAATTCCGCTTGTAGCTCCCAGAGTTGTGCCACATTTTCAACCCCTAAGCCCAAGTCACTTCCTAGAACTTCCTGTAACTTCAAGAGAGGCTAATTAACATTGAAAAAAACCTATGGAAGAAATCACGTCAATCAGAACTCATTTGAATCCACCCAAACTTGATAGACATTTATTAAAACATGTCACAAACATATCATCTATAGGTATAAACAACATATTTAAACAAAGGGGTCTCTTCCTTATATGAGAATGGCTAAGAATAATTTCTCCCCTGCATCATAATCTATCATATAATCAATTTTACCATAGATACATGGGATAGTCATTTACAGGGAAAAAATTGAATAGATCCATACATCATCACTGATAAAATACATTCTCTTAACCGAATACCAAAGAAATGAGCTCTTCATTACTGAATGTAAAAACCAACCGAAGATGGGACTTCCAAATTCCACCCGACCATATATTGGTTGAGCCAAGTCTCACTTCATCCAATCACCCCCGTGCCATATTCCAAGCATGAATGTGGGACTTGTTAGCCACCTATGAATTTTTTGTCAAGAAAACAGGTGGCTAAATTGTTTCTAAGCCTTCAAGAGATACATTTCCTATGAAAATATCTCATTCTTGAAGCCTCTGTGTGTCCTTTGCCTCTAAAAATATCTTCACTGTTGTTTCCATCAAGATATCCTCACTGTCTGTGAAAAAAAAAAAAAATTATGCTCAGAAAAGCCTCCATTTGCCCCTTTGTATCCCTGCAAATTTCCCATTTTAACCCCTTTTTTCCCTTTCTCAAATTTCCCCTTTGACTCCCAAAATCCCTTCCTAAGTCTTATAAACCACCAAATTACCCTTTAAATATCATATGAACCATTCATTTGATTTTAAAATCCCTTTATTCCCCTACCGGAACACCTCTTTAAGCCTCAAAAACCCTCTTTTTGGCTTAAAAATCACCCATTTTACATATAACAGGCTTAGCCCCTTTCAGCCAGCCCCTTAACCACTTCCCCTCCATGAACCTAAGTGCTAAGGCCAATTTCTAAGACATAAAGCACTTATCGCATCGAAAGGATTGGTCGGAGCGCTTATTCCCTTTGTAAACGAAAAAGTTCCAATGCGAGGTGTATTTGTTCTATCGGTCTCGGGAGAGATATCTGCCATTGATATAAATAGATCTAACGGTTCAACACATGTTTCACCGTGCCCCATCACACTCCTTTGTAAACCCTTCGATGGCCATCTCCACCGTCTATTCACATTTAAATCCGACGGCCATCGCAGCACCGCGCTCATCGCCAATCGGAGATTTTAAAATGTGCCATCCTCCGATGCCCCGATTGGCCGATCCCCGATTTGATCCTGGCCGTTGAAGCCACAAGAACCAATGGCTAGGATTTCATCCTCCTCCACCCCACTTCCTCGATTGGTCACCCTCCGATCCAATCACAACCGTTGATCTGCAGTCGATCCAATGGTGCAGATGCAATTGCTCCTTCATCCCATCGGAGTTTTGGCCCCTACCTCCTCCGCTTCCGATTGAATCGCAGTTGTTCATCCCTCTTGATCTGACGGCTTAGATTCCTCTCGCCCACTAACCATATCCTCCGCCTTTTATCTCCCTCTCCAAATCTAAGTTTTTCATTCATAGATCGGATGGCCTTTATTCAAACCACCTTTGATCGGCGCCCACCTTAATTGACTGCGCATCTCCTCATATCATGATCCATCTCCCACTATCAGATCTCACCGTCCCAGATCCAACGACCAACATCAATATCACACAGCTTTGGCTTCCTAACATTAACAATCCAAATTCACATGATATGGGTGGTTTTAAAAGGCCACGTGTTAGCTGGGGACCTATATCGCGTTCGAAAAGTGAAAACCACCTTACCCGCTGTTGGCCACCTGTAAAATTTGTCCTATCAAAAGGTTGCCAAAACATTGTTCAATCTTCAAGAAAGACTTCTTTTGCCAAAATTTTATCTCTTGAAGCCTATGGAAGATCTCATGCCCTTTATGAAAATCTTCATTACTATTTCCCTTCAGAAACTCAGAAATTCTGCTAAAAAAATCCATGAGAAAAACTGCTGTAAAACCATCATTTTTCCCCCCACCTCCTCCAACTTACCTTCATTTTCTCCCCTTTTTCTCCATAAAAACCCCTTTTTTTTCATGATTCTTCTTCTTCCCCTCATGAAAAACACTTTTATAAGGTTAAAGACTCATTCTTTAGCTTTTCCGAAACCTTCGAAATCCATTGAAAACCTTGAAAAAATTCATAAAAAATACATGTTTTTGCATAAGGCTTTAGCCCCTTTGGCTAAACCCCCTAACCACTTCCCCACATGTGCCCTTGTCATAAAAACCAAGTGTTGAACCCATATAGCACTTATCGAATCAGAAACTTTCGATGGTGCGCAAGTCCTGTGTTCCTTTTTTCCCGATGCGATCAACTCTTTTATATAAACCTTCCCGATCGCATCGCAAAAAATCAGCGCACTAGTTTGTTTTCACATCCTCCGAATTTCTGATGCGATTAAGCCCTGTGCTTTTATCCTCCGATTATATTATTTTTCATATTAAATGTGGGCCCAACCTGGCGTTTAAACCTTGTAAATATTTCATGCCCGATCCATTTTTCCTTTGTAAATTCTCAAAACCCACTTTTCCAAAGTTTTAACTAAAAAAATCCAAGTCATGTGTTGAAATATTTCAATGGGTAGATTAAAAAGACCGATCGTGCAATCGCAATCGGAGAATACACAATGGGTTGATTGAAAATTCTGCATCGAAACTTTCCGATACAATAAGGACTTATACATAAAACTTTTTCCCTGCCTTTTCATTTCATGTGACTTTTCCCCGGGACCAAGTGTTAAAGATCCCGGGTGCCAATCGCATTGCAAATGTTTTAATGGGTTGATTGAAAAGGCCAAATCGAAACTTTCCGATGCGATCAGGACTTATACATAAAAAAAATTCCCCGCCTTTTCATTTCATGTGACTTTTCCCTGGGACAAAGTGTTAAAGATCCTGGGTGCCAATCGCATCGCAAATGTTTTAATGGGTTGATTGAAAGACTCGGTCCGATGGCCCAATTGTGATTGGCCCTTGTTTTAATACGCCCCAGCCATATCATAGTTCATAAAGCCCAAAGGCCCCGCATACGGGTGCCTATTCTTCTTATATATATATTCCGCTCGATCCACCAAAAACTTTATATTATTCGAAAAAATTTGGGTTTTATAAAGTGTTAAAGGTTTTCCACCGGTGCAAAAAATAAAAAGATATTGACCGTTTATCTAAAGCTGATCAAACGGCCCGCGCAAATCACATCGCAATGTTTCAATCGCATCGCATTTGTTTGTCCCCCCGATCACCCATTCCTCTGATTCATTCCCCGTCGTTGATCTGATCCTTAGATCAACGATCATCGCTCAATCGCATTGGCCCTCCCCATCGCACAATCGCATCGGATATTTTCATCGCACCCTTATTTTCCTCCCGCCGATTGTGATCCTCTGATTGGATCTGGACCGTCCACATGTCCATATCGGACGGCCTAGATCTAATCTCACTTCATACCATTGCTTTCCACCTTCCACCAAGAGGATTCCAACGCGTAATCCCCACTGTTGATCTGTGCGCGATCGATGGTTCTGATCTATTCTTTTCCTCCATCTCCTTTGACTATTTCTAAATGATTCCCAACCATTGGATGATGCCATCCAATGGCTCTGCTCTCATCCCATGCCTCTGAAGCAGTAAACCCAAAAATGCAGGATTTTATGATATATTTGTTGAATTTTGCAGGTAAGGAAGGTTTTCCATTATGTTGAAATAAAGGGCCGAGGGCTGGGAATGACGATTCCCATACCATTGATTCATCAATGGAAACCATTCGCAAGGTGCGGATTATCTATTTTCATCAGCATTTGATGAGGCATTGATGCCTTATAAGCCCTGCGCGGCCTGCACATCAACAAGACACTGTGTTTTTAAAATCACAGTTAAAGAGTATCAGTTTATACCAAAACAGAAGACCGAAGACACAGGTCGAGCGTGATCTGTCCTGAGAACACGGAACTAAAGTAAATAAACCTCTCCATCTCCCAAAGGGCACCTGCATCCTCATGGTAATTAAAGAAGGCTTAGTCATTATTACAAATAAGAGGTGTTTTGCCCAAAGACAACCGAATAATTAATATTTCTCAAGGATCTTATCTCTAATTGTCGGCAAGACTATTTTAAAGATTAAAAGCAGCTCGGAAGCTAATCTTTTCGATCATTAGACCTCGAGAAGCAACAACACAGTTACTTCAAACATGACACCGAGCCTCAAAAGTCAACAACGGCTCCCACTGAACTCAATTCATAAATGTACCTCAATTTAATACAGACAGATTATCTGTTAATTACTTCATCAAGCCCTTCAAAGGCTAAAGACTCATCCATCTGTATTAATTGACCTAGGAGATATTTTACCAGATCCCACCTCCTCATTCTTATATAAATACTTCTGTAGAAGATGAGCAAAGGTTGGTCTCTGGACATCTGAACGCATGTAATAGTCTCTGAAGCTCCTGATGCCCTGTTTGCCACTTGAAGATACAAAAGCTGATATGAGAAGTTTGAAGTTGTAGAGACCCACCGAGCTTGCTGATTGTAACTAGTTTGAAACATCAAATACAAGCTGCTAATTTATGGGATCATGCTTTATGTTAATGGTGATGTGTTCCTCACTGTCAATTGTTATTTTGCTTAATGTTTTCACTCTGTTCACTTTCTCTGATAAAGAGCAGCAAACATAGAGCTAGGATTTACTTTCAACAGTACCCTACTCTTACTGAAAGTTTTATTATCTATGTTTTCTTCATTTGAAAGTTCTCTTTGAAGAGTACATCAATGCAGGTTGGTTTAAAGGCACTTTCCTGATCTAAATTGCTCTTTGTCACTGTTATCTGTGGTTTTCTTATTTGAATATGCTGAAAGCAAGGTAGTTTAAAGGCACTTACCTGATCTTAAGCTTTTCAACTATTTTTTAATGTTTTCTAACTAAAAGTACTTCAATGCAGGCCGGTTTGAAGGAACTAACCTGATCTTAGAATGATTTTATGTTTTTCTTATTTGAATATGCTGAAAGAATGGTAGTTTAAAGGCACTTACCTAATCTTAAGCTGTTCAAACTGTTTTTTAATGTTTTCTAACTGAAAGTACTTCAATGCAGGCTAGTTTAGAGGCACTAACCTAATCTCAGAATACTCTTATGTTTTTCTTTAAGTACATGTTGAAGCAAGATATTTTAAAAGAACTTACTTGATCTTAGGTTGTTTCACTGTTTTTTCATTTGTTTGTTCTTAATTTCCTTTTTGTTTCATTCCATAAAATCACCTTAAGAGATCCTTTGACATAAGTGACTTGCCCCATGGATCCTATTTGAACCTTGCTGTCTAATTAAAATCCTCCTATAACTCCATAGCCCAATGGGTTAAAACTGTCTTTGCCTTTCTGTCAACCAAATCATTCCTTTTCCTGCAGACACCTTCACCCTTCATTTTGAAACTGCCTTCACCTTCATCATGTCTTTGCCCAACCAAAACAAAAAAAACAAAACCCAAGCTCTTCATAATTAGCCTAATATCACATTTCAGGTTTTAATGATCACATATTTAAGCTCATTCATAGAGAGATCCCTCTCTGGATTTAGGAGGGCTAGATCCTTGAATCCCAAAGCGGTTTGATGTTGTCTTATCTTTTGGTTTAGCCAATTTGGCCAAAACATAGGAACCCCAACATAATGGCGACTCCACTGGGGAACTCAGTTGAATTTTCACCTTATGTTCCCTTAAAAATTCATAAAAACTTGAGAGTAAAAGAAGCTTTTCTAAGCACTACCAAGTAATAGTAATTATGGTAAAACTTGTGTTGAATCAGTGACAAACTAGGCAAACCCTAGGATTTTCCTAAGTCTTTTTCTAAACCTTGAAAGATCAGCTGACTTTTCCATAAGAGTAGACTGTCTTTGTCTCATAACCGTAGCTAAGTTGTGAAACAGATTTAGGATATTCTTAGAAACCACATAAATGAAAATTAACTCAGAAAAACCTAAAAATATTTCAGATTGGTATCCAATAAACATGGTGGTGGACCATAAAACCTTTTACCTCCTTAGGGGCTAAAAAATTCCACTTGGCGACTCCACAATATTGAAAAGACCTTAAGACTCCACTGGGAAGAACCCTTATCATTATAATATCTTTCAAACTCAGTCAGAAGACTGCAGGATTAATTGTTTTTTGAAAAACAGACTGGTTAACCTCTTAAAGATTGTCATACCTGGTTGAACTTGTCTTGTTTATTTGGGTCTGAGAAACACAACATAGTGGCTCCTAGAAAGATTCACACTAGAGCCTATCCTGACCCTGATCCACCTGAGATAGTTGATAACCCAGAAAGTATCCTTAGGAAGTCTCCTAAGATTAATTTATCAACTATTTTTCAGATCACCCTTGAGAGCTAATTCAGTTCCTGAAAATCTTTCAGCTCTACAACAATCTCAAGTTGACTTAGTAAATCTATTTAGAACTAGGTCTCTTGGTGATTTAGATCAGTTAGATTATGAGTCTTTACTATTATCCTCGGAAAAAAGTGAACCTCTTGGTAGCAGAGAAACAACACCTCCTGATTTGCATTTTCTTCACAACTTAGGTGTCTCTCATCCAAGATCAACTCAGCAGTCTATTCCTGGTCCATCCACTTCTGCTCACCCTACACCCACTGTTCAAATCACTCCACTTCAGCCCACTTTCCCTTTTGTTAATCCACCTCTTGTAAATCCACATCCACCACATATCATGGCAACATGGTATGCTCCCTTAGTTCTTCCTACACCATTAGTCAATCTTCCATAGGACTATCAGTCCAAAATTCCATTATATGATGCTAGAAATGCTACAACTGCATCACAACATGTGGATAAGATGAATGAATACTTTGACAGAAATGAAATTGATGATGATTCTTTCAAGCTTAGGTTATTTGCTCAGAGCTTAGGGGGAGAAGTGAGGAAATGGTTCAAAGGTTTAACCCCCCATAGTATCCGTGATCTACAAGCCTTCCATAAAACATTCTTAAACAAATGGGAAGTAAAGAAAAACCCTCTCCAAGTCCTTTATAACTATAAGAATCTCCATAGAAACACTGGGGAAAGTGTGCAAGCTTATTACACTAGATTCAATAGTGTGTATAATGCACTTTCCCCAGAACTAAAACCTCCACAAGGCTTAGCTTTAAACAAGTTTCCCGAAGGGTTTGACCCTGAGATGGCCTATCAGCTAAGAGAGAGAGATTTTGCAACTCTTGAAGATATGCAAAAGGGTGCTCTTTCTGTGGAATTCAACTTGATGGAGAAGAGAGAAAGAATGAAAATTGAAAAGAGAGTGTCCTTTAGAGAGGAAAATCCACCTTCTACTTCCAACTCAAAGATGGAAAGAATGATGGAGGAGATGATGAAGAAAATGAGCATCCTTGAGAGAGAACAAGCAAGTCAAAACCAAACTGCGCCTCAAAACAAAAACCAGAACCAAATCAGAATTTTAGAAGGAACCAACCTCCAAATAGACCTAGGGAAGATGATCAACAGATCACTCCTCCCTTTCATCCAAACTATATAAGTGAGGTTGAGGAAACATATGAGATAACATAAGAAGATGATATCAACATGTTGGGAGTAGATAATGATGACTTTGAGGTTCATTATGATAGAAAAAAGGTCTTTATAACCCTTATGATGACAACAGAGATGATGATGAAGGTTATTTTCCCGACATGGAAAATGTCCTCATAGACCCAAAAATAATATGACCTTAGAAGAAAATCCAATCAACAAACTCCCAACACCAAAACCTCTGAAAAGACTTCACAAAACAGCACTGCAACCAAACCTAAATTTGTCAAACAAAAGGACAAAATAGTAGTTATGAATTCTGATAGTGGTAGAGAGAAATGCACTCAAAAAAGTGAAAAACAGAATGCAGACCTTAGTAGTACTAACAATTCAGCTAGTACCCCTATTAAAACCATTCTATCAAACGTAAATAGAAAATATCAGCGAGCTGATGTTGCTGATAATCTAGCAGCTAGTAAGGCTGAGGAAAGTTTTTCAAAAAACCAAATTCCTTTCAGCCTCGAGCAGGAAATTTCAAAGATCAAAATCTTTGTTCCCTTGACTGAGTTAGCTGCCCATCATGTATATAGAGCCCAAATTTTGAAGGCTTTAAATATTGAGGATAATAATGACACAGTAAATTTTAATGATGACCAGCCAAAACTCATTTTTGGTCCTAAAATTGAAGGGAAATTTCAAGAAGGGATAGTACCTTCGTTCTATGTCAGCCTTAATATCCATGACAAAATCCTGCATAATGCTATGCATGACTCTGGAGCCTCACACAAACTCATGCCAAAGGTGATAATGGAAAGGCTAGGGCTAGAAATAACCAGACATTACAAGGATTTATTTTCTTCTGACTCTAACAGAGTGAAATGCCTTGGCCTAATCAAAGACCTTTGTTGCAGGAGAACCCTGCAAAACCCAGAATATCTCCAATACTATGCATATAAAAATGCGTCTCAATAACTGCCCAAATAAAACTTCAATGTATGAGCAAATTCACACTTTTTCTACATGCGGAAGCTTCTTTTTAAATCCCTCATTATAGTTATAAGACCATTGCATAACCAAATCATTCTCATACTCAAGGTTGTTCCTCAAATGAAAACCTTTTCCATAAGTCTTTAGGAAAAGACTTTCATTAAATCCCAATGGTTTTATTTGAATCCTCAACTTTTAATTAAACCCTAAGGCTTGTCACATCTATATTTAGAAGTTCAGATTTGACTAATTAATCTCAAAGCATATAGATATTATGCATTTAATTACATCACCCAATGCCAAGAATTTAAAGTAAACAGATCTTGGTTCAATTATACATGTGTCTACCAAACTTGATCTTGGTTAAACACTAGCGCATATGAATATCCATCCTCTGTGAATATAATATCAACCTTCACACATTCAATTAGGACACCAATGCCAACATAAAGTATATCTGGCCACGCAACTAACATACCTCTTTTACATCCTGCTGTCCACGATTTCGCATCTCCTCATTGTTCACTTCTGAAATTAAATTAACCTTCTATCCTTGGATTAACTATGCAAAGTTCTTATTCCAATTAACGCCATAGTAGACATGGCCACAATTTTTATATATGTTTGATCGATACAAAGGTGGCTTACCTCGCATTCTCCAATGACAGGCATTCTTTGCAATACTGCTTATTGTTTCTGGGTAGTTTGAAACCACCGGTTCCATCCTTCCATTGCAGTTCAATTAAACAAAGACTCTTACGTTCTCTCTTCCGCTGCACAAAACCACTTACCAAAACACTTCAACGTTTGATTGCTTGAAATAGTTCAATTCATTACAATATTTCTTCGCTCCTCTTAGCACACCTCTCTTTCTGCACTAAAGATTGAAAGCACCTTCAATTTCATTGTAGATGATGGTTCCTATGCATATTCAAATTGACTGTGCGACCTTAAATTGAATCCTTCTGCGCCAGCGTGATTCCATACAGCTCCATAATAGACCTCGCCTCACGATGATTCAGCTGTGCAATTGTTCCCGCATCACAACTGCTACAGATCGACCTCCATATAGTTTGACTCTGCGTCCTTCCAAATTCTTATACACAGAACCCATCGCTCCTTATCTTTGAGACCTTCACACGATTTCAACATTTCATTGATACAACAATGTTAAAACAAATGTGTTCAATACAAACTCTACGGTGCACGCGTTTCACAACCAGAGACAATATTAACTCCCAATGAATTTGTTGCCTTACATCTATGGAAAGCTTCACCTCTTACTGGTTCAATCAAAATGATGCCAGATACGCTCTTCAGATGTTGACATTGCTTGCATACCTGTCGGAAAGCTAAACACATCGATTTATTTTTGAGCCTTCACACGGATCTACACGCATTCAATCAAAATAGCCAACTTCAATACAATTATTCACGCGTCTGAAATACTGTAGATCATACCAAAAGCCACTTCTTCATTGTTTGAATTCTGCGCCAAACAGAAGGTTACAAACTTATGCATATCTGCGTGTCAATTATCCCATTTTCAAGCCAGAACTTGGCTCGTCAAACCAGATTTATAACGCTGGTCGATAATATGAAATGTGAATCGATTTGCCTCTTCAATTAAGCATTAAGCCTTCAAATTCATGATTGAGGGCTTTTGAATTTCCAATCCAATTCTCGCAATCTCTATATGTCATTCATTTCAAATTGTGCGCTATCTGCAAACCTTCAAAACATAAAGTCGACATTAACCAACGTCGATCCTTACTTTATATGTAGAGCTTCGTCTATCACAAAGTTTATCATATGAATAAATTCAGAATTCAAACATCTTCCTACCACATTCGACCAAGAACACATATATTTCACACAGAAAACAAATTCCTCATTGATATAACCAAATGTAATTAATTACAAAAATCCTCTTCATCCATGGCCAAATTTTCAATCAATGGCCCGTTTACAAAAGCTCGTAGGCTGACAAACTTTGCTGTCCAAACCTCACCTCTAAAACACTCTATATCTTCCTGATCTATTTGGCCTTTGAGGCTTATTAATTTATACAAATTGAATTGAACCAATTTAGGTTCAAATCCCTTTAATCACTCAACAAAGTCCTCAAATATCTCAACACCCCTACAATCTAGACTTTATCCCTAAAATCTTGAAACTAAATCTAACTTAGGCTCATAATTAATTCTAAAATCTCTCAAGTCTAATTTCTCTCATGTTTTTAAATCCTCACATATAATTAATTAAAAATATAATTTAATCACTCAAAAATCTCATTAATATTTACATAAAATTAATATTTTCTCAAAAACATGAGACCCCTAGGTTTTATAAAAATACAAAGTATTTTTCCGAGCTAATGCTCCTGCATCAGATTCCCAAGGTTGAAAATGATCATGATCTCCTAATCATGCATTTAAGTCTTTGTCTACCTGGATCCCACACTTTGTTCTGTAACTCATCATCTATATCTGTTGTTTGCTACTTTTCTCGAGGTCTCCATATCTTATGCTGTCTTGCTCCACTGGTTGCACTTTCACAATCTGTCCTTGTCTTCATTTTGTTGCTGTTGTTGCTTATCTCCCTTGCTGATGTCTTCCTCTGAGACACTTTCAACATGATTCTTCTGATTAATTCAATTTCTCTATCCAATAAATCTTCAAACTGCTGATTTCTTGCTGCCTGCTGAGCTCTTACTCGCTCAGTTCTTACTGCCACGCAATCATCCATACCCTCTTTTTTTCTACAACGGAAAACTTCTTCTCTACCTTCTCTTATCAAAAACTTACTGGACTGGTACATTTTGTACTCATTTCTGCTATCTTCATCTCTCTGCATCTGCAATTCCCAATTATGAAATTGAGATTCTTCCTGCACTGAATTTTGACTATTCAGCATCCTTTCCAGCAACATAACTTCTTCATCCCATGGATTAGAAATTTCCACAGAATTTTCTTCTTCCTTCATTTGACTTCTCAACTGAGTCAAATTTTCTTCAGGGCCTGCAATAACACCTGCATTCACAAAACACTTGTTAAAACAAAAATCATAAGGCATCAGTGCCTTACTTTCCTCTGCCAGCACTTCAGTATGTTGTCTTGAATTTTCCATCTCAATTAGCACATCAGTATGCTGATTCTCTCTTCCAAAAGAATTCTCTGAAGAATTCTCAAGACTGACAACTAGTCTTTCTCTCACACCATCTGTCTCCATGCTGTCTTTCTTCTCTTGTTCATTGTACTACACTCTTTCTTCTGCAATCTCTCTGTCATACTCTGAATTTACCAACAAGTATTCCAACAACGCAATTTCTTTGTGAAATTTCTGAAGCATTTCACCATCACTTACAATCTATGCATTCATATACAAAATTTCAGTTTGAAATTTACAAATTTCAATAGTGTCAACTGTTGGTTTATATACCAGCTCTTCAAGCTGATCCTCTTCTTCATTCACAAGAACTTCCTCTTGTACTGTAACAACTTCAAGTACAAACGCAACACTGCTTTCTTCTTCAGAGTATTTATCTCCTGAAAGATTCTTTTCCATACTTGTGACAACTTCACAAGATTGTGCATCCTCCTCAGTAAAACCTGTAATCACATCACAATTGTCAGCTATAAAAATAAAAGGTTTTACATGATCCATCTGATCTGGATTTACCCAATAGTTCAGGAAATGATCAATGATCTCCTCTTCTGTTTCATCAATGGAAACCTCCACTTTCAATTCAGCTGCTCTGAGTTCTTCACATCTCAACTGTACATCCATCATCTGCTCAATCTTCTTCATCTCTTCTATTAACTGCATGTTTATCTGTTGATCTCTTTTCTGTTGTAGCCTCTGCCACTTCACTCTCTTCCTCATGAGCCAACCCACTCTCTGGCTTTCCTCTATCCTCATCTTCAGTTTATCAAACTGTTTCCTGATCTCAGCTAACTCTTTGTCATATTCTGCATCAGCAAACTGCTGTCTTATGCCATTTTCCTTGGCATCTTCTTTCTCCCTCTTTCTACTGTGGCCTCTCTCTGAACCTTTTCTCTCTCCTTTATGACTTTCAGTAGTCATCTTCTTCGCCATGATTTTCTCACCCATGAGTTGCACCAAGCCTCTACAACAGCAAGCTCTCTTGCTGCCACTTACCTCACCAATCCCTTCCTCTAGATCTGGTCTTTTGGTAATCACCGGTCCTCTGCTAGAACCTTTTGAGAATTTCTCCACTGATTCTTCAGGCTTCAGTCATCTGCAACTTTATTCAACCTCTGTTGAATCTCCAGGTTCTGCCACTCTCTCTTAGAATCCTTTACTGGACTCCTTCATCACTACTCTCCAGCTGTGATCTGCTTCGTTCTGCTGAGATTTCTTCACTATGCCTGTAAAACAAATTATTCAAGCATAACCTTCGAACCAGAGTTAAATAATACCTATTAGCTCACCTCCAAGATCCTGTTGATATCGCTTTATCTTCCACCTGCACTACATCTCTGTGCTACAATCTTCATCAGTTCCAAAATCTGATATTCATTCATCACATGCAATTAACTCAATTTAAAAGCTTAAATCTTCACACAGAGCTATTCCAAATCTGATACCACTTGATGCAGGAGAACCCTGCAAAACCCAGAATCTCTCCAATACTATGCATATAAAAATGCGTCTCAATAACTGCCCAAATAAAACTTCAATGTCTGAGAAAATTCACACTTTTTCTACATGCGGAAGCTTCTTTTTAAATCCCTCATTATGGTTATAAGACCATTTCATAACCAAATCATTCTCATACTCAAGGTTGTTCCTCAAATGAAAACATTTTCCATAAGTCTTTAGGAAAATACTTTCATTAAATCCCCATGGTTTTATTTGAATCCTCAACTTTTAATTAAACCCTAAGGCTTGTCACATCTCAATTCAAAAGTTCATATTTGACTAATTAATCTCAAAGCATATAGATATTATGCATTTAATTACATCACCCAATGCCAAGAATTTAAAGTAAACAAATCTTGGTTCAATTATACATGTGTCTACCAAACTTGATCTTGGTTAAACACCAACGCATATGAATATCCATCCTCTGTGAATATAATATGAACCTTCACGCATTCAATTAGGAAACCAATGCCAACATAAAGTATATCTGGCCACGCAACTAAAATACCTCTTTTACATCCTGCTGTCCACGATTTCGCATCTCCTCATTGCTCACTTCTAAAATTAAATGAACCTTCTATCCTTGGATTAACTATGTAATGTTCTTACTCCAATTAACGCCATAGTAGACCTGGCCATGGTTTTTATATATGTTTGATCGATACAAAGGTGGCTTACCTCGCATTCTCCAATGACAGGCATTCTTTGCAATACTGCTTATTGTTTCTGGGTAGTTCGAAACCACCGGTTCCATCCTTCCATTGTAGTTCAATTCAACAAAGACTCTTACGTTCTCTCTTCCACTGCACAAAACCACTTATCAAAACACTTCGACGTTTGATTTCTTGAAATAGTTCAATTCATTACAGGAGTTCTTCGCTCCTCTTAGCACACCTCCCTTTCTGTGCTAAAGATTGAAAGCACCTTCAATTTCATCGTAGATGATGGTTCCTCTGCATATTAAAATTGACTGTGCGACCTTAAATTGAATCCTTCTGTGCCAACATGATTCCATACAGCTCCATAATAGACCTCGCCTCACGATGATTCAGCTGTACAATTGTTCCCGCATCACAACTGCTGCAGATCGACCTCCATATAGTTTGACTCTGTATCCTTCCAAATTCTTATACGCAGAACCCATCGCTCAGTAGCTTTGAGACCTTCACACGATTTCAGCATTTCATTGATACAACAATGTTAAAATAGATGTGTTCAATACAAACTCTACGGTGCACGCGTTTCACAACCAAAGACAATATTAAATCCCAATGAATTCGCTGCCTTACATCTATGGAAAGATTCACCTCTTACTGGTTCAATCAAATCGATGCCAAATATGCTCTTCGGATGTTGACATCGCTTGCATACCTATCGGAAAGCTAAACACATCGATTTATTTTTGAGCCTTCACACGGATCTACACGCATTCAATCAAAACAGCCAACTTCAATACAATTATTCACACGTCTGAAATACTGTAGATCATACCAAAAGCCACTTCTTCATTGTTTGACTTCTGTGCCAAACAGAAGGTTACAAACTTACGCATATCTGCGTGTCAATTATCCCATTTTCAAGCCAGAACTTGGCTCGTCAAACCAGATTTATAACGCTGGTCGATAATATGAAATGTGAATCGATTTGCCTCTTCAATTAAGCATTAAGCCTTCAAATTCATGATTGAGGGCTTTTGAATTTCCAATCCAATTCTCACAATCGCTATATGGCATTCATTTCAAATTTTACGCTACCTGCAAACCTTCAAAACATAAATTCGACATTAACCAACGTCGATCCTTACTTTATATGTAGAGCTTCGTCTATCACAAAGTTTATCATATGAATAAATTCAGAATTCAAACATATTCCTACCACATTCAACCAAGAACACGTATATTTCACACAGAAAACAAATTCCTCATTGATATAACCAAATGTAATTAATTACAAAAATCCTCTTCATCCATGGCCAGATTTTCAATCAATGGCCCTTTTACAAAAGCCCGTAGGCTGACAAACTTTGTTGTCCAAACCTCACCTCTAAAACACTCTATATCTTCTTGATCTATTTGGCCTTTGAGGCTTATTAATTTATACAAATTGAATTGAACCAATTTAGGTTCAAATCCCTTTAATCACTCAACAAAGTCCTCAAATATCTCAACACCCCTACAATCTAGATTTTATCCCTAAAATCTTGAAACTAAATCTAACTTAGGCTCATAATTAATTCTAAAATCTCTTAAGTCTAATTTCTCTCATGTTTTCAAATCCTCACATATAATTAATTAAAAATATAATTTAATCACTCAAAAATCTCATTAATATTTACATAAAATTAATATTTTCTCAAAAACATGAGACCCCTAGGTTTTATAAAAATACAAAGTATTTTTCCGAGCTAATGCTCCTGCATCAACCTTTGTGTAAGTTTGACTCAAATCCCTACCAAGTACATGGTTATGGATGTTGTGGTGGTTGATGTGCCTCTTAAGTATGGCATGTTGTTATCAAGGTCATGGGGTGCCAAGCTGCAAGGTACAATGCAGATGGATGGGACATATGCCAGTATCCCTGTCTTTAGCCAGCTCAGAAGGTTATACAGAGAGGCACACTTGAAATTCATGGTCAGTAGCCCTAAAAACCCTGAAAATTCCCCCATTTACTCTGTCCATACGGACCTGGATTCGTTTATCCTTTACCACAATGAATCCTCGAATAAGCCAGAACTAGAAGAAAGCGACTTAGCCAAACAGTTAGAGACCCCTAATCTAGAAATAAATGCAGTTCTAGATATGGAAGAAAATGAGAGAGAAACTTTGGAACAACGCATTGAAACAACAGACCAGAGTGAACAAAGCCAAGATGGAAAACAACAGACTGCCCCTCATGCTCAACTCCATGAAAAAACTGAGGAGGTGAAACAAATACAAATAAGTGCCGAGATTTCACAACAAACCTTGAGCACGTTGGTTGAAGAAGACAATAAACAATACGAAACCGAAAATAGTCCTCTGTGGAGTATGTATTTTGATGGGTCATGTACGAAGAGCAATGCTGGTGCAGGTGTCTGGATTACCAACACTGAAAACAACCACACAGAAAGCATTTCCTGCAAAGTAAACTTTCAGTGTTCCAATAACATAGCAAAATATGAATCCCTTCTCTTAGGCTTACATCTATTAAAAAAGTTAGGAGCCACAAGAATTAATGTGTATGGGGATTCATAACTAGTCATTAAGCAAGTCAATGGGGAATATAACGCAAATCATCCCAAACTTAGATCTTACCAAAACGATGTCATGGACCTTTTAGAAACTTTTGAGGAGTCCAAATTGATTTTTGTTCCAAGAAAAAGAAATATTTCCGCCCATAATTTAGCTTTTGCGGCTAGAACATGCTTAATGCCATTTGAAACCAAAGACTGTACAACTCAAATTAAGTTTAGACCAGCTGTGCGAGATAATGAAAAATATTGGCAGGTCTTTGAGGGTGACAAACAGATAGAAGATTTTTTGCTGGGCAGGAATGAATTTGAGTTATCTGATTTGGATTCTAAATCTGACAAAAATCGCCTAAACAAAAATTCCCCTAAAAAATAAAAACCATATGGTCCCATAGAAATCAACATGTTAACTAAAAAACTTGAAACTCATACTGAAGAATATAAGGACACAGAAAACGAATACATTGAGGTATTTTCATCAAAGGACAAGAACATACCTAGGGGGCTAGCACCGTTAGAAGACCTCTTTGATTTTAACGACGTAACAAAGAAGCCCACCGTAGAATACACAGAGTCTGAGGTCGAGGAATGCAACATAGGCACCGAGGATCAGCCTAAAATGATTAAATTAGCTAGGTCCTTGCCACCAAACATGAAAAGGAAATACGTTGACCTGTTTAAAGAGTTTGTCGATGTGTTTTCCTGGAGCTATGAATACTTGAAAGCCTACGATACAGAAATCATCCAGCACAAGATCCCTTTGAAGGAAAACCAAAAACCCTTTAAGCAAAAACTGCGTCGAATTAATCCAATACAACTGCCTCTGGTAGAAAAGGAAATCAAGAAAATGTATGAGGCATGAATCATTGTGCCTGTGAGGTTTTCAGATTGGGTTTCTAACCTTGTAGCCATGAGGAAAAAGACAGGAGAAATCAGATTGTGCATTGATTTCAGAAACCTTAATAGAGCCTCCCTAAAAGACAATTACCTTTTACCCAAAATGGAACACATTCTACAAAGGGTAGTTGGTTTGAAGAGGATTTCTCTGTTAGATGGTTTTTCAGGGTATAACCAGGTTTTAGTACTCCCAGAAGACCAACTCAAGATAGCTTTCACCACTCCTTGGGGCACTTTCATGTATGTGAAAATTCCTTTTGGATTAATGAATGCTGGGGCCAGTTTCCAAAGAGCCATGGAAATTGCATTTTCAGAAGAGATAGGGCACTTCATTGTAATTTACCTTGATGACATAACAGTTTATTCCAAATCTGATAAAGAGCGCCTGAAACATTTAAGAAAGGTCCTTGAAAAGTGCAGAAGTTTTGGGTTATCTTTAAATCCCAAAAAGACAGTGTTTTGCCTTCAGGAAGGTAAGCTCCTTGGCCATATCATATCACAAGAAGGGATTAAAATAAATCCAAATAGAGTTGAGGGAATACTACAGATTTTCCAACCAAGGAACATAAAAGAATTGTAGTCCTTTATTGGAAAGATTAACTTCTTGAGGAGGTTTATTCCCAACTTAGCAGAGCTCCTTAGAAACATGACTAATATGCTCAAGAAAGAAGTAGGAGTAAAGTGGACTGTAGAAACCAAAAAATCCTTCGAATTGGTAAAACATGCACTCACCCGGGCACCAGTCCTAATCAGCCCAGACTTTTCAAAGGAGTTCCTTATTTTCTCCTTTGCCTCAGAACATATTGTGGCAGCAGTCCTGTTGCAGAAAAACCCAGAGGGACAGGAACAACCCATTGCTTTTTTCAGCAAGGCTTTAAGGGATGCACCCTTGAAATATAACATAATGTAAAAACAGTCCTATGCTTTGGTAAAAGCCTTAAAGGACTTCAAGGTGTATATTCTACATTCCCACATCATTTCCTATGTACCTAATATAGTGGTAAAAGACATCTTGTATCAAGACCCAGATGGAAAGTGAGGCAAATGGATTGCTGCTATATTAGAGTATGATTTGGAAATCAGACCAACCAATCTTATTAAAGGTCAGGGCTTAGCTCAATTAATGGTTGAATCTAATCTACAAGCCCTTGAAATTAACATGGTAGATGTATTGGATGAACAGGAAGAATTACCTTCTCCCACTGTCGAAGAGCAGTTTCAAAACTTACCTTGGTACACTGATATCTTGTATGTGCTTGCAAATCTTAATGCTCCTCCTGATTTATCAAAAACAAAGGCAAGGTTTTTAAATTTGAAAGCTAGGAACTATTGCATTTTAAATGAATGTTTATATTGGAAAAATGCTGATGGTTTATTACTTAAATGTTTGCCTGAAGTTGATGCAGAAAAGATCAAACATGAATTCCATGAAGGAGAGTGTGGAGGTCATATTTACTAGAAAACCACAGCCAATAAAATCCTTATAGTTGGCTATTACTGGCCCACCCTCTTCCAGGATGTCCATAAAATGATAGTTTCCTGTCACAAATGCCGAATTTTTGAAGGCAAAAGAAAAATTCTTCCTTTACCATTACAACCTATCACTGTTGAAGCTCCTTTTCAACAGTGGGGCCTAGATTTCATAGGGGAAATCCATCCTGCTTCGTCTGCCCAACACAAATGGATTCTCACAGCCACTGACTACTTCACGAAATGGATTGAAGCCATCCCTTCTAGGAATGCCATAGATTCTGTCATTATAAAATTCCTTGAAGAGCATATCTTGTCTAGATTCAGATGCCCTAGGAAAATTATTACTGATAATGTTGCTTCTTTTTGTTCCAAAAAGATGATTGATTTTTGTCACAGGTATCAGATTACACTTGGTCATTCTACTGCTTACTACCCTCAAGGTAATGGGCTAGCAGAATCATCAAATAAAAGTCTGGTGACCACCATCAAGAAGCTGCTTGAAGAAAATAAAAAATCATGGCATAACAAGTTGGTGCATGCTCTGTGGGCAGACAGATTGACCACAAAAAGGTCCATTGGAATGTCCCCTTACCAACTTGTTTATGGAGCAGATGCAGTGTTTCCTACCAGCCTAGGTGTACCAGTAATAAAATTAATCCAAGAAATATAGTCAGAAGAGGACAACATTATTAGGAGGATCAGTCAGACAATACATCTCCAGCAGACAAGGGAAGAGGTTTACAATAGGGCTCAGAAGGTGCAAGAAAACATAAAGAAGTTGTTTGATAAAAGAATGAAGGCTTGTGTTTTCAACACTGGAGATAAGGTACTCAAATGGGATTCCAGAAGAGAGGATAAGGGAAAACATGGCAAATTCGACAGTTTGTGGCAAGGTCCTTACATCATTCAGTCCACCATTGGTCCAAATGCCTTCTTTCTACAAGAGTTAGATGGCACAGATCTGTTTGTGGGTCCTATCAATGGCAAGGTCCTTAAGCATTACTACTGCTGAGTTCAATTTTAAACCTTTCACTCCCATTATAAATACCATTTTCTTTATTTAGTCTCATAAAAGAAAAAGTACAAAAACAATAGAAAAGAAAGAAAAGAGGGCAGATTGTGAAAACAAAAAGGTATAGCCCCATACCAAAAAAGAGAAACAAATCTAAAAGTGTGCAAGCTTAAATGCCACTCCTAAATAACACACTGCTAGTTATTCAAACAGCCTAAACTTGACTAATTAGCTTTAAAATTTTCTGCTGATAGGGTAGTGAATTCGATTTGCCAAACTGTTCAATCTTGGCTTATCAGTAGATTGTTTAGGATAGAAATTAAAGGTTCAAACATGTTCAAAATCTAAACCTAAGTTTCCAAAAGAGAGATGACTCAAATCTGTTCTATTTTTCTGAGTAAAAAAGAAGTAAATCTGGTTCTAATTAGCTCAAAATTTTAACCAGAGAAAAATGAAGAAACAACTCAAACAAGACCCGAAACAGAGTTGTAAAAAGAGAAGGCCATGATAAGAAATTTTCAAATCTTAAGCCATCCATTTTGTTTTAAATTTTTTGCAAAATAAATGTCTATGTGCAGCTTGTTTTTATGCCATAGAACAACATCAAGTTAGACTGTTTAATCCTGACTTGAATGCTTTTTAAATTTCTGTTGTAGAATTTAGAGAATAAAAAATCTGTTAGACTGTTTAATCCTAACATATTGATAGAATAGGTAGAGAATCATATGGGCTCAACTGTTTAATCTGAGTCCATGGAGAAATAAGGAATAGAAATAGATTAGATTTCCTGCTTTCAAAAGAATAAAATGTTGTGAAAAGATTTTTCCAATCCAAGTGCACTCTGATGAAGAAAAAATGCTAGATCAGTAGGATGGGGTAAGTAGAAAGTTTGTATTGATGAAGGTCCATTATTTTCATAGCTGCTAATATGTTTTCAGAGAAGATCATCCCAGCAAAGGAAGGGCAGCCCAATGGATCAGGCATAGGTCAGCCTCCCAGAGAACACAATGGATCAGGCACAGGTCAGCCTCCCAGAGAATGCAGGTCTAAAGTTCTTGATGCCTTCAAGAAGGCACCATCCCCAAGTGGAGCCACTGTTGGCCAACTGTAAAATTTGTCCTATCAAAAGGTGGCCAAAACATTGTTCAGTCTTCAAGAAAGACTTCTTTTGCAAAAATGTTATCTCTTGAAGCCTATGGAAGATCTCATGCCCTTATCTGAAAATCTTCATTACTGTTTCCCTTCAGAAACTCAGAAATTCTGCTAAAAAATTCCATGAGAAAAAACTGCTGTAAAACCATCATTTTTCCCTCCCCCTCCTCCAACTTACCTTCATTTTCTCCCCTTTTTCTCCATAAAAACCCCTTTTTTTCATGATTCTTCTTCTTCCCCTCATGAAAAACACTTTTATAAGGTTAAAGACTCATTCTTTAGCTTTTCTAAAACCTTCGAAATCCATTGAAAACCTTGAAAAAATTCATAAAAAATACATGTTTTTGCATAAGGCTTTAGCCCCTTTGGCTAAACCCCCTAACCACTTCCCCACATGTGCCTTTGTCATAAAAACCAAGCACTGAACCCATATAGCGCTTATCGCATCAGAATCTTTCGATGGTGCGCAAGTCCTGTGTTCCTTTTTTCCCAATGCGATCAACTCTTTTATATAAACCTTCCCGATCACATCGCAAAAACTCAGTGCACCAGTTTGTTTTCACATCCTCTGAATTTTCGATACGATTAAGCCCTGTGCTTTTATCCTCCGATTATATTATTTTTCATATTAAATGTGGACCCAACCCGGCATTTAAACCTTGTAAATATTTCATGCCTGATCCATTTTTCCTTTGTAAAGTCTCAAAACCCACTTTTCCAAAGTTTTAACTAAAAAAATCCTAGTCACGTGTTGAAATATTTCAATGGGTAGATTAAAAAGACCGATCGTGCAATTGCAATCGGAGAATACACAATGGGTTGATTGAAAAGGCTGCATCGAAACTTTCTGATGCGATCAGGACTTATACATAAAAAAATTTCCCCGCCTTTTCATTTCATGTGACTTTTCCCCGGGACCAAGTGTTAAAGATCCCAGGTGCCAATCGCATCACAAATGTTTTAATGGGTTGATTGAAAAGGCTGCATCGAAACTTTCCGATGCGATCAGGACTTATACATACAAAAATTTCCTCGCCTTTTCATTTCATGTGACTTTTCCCCGGGACCAAGTGTTAAAGATCCCGGGTGCCAATCGCATCGCAAATGTTTTAATGGGTTGATTGAAAGACCCGGTCCGATGGCCCGATTGCGATTGGCCCTTGTTTTAATACGCCCCGGCCATATCACATTTCATAAAGCCCAAAAGCCCCGCAGACGGGCGCCTATTCGAGTTATATATATATTCTGCCCGATCCATCAAAAACTTTGTATTATTCGAAAAAATTTGGGTTTTATAAAGTGTTAAAAGGTTTTCCGCCAGTGCAAAAAATCAAAAGATATTGACTGTTGATCTAAAGCTGATCAAACGGCCCACGCAAATCGCATCGAAATGTTTCAATCACATCGCAATGTTTCAATCGCATCACAATGTTTCAATCACATCGCATTTGTTTGTCCCCCCGATCGCCCATCCCTCCGATTCATTCCCTGCCATTGATCTGATCCTAAGATCAACGGTCATCGCTCAATCGCATTGGCCCTCCCGATCGCGCAATCGCATCAGAGATTTTCATCGCACCCTTATTTTCCTCCCACCGATTTCGATCCTCTGATTGGATCTGGAACGTCCACGTGTCCAGATCGGATGGCCCAGATCTAATCTCGCTTCATACCGTCGCTTTCCACCTTCCGCCAAGAGGATTCCAATGCGTAATCCCCACCGTTGATCTGTGTGCGATCGACGGTTCTGATCTATTCTTTTCCTCCATCTCCTTTGACTATTTCTAAATGATTCCCAACCATTGGATGATGCCATCCAACAGCTCTACTCTCATCCCACGTCTCTGAAGCAGTAAACCCAAAAATGCAGGATTTTATGATATATTTGTTGAATTTTGCAGGTAAGGAAGGTTTTCCATTATGTTGAAAGAAAGGGTCGAGGGCTGGGAATGACGATTCCCATACCATTGATTCACCAATGGAAACCATTCGCAAGGTGCGAATTATCTATTTTCATCAGCATTTCATGAGGCATTGATGCCTTATAAGCCCTGCGCGGCCTGCACATCAAAAAGACACTGCGTTTTTGAAATCACAGTTAAAGAGTATTAGTTTATACCAAAATAGAAGACCAAAGACACAGGCCGAGCGTGATCTGTCCTGAGAACACATAACTAAAGTAAATAAACCTCTCCAGCTCCCAAAGGGCACCTGCAGCCTCATGGTAATTAAAGAAGGCTTAGTCATTATTACAAACAAGAGGTGTTTTGCCCAAAGACAGTCGAATAATTAATATTGCTCAAGGATCTTATCTCTAATTGTCGGCAAAACTATTTTAAAGATTAAAAGTAGCTCGGAAGCTAATATTTTCGATCATTAGACCTCGGGAAGTAGCAACAAAGTTACTTCAAACATGACACCGAGCCTCAAAAGTCAACAACGGCTCCCATTGAACTCAATTCATAAATGTACCTCAATTTAATATAGACAGATTATCTGTTAATTACTTCATCAAGCCCTTCAAAGGCTGAAGAGTCATCCATCTGTATTAATTGACCCAGGAGATCTTTTACCAGATCCTACCTCCTCATTCTTCTATAAATACTTCTGTAGAAGATGAGCAAAGGTTGGTATTTGGACATCTGAACGCATGTAATAGTCTCTAAAGCTCCTGGCGCCCTGTTTGCCACTTGAAGATACAGAAGTTGATATGAGAAGTTTGAAGTTGTAGAGACCCACCAGGCTTGCTGATTGTAACTGGTTTGAAACATCAAATACAAGCTGCTGATTTATGGGATCCTGATTTATGTTAATGGTGATGTGTTCCTCACTGTCAATTGTTATTTTGCTTAATGTTTTCACTCTGTTCACTTTCTCTGATAAAGAGCAGCAATCATAGAGCTAGGATTTACTTTCAATAGTACCCTACTCTTAATGAAAGTTTTATTATCTATGGTTTCTTCATTTGAACGTTCTCTTTGAAGAGTACATAAATGCAGGTCAGTTTAAAGGCACTTGCCTGATCTAAATTGATCTCTGTCATTGTTATCTATGGTTTTCTTATTTGAATATGCTGAAAGCAAGGTAGTTTAAAGGCACTTACCTGATCTTAAGCTTTTCAACTGTTTTTTAATGTTTTCTAACTAAAATTACTTCAATGCAGGCCGGTTTGAAGGCACTAACCTGATCTTAGAATACTTTTATGTTTTTATTATTTGAATATGCTAAAAGCAGGGTAGTTTAAAGGCACTTACCTGATCTTAAGTTGTTCAAACTGTTTTTTAATGTTTCCTAACTGAAAGTACTTCAATGTAGGCTAGTTCAGAGGTACTAACCTGATCTCAGAATACTCTTATGTTTTTCTTTAATTACATGTTGAAGCAAGATAGTTTAAAAGTACTTACTTGATCTTAGGCTGTTTCACTGTTTTTTCATTTGTTTTTTCTTCATTTCCTATCTGTTTCATTCCATAAAATCACCTTAAGATATCCTTTGACATAAGTGACTTGCCCCATGGATCCTGTTTGAACCTTGCTGTCCAATTAAAATCCTCCTATAACTCCATAGCTCAATGGGTTAAAACTGTCTTTGCCTTTCTGTCAGCCAAATCATTCCTTCGCTTGCAAACACCTTCACCCTTCATTTTGAAACTGCCTTCACCTTCATCATGTCTTTGCCCAACCAAAACAAACAAAACAAAACCCAAGCTCTTCATAACTAGCCTAATATCACATTTTAGGTTTTAAAGATCACATCTTTAAGCTCATTCATAGAGAGATCCCTCTCTGGATTCAAGAGGGCTAGATCCTTGAATCCCAAAGCAGTTTGATATTGTCTTATCTTTTGGTTTAGCCAATCTGGCCAAAACATAGGAACCCCAACACCCGCCTTTTATCGTGTGAAAAAAACTATTTTCCCTGGAAACCACTTCCCCACTTCCGCTCATGGACTTTCTTCCACGCGATCTCGACTGTTGATCTGATTAGATCAATGGCCCTCATTTCATCTCGCATTCCATTCATATTTGTTCATCGTACGACCATAGAACTTCATCGCATCATCTCAACCGTCAATATCCTCCTAAGATCTGATGGTCCATATTAAATCACCCTCCACCCACGCCTGGTCCCACCATTCAAATCCATTTCATTGCATTTCATTCATTTTCTATGTATTTCTCCAAAGTCTAAACTCTCATGATTTACATTAAAAAATCATTTATTCCGCTCGCATTAAACTTTTAATGTTTTACATTAAAGGGTTATATTATTTTGCCTAACATCACAACTTTATGTTATAACATTAAAGTCATATTCCTCTGTCTAACCTTCTAAAGTCATTCCACTAGTTAATCTCCACCGTCGATCATCGCCTCCAGATCTGATCGAACGGTCCACAGCCGTTTCTCCACCAAACCTCATTAGAGCAGATTTCCACCATTACACTACATTTTTCCACCGTTTTCCATTGCATCTGCCGCATTCATCACTGCTGCATTTCCATCCTCATGGCCTTCCACTGCATCCATCCTCCACTCCCGCATGGATTTCATAACATTTTGTGTGTTTTTGCAGGGAATATAGATGGTGAAAATTGTTCTGTTCTACACGGTCACTATTAGTGACACAGTGGTGCAGAGGAAGATTTTCAGAGCCAGAATTTGTAGGGAAGACTCCTGAGGGGGTTTAAACGCATATTTTATCCAAATCAGGGGTATTAACCCCGTGTAAAACCTCCAGACCATTAAACCAGGAAATTCACAGACAGAGGCAGTCAAAGAAGCGGCAAAGAGTATCAGTGAAGGATCAAAGAGTTTTAAAGCCTTTAATCAAATATTTTAAGCCTTAATTCAATGTTTAAAGGGAAAATGTACTATATTGAAGACCTTATTGACACAGAAGGCCTAATGAGGCCTAAAGCATAGAAAAAAATGTTATCAGTGTCTCACATTAGCAGAATTTTCTTTCTCGTGAAAGGACAAGTCCCCATACTGTTTTGCATTCTACCTCGAGCTCTGGAGAAGATCTACACCCTGACAGAAAGTCCTAATGTTTCCAGAGAATTTGTTATGCAGTATGGCAGACCTGAAAGCCATTTATCTGCCTTTTTCTTATCACCAGAGTACTATAGAGTACTACAGCCAAAAGTACATCAAAGAACATACCTAGAGTTACTATCAGCCTGCCGATGTAGAAATTTGAATAACTGTTAAATTATTCACCGAGATTATCCTGATCACACACTATTGGAGCTTCATGCATAATGCATAACCTCTTCTACTATTGATCATCAATTTGCGGAAATATAAACAATCGCATGCGCACATTAAAACCATAAACAATCACACATATAAACACAGTATTTATGGGAAATCTTAAAGCTGAAAACCCCCAACTATCTGTATATTATAATGATAGAGATCATGTAACAATCATTGTACAAACTCCTCACAAGCTCTCAGTACAATCTCCAATTGTTACACACTACATAAGCTCAGATCATACAAAACACATGCTCCAATCTGCTCCACCTGTTAGCGAGCCTCTACTGCGCAATCCAATATGGATAATTACCAGATCAAGGTTCAAATCCCACTGGTATGTACTACGCAATCCTCATTGGCTTCTCCATCAATGTGTGGTGCAAACTCATGCACTAGTATAGTCACAACTGATAGTCACACTACTCTTTCACCTACCTCTCCACTGGTCTCCACTGAAACTGTCCATGCACTGCAGTTAACTGATGTATTATTTAGTTGATTTATGAGTTAATAATTAGTGAATTAATTAATAATTAATTCACACCACTCTCACTAATTGTATCAATCAGTTAGACTAAATACAACTAGCTCAACTAAGTTAAACTGAACACAACTCCATTAACTGTCTCATCAACTCCACCAAACTCTGTCACATGAGTTCTAACTGAAGTCAACCATGCAATAGCTCCACTAAACCCTATGAATAGCGTAATTCCTTCTGTCAGCTGCATGTGCCACATCCGTGACTCGAACTGAAGTGCTCCAAGAGGATAAGATAATGTTTAGAGTCCAAATATTATTAAGAGCTAATAATATTCGACATATCTATTTTTAGACTGGCAATCTAAAAATAGATTCCGCCAGTATGTCTAAAAATAGAAGTCCATCTATTTTTCCCGACTTGACCAAACATCCACAAATAGCATCCTGCAACTCATAGAACATGATCCATATGTCTAAAAATAGACATAGTCTAAAAATAGACTTTGCGCCAAAAATAGCCTGCAGGCCCACTTAGTGAAGGCGACTTCTTTCCACTAAGCTCCTCATCTTGTTGCAATCTCAACACTCCCTCTCAACAAGATAAGGATTATATGCAACCCCTATCCTGCCCCTGTGGTATTCGAATTTGCTCCTGGTGAGCGCCTTCGTCAAGATATCAGCATCCTGATCCTCCGTGGGAATGTATGAAAGTAACATGATCTTCCGCTGCACACAATCTCTGATATGATGATACCGATCCGTGAAGCCATGCCACCTCAACTCATCCTCCTGTCTGTACCATGATCCATATCCCGATGTGCCTCTGAGATATCTCAATACATGCTTCCCCGCCTTCCAAAAGAGCTTGGTTGGCTTAACCATAGCTTGTGAAAGCTGGTTAACAGCATAGCATATGTCGGGTCGTGTATTGACCAGATACATAAGCGACCCCACCAACTGTCGATAAGCAGTGGCATCCACTACCTCCGCTGAAGTAGCATCCTCCTTCCTCCATCCACCAGGAAGAGGAGTATCAACAGGCTTGCAGCCATGCATGTTGAACTTCTCCAGTATCTCCTAGGCATACTTACCCTGAGAAAAAAACAGTCCACCACTACGCTGCCAAATTTCCAATCCCAAGAAATAATGAAGGAGGCCCAAGTCCTTCATCTCAAACTCTTTTGCAAGATCCTCCTTGCATGAGAGTATCAACAACTCATCACCTGTCAAAATCAAATCATCTACATAAAGTACAATGATCAACAACTTACCCTCCACCACAATCTAGTATAGGTTCGGATCTGCCTCACTCTTGGAGAATCCAAGTCCGGTGTGTTAGCACCCAATCTGAACCTCAGGCTGAAAAGGCAAATTAGGGTAACAACTAAACCATGCTCAGCCTTGTAGCTAGCCCTACAAGGATAATAGAGGGCTCTCTCCATAGAATAGACATTCAATAACACAATAATAAACTAATTTTAGGCTAGATATATGACTGTGAAAGGGGTTTTGATAAATGACTGAAATTTTTCAGGGATGTATGGGACACAAGGACAACATGAACTGAGGAATTAAATCAGGATACAGGGTATTTCATGGGGCAAGATAGGCAAGAGACTTAGTAATCTAGTTTGAGATAAGATGGAGTGGAAGGACTGTTGAGAAGCTGAAAATGGCATAATAAATGGATCCTTTTCAAACAGAAGAAAATACATAGAGTATGAATGATTCCCCAAGGCAGAGCATATAAAATGGATTCTACCTTTCTAACATTAAAACATTCAATTGGAAATGTTTATGAATGAATGTTGCAACATAACAATGTACATATGAAACACAAAGAAGAGACATATGCTAAAACTCATACCACATGAATCCCACAAATCAGAGCTGCATCACTTTATTAATTCCCTGGCAAACTGTACAATGGAGCGTAGAGCTTGCTGCCACACTATTCCCCTCTTCTGAGTTTTCAGACCTCAGACTTTCAGCCCTTTGCAAATGATTGGAATTTACAATAAATAGACATAATTTGTGGGAATATAGATCGATGGGAAGAGGAGTTATCATAACTGGAGATGGAAGACCAAGAGCTCATAATCTTCTTATAAAGGAAGAGCTGCGTTACATTATTCCTCTTGAAATTTTCGGATATCCAATGCGGAGGAAAAACCTGTAGCGTGGATCCTCTAGAATCATTGCTGAAGATGCGACTGTTACATTTTTGTTTCTTCGGCCTAAGACGTTCCGCTTTCCATTATTTCTTTATTCTCTGACTTTTTAATAAAATACTGCAGAAATAGAACAAAATAAAAATATATGCTTTGTGAAGGGAAACCATAATTTAGATGGGATAGAGGAGGGAAAGGAGGCGGGATCTGCATTATAATCGCAATCGGAGCGGAGGGCACAGCGGAGTGACATATTACAGATATGTGATGCGATGGGAGGAAGGCCCTTTGTAATAAACAAATATAACCAAAGTATTGAATTAACAAAGGGCTAGGCCTTTTATTTATGAACGAGCGGAAGTAATGATGGTGGGACCTAAGGACCAATCGCAATCGCAAATCGGAAGAGGAGAGTAATCGCAATCGGGAAGAAGGGATGTGCGATTAAGCGATTGGATGTGGGCCGTCCGATCGGCGGGGAAGATCGACGGTTGTGGGTTAATCGGGGGCGAGCCATCGGCGGGAGTCAATCGGAGGTGGGATTTAAAACAATGCGATTGGAACGTTCCGATTGGCGGAGGGCCGTTGGATTAAATGATGAGATCGACGGCTTTGGTGTAATCGGGAGTATGTCAATCGGAGGGTGTCAATCAGAGGGGGATTTATGGAAGCGCCGATTGCTATGGTGTGATTGGATGCGGACTGTCTGATTGGACTGGGAGATCAATGGCTGAGGGATAATTGGTAGTAGCGAATCGGGAGATCGGAGGGGAACTTGCGATCAGGGAATGATGCGGTGCAATCGATCAGAGGGAGGGGTGTGATTGATCAATCGGAGGTTGCAAGACTTGCGATGCGATCAATCGCATCGGAGATCTTTGCGATTGGTTAATCGGGACATACGAATAAACGTTGCGATTTTCATAATATCAAACTTTATAATAAGGTTTTCGGGGATGGAAAAGGGGGAAGTGGTTTATATAAAGTTTTCATTATACAGTTTTAAGGCATGGAGGGGAAGTGGTTATGTAAATCACATTTTTGTTTTAAGTAATTCATAATGCGAGTTTGTGATCGGGAAGGGGAAAAGGGGGTTTTTTAAAGGGAATTGAACATAAAGTTTAAAGGATAAATGGGAAAAAGGGAGGGGGCTTAGGGAATAGAGGGCCTTTAATTCACTTAAGCATAAAATTCAATCCAGAAGTTAGTTTTGAGAGTGTAGTATACCGTTGGAAAGCTCTTTCCGAGATCTTTCTGATGGATCTACTTTGAAGATGATCTGGTGCCAAACATGCTGTGGAAAACTTCTCTGAAGGCAGGGACATCATTTTGTGGAGATAACAGCTTCTGAATTGTGACTGAAAGGCAAAGTATCGTGCTTTCACCTCAAAACCATGTTTTTTAGGTGAAGCTTGCATCAAACTGAACAAATGATATCTCTAATCTTCCTGGTGCTGTGCTTGTATTTATTGACTTCCTCATGGCCTTGCTGATCTTAATTGACATTTGACTCATTAATTTGACCATGGTAAGACCTTAGAGACCAATGAGACCCATCCTATGACCTACTGATATGATTTTGGGAATGAAAGTGACTAATGACCGAAGACCATAGGGAAGAAAATCAGCAAGTACCTCATGAGGGGAAACTGATAAAAATCAATACCATCAATGAATCCATGACCTAGTGGAATGGTGAAATTTATTCGGTATGAGACACCTAATATGAAAATGCAAAAAAGCAATTTTGATTATTGATGGCAGTGTGACTAAAATGACACTAACATTGGCTATAATGGGGATGGTAGCTCTTTGGAGGTGCCAAGAACACCATAGACAGTAGCCTTATCCATTGGGCATGGAGTCAAAATCTTTGGCATGACACAATGGCCAGTCACGACTTGGGACTAAAATTTGAAAAAGCTAAAAATAAAACACCATACAAAAATCATCCAAGATCTTATAGCCTTCACCTCCGAGCCCCAAACTTCAATGACTATATACTTTGTATACTATGAACTACGATAATTATAACATGGTATATACAATCACTTTGATGACATAGGTTACGATCCTTTGTTTTAAAAAATGGTAGTGCTTCATTCACCAATTGCGCTCCTCGGGGCAATCTTGGCCATCCATTTTACGAAAGAAAAGAAGGCGTTATCTCTTATCTTTGAAATTACGAACATGGTCCTTTCCTGATTGCTCCAGACATACTTC